>OW026519.1:106509090-106671590 GCA_932274085.1 Protocalliphora azurea | reverse complement strand
CTTGGCAAGGGATATGAATTGGAGAGTCAGCGAACAATACACTCACAGTGACCATCAAGCTATTATTTTTCAGTCCATAGCTTGCGTAGTAGACATCCTTCTCGTGAAGAAGATACACCAAAATATATTGGTTGGGCTTCTAAAGGACTTAACAAAGAAGTATTTATCCAGGAATTTGTAAACAATTTTGAACTGAATGGCATAGCACTGGAAAAAGTGAATTAAATGATATCGAGAATCAAAAGCGCATGTGACGATGCTATGCCAAAACGAAAAATGAAGAAGAACTGTCCCCCAAATTACTGGTGGAAATCGGAAATCAATAACCTCCGCGCGCTGTGTATAAGAGCTAGAAGACGAACCAAACGTCTTAAGGGCCGACCTGATTTCAAAGAAATATGTCGCGAATTTCTAACCGAAAGACGAGAGTTTCAACATGCTATTTCAAGCAGCAAGAAAAATAGCTTCAAAAATATATATGTCTAGAAGCAAATAACGATCCTTGGGGAAAGGCGTACAGGGTAGTAAACTCACGCCTTAAAGGCAAAAAGTCCCCACAGCCAAGTTGTTCTATCTTAATAGGAAGATAGTCAAAACTCTGTTCCCGGAACATAGAAGCAATATAAGTACGGTGACAAGAATGAACCCAATAGAATCAATATTGTTGATGACAGAAAAGGAGCTGCTTCAGATAACAAAGAAAATCGGAGATAACAAAGCTCCAGGACCAGATGGCAGTTAGAACAGCAACGAAACCTTTCGTGGATGTATTTAATGAATATCTAAAGGAAGGAATATTTCCAAACTTTTGGAAAAAGCAAAATTTGGTGCTAATTCCGAAACCCAATAAACCACAAGCGATCCTTCTGCGTATAGACCAATATGCCTACTCGACGCAAAAGGGAAAATTCTGGGGAAAATCATACACAATCGATTGCTACTCATTGTAAAGGATAAAGATGGTCTGATGAATCAGCAATTTGGATTTCGAAAAGCTAGATCGACCATTGACGCAATTCGTATGGTAGTAGATACAGCACGAATGGCGATAAAAGGCAAGGGAGCAAGTAGGAAGTACTATGCTATCATAACGCTTGATGTAAAGAACGCGTTTAACTCTGCCAAGTGGGAAATAATAATTCAGAAGCTAAACAGAATCGGCATATCAGCATATTTAACAAGATTAATAGTAAGCTATTTCACAGACGGAAAGCTCTGTTACCAAACCGATGAAGGCGTCGTAACATACAACGTCACTGCAGAAGTTCCACAAGGCTTTGTTATTGATTAACTATTGTGGAATATAATGTACAATGATGTTCTAGAGCTTAACATTCCAGAAGAGGCGAACATGATAGGTTTTGCAGATGACATAGCAGTTAGAAACTGGATGAAAAGTGTGGGGTTGGAACTTGCTGAACATAAAACGGAGATTGTATTAGTTACAAGCAGGCGTAAAAAAGATATCATGAGAACAACGGTTGGAGAACACCAGGTGACATCAAAATCCCATCTCAAATATTTGGGAGATCTCATAGATACCAGACTTAACTTTAGGACACATATGCAGTATACTGCTAACAAGGCAACAAATATTAGAGCCGCTCTTGAAAAAATGATGCCAAATGTATGTGGACCAATGCAATCCAAAAGGAAGATTATAACCACGGTGGTCAGCTCAGTTATACTTTATGCTGCTCCCATATGGTCAGTAGCTCTGAAAGTAAAGACCGCAGCGAGGGAACTAAAATCTGTATACAGGTTATCGGTCCTACGGGTATACTGCTCTTTTCGAATAACATCCGACGAAGCGGCCTATGTCATAGCGGGAATGATTCCCGTAGATATCTTGGCTGACGAAGCCAAACGCTTGGATGAAATCAGAAGAGATCCAAATCAACTAGACACTCGTGTACGTAAATTTGAAAGAGAAGCTTCTATAAAACAATGGCAGAGCAGATGGAAAGGTGGACCTTTAAACTAATCCCGAGAATAGATATATGTCTAAACAGACGACATGGAGAAGTAAATTATCATTTAACGCAGTTTCTCTCAGGTCATGGAGGATACCGAAGTTACCTGTACAGATTAGGGTTAGATACCTCCCCATGTTACCCTAACTTTCCAAACCAAGAGGAAGACCCAGAACACGTCAACTGTTGTTTTTCCTTTATATGATTTATTGATATATCTTGAGAGATATTCCCAATTTCTAATTCACCGTAGTCAAAAAGTTATTTTCGTTTACTTAATATTTGAATTGTGAAATATTTATTTTCTTCAATAAAATATTCGTACAAAAGTGCATCACAAATATCATAATGGCAAATTGCTTCCATTACATCATGGATAGCATCAACACTAAGGTTATATCAATAACATGAAAGGAAGGAATTTTATTAAATAGACATTTTTATACAATTCCAGTTTCAGTTAGATTTTTTTTTTTTTTAATAAATGTATGTATCGTATTTTTCATACGTACTACGCAAATTTGGCTGAAATTGTAGTTTGGCATTCTTTTTTATTAATTGAGCAAAAGCGATAAAATGTACCATTAAATGATTTTAAAAACACTAATAAACTGTTTAAATCTAGATTATCTCCAAGAATAAGTATCGAAATAAAATATGGGTGGGAGATTTTCCCATTTGATAATTCTACGGAAATGCCAATGCCAATTTCCAATATGTTTTAAATCATTCGAATTAATTGATGCTATAAAATAAACGTTTTGCAATTTTTTATCGTCTGGAATGCATGGGAAGATTGCGTAAAAGTTGCAGTCTAGATTCGATGAATGGGAACCTAATGGATTATTTATTTCCAAGTTATCACAGTAAACCATATAGGGAATTAGTAACTTATTTGGATACATTTTACATTTTTTTTTTTTTTGCCAAAATTTCCGTGGCAAATATTTGTTAATTTAACACATTTTGAAGCATTTGACATCGATAATATCATTTTTAATAATGTAGCTTCCTCTTTCGAGGATTTTTTTTAAAAACGAATTTCATAGGTATATACGCAACTTTGGTTTCAACTTGAGAAAATGTTAGCTTACCATTTTTGTGGGTTAACTCCTCTTTTGAGGCAACAATTTCCTCTACCAAATGTTCCATCAGATTCTCCTCCATCAGTTTTTCCGTTATTAAATGTTCACTTTTCAAATAATAAAATATTTGTTTGCACTTATCTGTAAAATTAAAAAATTTTATATAAAAATCCGGTTGAATTTTTTCGCAAAGGAACTATTTTTGATTTTTTTCAATATCACATCTACAAAAATTGTTAGTGGCATACATTTTGGTATAAAACTTTAAAATGTTTTTTGGTAAGAATATTTAAGTTAACATTTTCCAAGTTTGTGCTATAGCAATTGACTGCTTCAGCTTCCAGAGTTTCGTTTGGTGTAATTGAATCTTTATTATCTTAGACAAATCAATAGCATATTTAACTCGGAAGTATCTTTTATAACCAGATCCGTTTTTATATATATTTCCACTACATCTATAGGTGTCACCATGTTTAAGAAAACTAAAACTTTTAAAATGTCTAAAATAATTATCATTTTCTTTGAAATATTTATTGCATAAAAAACATTTCATATTTACAGTAAAACAAGGAAACCACTTATAAATTTAAGTTTATTTTTAAGTAAAAACTATTTACTATTTCACTTGATTTGAGGGTGCAAAGAAAAGAAAACACACATACACATTTACACTTTTTCAGTAGTACGTATGAAGAATGTAAATGCGTTGTATTTATGAAACAGCTTCATATTATAAATTATATGATTTCATTAATATAAGTAAAGTATAAAGTATATTTTAATCAAAATTTATTAAATTATATTTATAGCAAAATTAAAAATTTTCATTTATACAATGAAATCATGAAACTATAAAACTAAAAAATGGAGATTTGGAGATTTCATTCCACAGATGAAATTTGTCATTATATTATTAAATGATATAAATGAAAATTTTCCATTTATAGAATGAGGAATTATCAATGAAGTAGTTTCATTGTCTGAATGAATAATTTTTCTTTCACTGTGTAAAAAATTCAATTGAAAATTATTAGTAATTACCTATAAAAAAGAAAATAAAGTTAATTATTTCTGAGAAAACCACAATTTGAACAATTAAAAAGTATGTATATAAATTATTTAAACATTAATTTAAGAAAACAACTCAAAAAGTACCGAATAAAAACTAACTTTGAAGCTGCTTTTTTTAGATAATTTACAATTTCGATAATTTGATTTAATTCTTAAATCGAAAGAAAAAATTTAAATGAAATAAATTATCTTTAAAAAGGTTTATGGATATATTTTAAATCGTTATGGAATTTTTTTATTTTTTAAATGCAATAATTTATGTGGATAAATCTACACAATTCGTAAACTTGTAATTATATATTCTTTTATTTATATTGAGAAAATTTGGTTTCCAAAAATTTTACTCGTATTCTTATGTCTTGCTTTTCTCTGTTTGACTATAAATAAGTAAGAATTTTATATTCGACTTGCCCGAATCGATTATAAATTTCACCTCATATGGGAGGTGGGCGGAAAAATGGAGCTTACATCGATCCTTGAACTATTTGTACAAATATCCGTCTCACGATAAGTCTCAGGACAGGTCACCTATGGAGACCAAATTTAGCTAAAATATTTGTTTTATATAAGGTTTGTATTGAAACAAAAAAGTTATTGCCCAAAAGTCGGAAAAAAATCAGTGCCCCTCGTCTCATATAACGCGAAATTCTAAATTAAGGTGGTACAAAAAAGTTAATTCGGTTAAACATTCTTACTTGTTACTATCACAAACTTTCGATGTAAAATAATAGTCACATGTAAAGAATGAGTTTCAATAATTTTTGCTGTGTCCGTTAACCGGTTTAATCGATTTTTAATTAGAGTTAACCGAAAACCTGTTTTTTCCATTTTACCCAATTTTCGGTTAACCATGGAACCGGTTTTTTGAAAAGTCAATTTCTTATAAACATCAGTCATAAAAAATCAGTACGTGATGGAAAAAACCTGAAAGTAGATTAATGTTAGCACGTCCAATTTAATCTACACCAACTATTTTTATTTAAAGAAGGATTTCTCTGCCGACCAGTGTAATGCATTTTTAGACAATAGTTTGTTTATACCCATTAAGTACGCCTAAAAGTAGGGAATAAAAAAGATATACCATTATATAAATTGTTGTTTAGTAAAAATAAATGCTTGTTGCTTAAATAAGTTACATATTTTCGTTAGTCAATCGTTTGTACGCAGTAGCAATAAATAACAAAATTCCCTATTCAAGGAATACCAATGTTAAATTAAAATTCTGAATAACAAATTAATCCTGTAAAGTCTTCCTGAACCGCGTTTAAATCAAAAAGAAAGAAATTTAATTGATACTTTAAAGATAAAAGCGTTCTGAAGAAGTGATCAAAAATTAAAAAAGGCACTTCGTATGGAATAAAACTTAAAAAAAGGCTTTTCAAAATTATTATTATTATACCAGAAAGGAGAGAGAGAGAAATTGTAACTATCATTAAATTAACGTTTTTTATTTTTTCGTCCATTAAATGAGGAAAATCAATGTCTTTTGAATTTTGTTAAAACACATATGAAAAGAAGTTCAATCTATTCATCTATATATCTATTGCTATTGGCATGATATTAACAGCACAATATCTTTGGTAAAAAAAATTTATAGAGGGAGCCTATTTGTTTTGTGTCTATAAAAATAACTCAAATGTATATACCGAACTTTTAGAAGACGTTTTATTGACTGAACTTAACGAATATCCGGATAAAGAATTTATTTTTCAGCAAGATAATTCTGCCATACACGTATCAAAGACCTGAAGGGATCAGTTTTCAGAAAAAAATATTCTGTTACTACAAAATCCGACGTGCACTGCTGACTGCAATACAATGGGGTATTCTTGCACCAAAAGCTTATGAAAAAACAAATTCGTATACAAGCTGTACAAATCAGTGGAATCAATTCCAAACCGAATTTTTTAGATAATTCAGAATGATGGAAGTGATACAAAATACTAAAACTTTAATTTATTGTTAATTCTCCAATAATACTTTAGGATTATTCAAAATTCGTACAAACGAATGTCCCATAATATTTCTAGTTTTTTTTAAGTATTAAATGAAACAAGCGTTTTTTAAGTTTAATATATTATTAAGTTTAATATATTATTATTTATTTATTCTTAACTATAAAAAAATAATCCAGTACAAAAAAAATTTTTTTAAAAAGTATTTTTTTCCTTCAATAAACAGCAAAAAAATTTACGATTGTCTATCACTTTATACCACTTCGGCTACGCTGCTCTTCACCAGTTTTCGTGTTCTGGCGATTTTTTTTCATTGTTTTGACGTTTTAGCGATTTTTTATTTTAGCATCTTTTTTTAGACTATCTACATTACTATTTTCGAATTTGACAAAAATAACAACAATATAATAGAAATAATAGAATAATAGAATAATAATAATAGAAAACAATAACAAAAAAAAAAAAAAAAAAAAAAATGCACATACAAACTTTTGGTCATTACTGTTGTTTTTGAACGTAATATTAAACAACCAGTGATGCCAGATATAATTTATGAGAATTCCCTCTGTTTTGTAAAATAAATCCCTTTTTCCCCTATTTCTTAAAAATATTTTCCCTCCTTCTTAAATTAACAATAAGAAAGATTTTGGTTCTAATTCAATAAAAAACTACAATATACATATATATATATATATATATATATAGATATATACAACTAATACATACACTGAGAAAAATTTTTAAACGATAAACAAAAAATTATTATTTTCATCTAATATAAATGTGAAAAATATATATTGTATTTTTTCTTTTCTATTCTTACTTTTAGTCATTTTTTGAGAAAAAATTTTAACATTTTAAAAATTCTCTTTATTTTGCCAAACATTAAAATTCCCTCCCTTTTTCCTTTTGCTTTAAATTTTCATTAAAAATTCCCTCGAAAAGGGAAAATTCCCTCCATCTGACATCACTCCAAAGAAAGAGAAAGATTTTTAAATGATAAAAAAAAAAAATTCAAACGTCTGTAATTATTGATAAAATTCATTCGGAAAATTAGGGGTTTGATATAATATAAATGCGAAAAAAAGTTTATCATATTAAAAATACCCCTTATTTTGGCAAAAATTAAAATTCTCTCCCTTTTTCCCTTTGTTTTAATTTTCGTTAAAAATTCTCTCAAAAAGGAAAAATTCTCTTCATATGACATAACTAATCTCTATCTAATAATACCTTTAATTGTCTTTTTTAGGAATAAATAATATACAAACAAAATTAATTGTTGTTTATGGAACGGTTTTTTGACTTTGTGATATGTCCAAAATCGGTTGTATTATCAGAATTTTTCCCTTTTATTCAATTTTTTATAACCACAAATTTTCAGTATCAGTTTTCCAAAGGCCTATTTTTAATACTATTCAATTGTACTCAAATCAATATTTACATCAATATTTTCATCGTTAAAAGTTCTGTGAATTTGAACATTTAATTTATACCTACTGAACGTTGAATAAAATTTTTATTATTAATCTTTAAATAAAAAGTTTTCTTAAATGTCTGCATTTAAGGAAACTCTTTGCAACTCCCCTTCTAACATATGTGTGGACCGCTTGTGGGTCGCAAAATTAGCGGTTTTTGGGATATACCTCCGTCACCGAATACAAAGGCTACAAAATCATTCTCATTAACACAAATTCATACATTTTATTTTATTTTAATATTTTTATACAAAATATAAAATATGATATTTAAAAATTATATTATTAAAAATTGCAATGATCATTTAATCCATAAAAGTTGTTGTAAAAATGCATTACATCCTTTAAAGAAATACAATTGAATAAAACTGTTTCCCTAAACATTTGTTAGCAATATTTTTTTTAGTTGTTGCAATCTAAAGGATTTCATATATTTTTTTTTTTTAAATCAGTTAACATGTGTATTACCTGATGATATACTCATGAGATTGTGTGTGTGAATATATTTGGCTAAATCAGGTAAAATGAAACAGAACAATGGTGCAATGGTTAGAGTGAATAGAATATACACATGTGCATTTACACTTAACAATTTAAATTATCCAATCAGAGTTAAACAAACTATGCGCCATTACAATTGGTTGTGGTCTGTTCACTCTTTCATTCTTTATTTATATCTTTTTTAATTTTTTCCTTTTTTTTTTTGAAATCGCATGAAATTGATTTTGTAAAATGTGCTTAGAATTTGTTTTACAACCCTCAATTAAAAATTTTACAGGATTTGTTAACATTTACACAGATACACATTTACTCGTAGTACTTGATTTTATTTGTAATATTTTGTGTCATTTGTATCTACGAGTATTTTTGTATTAAAATGTCTTTTCGACATCAGTTCGTTGTCTCTAGTTGAAATGTAATCTTGAGCAAATGAGAAAAAAAAGTGTAAATAGAGCAGATTTTTCAATAGCAAAAGACTTTTTGTCATTGTGTGAAATGTGTTAAAATAGAATTGTCGAGTTTTAGTTTAAACAATTAAAGATATAGTGCGAAATGATAAATAAAAGTTTTTATCTTGACATCACATTACGTCTACATAGGTATATTGACTTTTTAAATTTTTTCAATAAATTAAGTCATTATGTCTTTGATATTTGTGGATTTTGTAAAAGTATATTTGTATATTTGTGAGAAAAAACGGCAAACGCTTTTATTTTTGTAAATATGTTTGTAATTCTATTAGGGCTGTCTGAATAAAATTCAAATTGCCAGTTAATATGGATAATAGTTGTATGTTTCCGAACATTTTGGATTTTTATTTTAATTATTTTTATTTTTACTCTCCAAATATGCGAAAAAAGTAAAAATCGGTAAAAAATATATTTAAGTTAATACAAATTCCCCAGACCTTTAACGTTATTTAGACCACTAGAGTAGGGAATGTACAAACAAATTTTGAATTTTTTGATAAATATTTAAATTAAATACTATTTTTAATTAAATTTAAACTTTACTGAAAAATATTTTTCTTTTTTTTTCTTGAGGATAACATAGTGCAAAAAAAAATGCCTCCAAAGGGTTTTTTAAAGTTAGTTAGAATTTCGGTTTTATGGTTCCTTGAATTTCGAATTTTTCGAAGTCCTTTTTTCAGTAGTCATTTAAATTATTTAATTCAAATGTTATTTTATGTTGTTGTTGTTTTAGAGACTACTAGCATTATTATAATGGGTGATTCAAGTAGAGATACTTTTTTCAATAGCCTTTTTTTGACAGATCACATGTGAGTCGTGTCATGCTGTCATGTTATTTTTGTTTAGTATTGTTTGGCATTTCATAATGGAAAGACTTACGCCTGAACAACGTTCACAAATCGTTCAACTTTATTACGAAAATTCACGTTCTGTGAGGAATGTGTTTCGTGCACTTCCCTCAATTTATGGTCAACATAATCGGCCTACTGAGCGTAATATTCGCAACATCATCACCCATTTTGAGACCCAGCATTCATTATAATATTCGACCGAATAGACAATGTCCAGCACGCTGTGAAGAAAATATAGCGGCCGTAGCTGAGAGTGTACACGGAGACCGTGGAGAGTCGATTCAGCGCCGTTCGCAGCAACTCCGACTGACGTATGGAACGACTTGGCGCATTTTACATCGAGATCTTAAATTGAAAGCGTACAGAATACATCCCGTGCAACAACTGAAGTCGCTCGACCTTCCCAAGCGACATCGCTTCGCTCTATGGGCTCTTGAAAAGTTCAAGAAGATCCTACGTTTTCGAGGCAAATTTTGTTCAGCGATGGGGCCCATTTCTGGCTTAATGAGTATGTAAACAAACAAAATTGCCGCATTTGTGACGAAAAGCAACCTGAAGAGATTCAAGAACTGCCACTTCATCCAGAAAAAACAACGGTCAATGGCGACCGTTATCGTGTCATGATAACCGACTATTTGATGCCTGAAATTGAAGCTCGTGATCTCAGCGACATTTGGTTTCAGCAAGACGATGCCACTTCCCACACATCGCATCAATCAATAGATTTATTGAGAGTTAAAATTAAAAAAATATCTTCTTAAAATATTAATTTTTCTGACTAAATTTTAAATTGTTACTATTTTCATGATAAAAATGACTTGATTTTTATTAGTAATTGCTAAAAAATATCTAATACATTTTATCAGGAAATTATAAAATTTCTATAAATTTATAAGATGAAAATTATTAGGGAATTGCATTTTGAAACGTATGTGACAGTTAAATGAAAATTTCACTAAAGGCAAAATATGTAAAAAAATCTATTGGGTGAAAGATCAGCAAAATTTTTGTTTTGAGTATAAAATATGCAAAATTATGCTCTTTAGTGTAATATATGCAAAATTATGCTCTTTTATAAGAAATATGCAAAACTATGTCATTTAAATTGCTAAAATATGCTCCAAATAGGATTTTTTTACGAAAATATGACAAAATATGCTGCTAAATCCAAAATATACCAAAAAAAAAAAAAAAATATGCAAAATGTGCTGTAAAAAATCTATGCCAAAATTTTTAAAATTGCCTGAAACTGATAAATAAGTAACACTTTGGTTCATTTAAAGCTTAAGAAAAAATATGATTTCGCACTTACTTATTGCTTACAATCTTGTTATGAAAACTTGGTGAAAAAAGGAAGGGACATTTAATAAAAATCTTACATAATATTTAAGAGAAGCTTTGTATCTACTCTATAAAATAATAAGTACCCATAAAAATATTGAAATTTACAGAAGGGTCCATTAAATCGAAATTCGAACTAACTTTGAAAATTTAATTAATTTACTGGTACAATCTCATTTCGTGTTAGAGGTTATTGAGGCAATATTTGATGACCCAAAATTTGTCACATAGTAAAATTCAAACCCCTTTCAGTGCTGGTTTAAAATATTTTGCTTTTTTTTAAGTTTGTTTCAAAATTTCAAAGTTTTATAATTTAAAATAAAACTACATATGTATAAAACTTACATAACAAAGGCGTTCCTGCGATTTTTGGAAAAAATTTTTAGTTGTATAAATTTTTTGTACTGATATCCTTAATTTTGCAATTGTAAATTGTCCTGTTGTCTCTGTTTAGCGGTACCAAAGTAGAGTTTGTGGACTATAATTAGTCGCCAAAAGAATCACCATTTGTGGTCTTATAATAATATAAACCATGTCCTAGAAAATACATTTTAAAATTTTCAGCAAAAACGAACAAGGAAAAGATATAAGGCACCAAGGTCAAAATTAATAATATTTGATAATATTAAGGAAAATATAATGAAAAATTATTTTCATCAATGCAATGATTTTTTTGATAAATTTTGTTGGGTTAATATGACCTTGCTTATCAGAATGAGATTTACTCTTATCATTTTAATTTTCCACTATATCAATTAATAAAGTTAAATTGTACATATTCAAGAACAGTAAAAAAAAAAACTGAGCCCAAGCTCAGTTTAAGATAAAATTTACCTTTTTAACTGCTAATATCAACGAAAGCTTTTCAGTTATATTTTCATAAAATTACATCGAAATCTAGCTAAAAATGAATAAGATTTCGTTATGTTTTCTTTAAAGATTTTAAGTATTCCAAATTATAAGCTTTGACCTTGTTGTTTAAAGGTTATCATTTTTTATTAATTTGATTCCCCATAATGTTTATAAAACCACATAATTCTGTTTGAATTTTTTTTTATCAAAATTTTAAAAAAATCAACATATTTCCCTAAAAAAAAAACTTATTTTTCAGTAATTACGGTTAAAATTTAGTTAAAAATATCATTTTATATAAACATGTCTCAAAAAATTAACAGTTTGTTTGTGCATTCTTTACTCAAGTGTTCTAAATCATGTTCATGCTCTAGAGATTTATTTTATTTTATTTTTTATTTTTTTACTTAACAGATTTGTATTTTTTATCTTATTTGATAAATAATTAAGTGGACATTACGATTCGTTTACATTAAATTGCAAAAGGGAGCTGTAAATAGCTACATTTTCTAAAAAACTGTACGACATAAAATTTTCCTCATATAAATGCGGCTGCCAGCAAAATGATCCAAAGCAAATATAGAAAAATCGTCCAAAAATTCCAATAAAAATTTGAGTCATATTTCATATGAAAAATAAAATTTTTCGTCATTTTTGGCCTATAATTCGTTTTTGGTAATACATTTTTGATATAAAAAAAAGTTATCCTATTGAGAAATGTTTGATTTAGCAAAGATGGGTTTCGAAATACACCAAAGTTAAAAATTTTATCATATAATGGATTAATTTTCCAAATCAGAAAGTATCATAATGGACATTGGATGAGGATGATTTTTCTTAAATATTTTAGAATTTTTTCACAATTTCAGCAAAATTTCCAATTTTCATTTTTGTGCATTTCTTTTGGATAATTTTTAATTTGGGTGATTTTTCCATTTTTTATTTGGGTGATTTTGCTTTTGGGTCAACAAATAAAGTACAATGTGGTACGTGTTAACGATATATCGTTTGTTTCTAGCTAAATATCTCTTAAGCAAAAAGCAATAATCTATACATGTAATCACATTTTTGTAGAGAATTACAAGGACTATCTATATGTAAATTTTTTTTTTTACATTCAAATCATAAATGAATTTTTGGGTAATTAATTTTTTATTTTTTTGGAGGTCTACCCTCTATCCTACCCTCTTCTCAACACTACCCTCAGGCCATGTGCAATTTTATTTAGATATCCAAAGAAAGTATTTTGGAACCACTGTTATATATCCGATCACTACAATATTTGGCATAATATTTAAAAGTAGGATTTTTGTAGAATAGTTTGATGCTCATGTAAGCGTGCTGTTGTAGACACTTACGAGTCAAAAAATTGCCACTTTTCAGTTTCATGAAATGAAACTTGTTGTTTATTGTGAAAAACTAGTAGCTGGGTATAAAAATGTATTTATCGTGAACAAGCTTTTAGCAAAAAATTGTCTTTTTTTGTAATTTTATTTTTTCAAAAAAATGACCGAGCAGTTTTATACGCATGTCCTAGGATGTAGTCAATTGCTACTATTTCTGGTTACAAAAAGTCAGTAAAAGGTCTTTTGCTGTCTTCTTTTTTGACTTCTTACCTTTTACCAAAGGGTCAGTAAAATTTCAAGTGGCAATATGTAGCTAGACATTGAGTTAGGTAGCTAGATACTAGTGAAAATTATTGCGAATTTGTCGCCGACAAAATTGCTGGGAATTTAGGGCAAATTTTTAAAAAAATCTATGAAATAACAAAGTTGTTATGTTATGTCTCTACTTCTATATAATTTTCAACAAATTTTAGGTTTATAGTTGTGTCGTTCGTGAAAGAATATAATAAAAAAATTAAAGATATAAAATAGTTCACAATCTTTTATGTTTATATTTCTTTATTAACTTTTCTTTCTTTCATTCTTTCTGTAATATTTCGTTTTTCTCAAGATTTTATAAATTCGTATATCCTCATATATATATTATAAAAATGAGGTGTAAGTTTATTTGTCTATTTTTTGTTTGTATATCAATCACGTCTAAACGGCTGAACCGATTTTCACGAAATTTGACACACAGATAGCACCAGCGAAAGAGGTGGTTATAGGCTTTGTTATATTTCGATTGGACATCACACCTACATTTTACGCTTACTTCAAAAAAAAAAAAAAAAAAAGTAAAAAAATCTACTTTTATTAATGAAGCTATTTATATGAAATTTGACGCATAGATTATGTTATATCTTGATCGGATGCCACGCCCATTTTCCCGGCCACTTTTTTAAAATCCTCAAAAGAATGAACCGAATAGCTTAAAATAGATCGGTACAGAGAGTATAGTACCTCATATAAAGAAAGTATTCATTATGGCATATATGAGGAACTATTACAGTGAAAGCCCTCAAATTTCGTTGGAACCTTTATTCTGTCATATCGCATTGATGGAATGAAAATAGGATAATAGGGTAAGAGTAAGTCCCCATACAAAGAAAATATAAATTTTTTCATCTAAAACACTATTACAGTGAAAGTCTTAAAAAAATTTAAAATAAATTTTCATATTAAATTTTGAATAGGTCCAGGGAGGTAGTAGCTCCCATATAAAGTTATTGCATCAAATAGAGTAGCGAATTGCACCAGTAAAAGCTATTAAATAACAAAAAACTTTGGTGCAGAACAAATATTTTATAAATCTAAGACAATATTAAATTAAAAAAGTGTATGGTAGAAAATTTATAGACTGATTTGACTGATTTAAAAAATTCAAATTCGAAAGAAATATTTGTGATTGATTTATGCAAGAATGAGGCCCATACTTTGTATAGGAGCTTCCAAAAATCCAATAACGTGTTTTGACCTATTACTCGGTTAATACTGGATCTACTTAGTTCAGTTTTTCAACACAAAAATTATTAAAAAAATTCTTCTTTCTGTGAAAGAACGAAGTTTTTTGCATACAAAGGTCGTCCAAAAAGTTGAAAAAACCAAATATGCGTTAACTTATTGTTGGTTTTGTTTTTCAGTACCCACGGAAACAACAAAAACAACAAAGTGAGGCAGACATTAAATAAATAAAAAACAGATTTGCCAATAACTCGTTAGTTTATGAACCGATTTGCTTGATTCAAAAAGCAGAAATTCAAGACAATATTTGTGATCAATATATATAAGAAGTCTGTAATTTATTTAGGACTGGATATCGATAAGAATATAATTTATTTAGGCCTGGATATCGCTAAAAAGAATATACCGATCTTGCTAAATTCTAATAGCAAACTACTCGAATCCGTTTTATATATGTATTATAAATGGTAATTATTGGTGGGCATCATAAACGCCATTTCAACCGACGGACGGACATCATTTCTTAGAAGGATTCAGAAAATATAAACTTTTTTGATCTCTGATGAAAATTGTGGAAATTGTGGAACGGATGACAGTTACATATACCCTTTATGCCTGTGGTAAAAGGTGAAATCAAGTAAATTTTTTTACCAGGTCAAATAATTCTTTGCTTACGTAATGTTTAAATGAATAAAAAACAAAAAAAAAAAAAAAAACAAAATTGAAGAAAAAATAGTTATATATGTACGTTTGAAATTTCCAATCCCGGTGGTTTTTTTTATCGTATTTTTTTTATCGTATTCTATCATATAATAATTTGTTTTATCATTTTATTATCCCATCATATTATATTATGATTCCATTTTATCATATTACTTTTCCATATTATCATGTACCTTTTAGTACATTAATTCAAAATTATTATTATTTGTTCCTTAATTTATTTGTATCATATATTTTGCAATATTATTTTTTTTATTAACAAAGCCTTGTTTACTTATATTAATTCATGTATATACTAAATGAGAATTATAATGAAGGTGGAAAACAGACGTTAAAAAAGAATATTGTAGTGAAACAGACCAGAGATCTGGAGGAAAGCGAGCCCGCAAATCCCAGACTTCTAGAAAAACACATTAGCAACTAGTCTACCAATGTACCAAGGGATGAAACAATGTAAATATAAGAAAAAAGATTAGTTATTAAATTAGAAAAAAATCATTTTATAACATTACTATAATGTGTTAACTTTAAAAAATTGTGTATCAGCAGCAAACAAAATGGTTAGATATCATATAAGTATCTCAGAAATCCCTATGCATACGTTCCCAAAAAAAATTAATACAATGTAAAACAAATACACATATTTGGTTTATATTACAACAAACCAAAATAACTTAATTCTCGTTTCCGTTAAAAAGTAGTTTTGTGCATGGAGCGAACTTTTTTTTCCTTATGAGGCGTGTTTTAAAATATTCTAATCTCTTACATAACCACTGCGAAAAAAAAATAGGATTATCGTTTGGCAAAATTTCAAAGTTAATAACTTTCTCTGATGATCTCGTTTCTAAGTTAACTTGTAATAGACCTTTCAAAGATGTAGTACTTGGTTTGATTTTGAGTAATCTTATTCTTCGGATAACACAGCTTTCGTCCGTATTATTTTTGGTTCTTGACATATATTTAGAATGAATAATTTTATACCCCAACCACATATAGCGGTCTAGATTATAAAAACTGAAACAAATATTTTCTAAACTCTTTATTCGGTATGAATTAATTTCAATTTAAACTTTTATTCACAAAAATAATCATATTAAAAAATTATAATATTTATGTCTGTGCATAATTTTGTGTTGCAAAAATCTAAAATTCTAACTCAAATATATTAATGTGCACTGATGTACTTATTTCTGAAGCACGCAGTATAACCTTAATTTTTTACCAGTGTTTCTATTTTAAACATTTAATAAAATTTATCTCTAACAGGTTTCTTCTCTGTATATATTCAATTCTGTTATTCTTGAATGTTGTTGTTGGAATAGAAATTACAAGTTAACAGAGCTATGTTATTCAACATACAGTGGATGTGCTTGTATGATGTTGGTCATTCTGTCGAAACGACCGGCTTAATATACAAGCTTATGACACTTGTATGAAGCTAGCACAGTGCTTTGTTCTCATGTAACCATTAGACTTAAATAGAAAGAGTTTTCGTAAAAAATTTTAACTTGGTACGCATATTACTTTAGACCTAAAATTAATATATACGACGTATTGAAAATCGGTGTACGAATACATACATACACGCAGAGAAAAAACATGGTTGCAGCATTATCACTACAACAATATTATACAAAATATAATATTAATTTTTATTAATATGTGATAAGATAGAATAATAATATGACATAATGAAATAATATGATAAGATTGGATAACGATATGATAATATGAAGTAATAATATGATAAAATGGAATCAATATATAACAATGTGGCATAATATAATACGATTGTTAAATTATATTTAAAACTATAGTCATAACATGAAAAAACAAACCATAAAATCGGATATAATATGACAAAGTGGAATCATAATAATTATTGTTTATAATCATTTATATTTTTCGCTGTGTTCATATGTTCCAATCATAATATGTTACTCTTAGATTATGGTCACAACAACTATATTTTTGCTCTGCGTGTACATATATACTGATATACATACTGAAATTAAAAAAAAAAACGAAGAAACTAAAAAAATAGTTCCGAATTGTATAAGAATAGAAGGAGGTGTCGTAGATCATTGAAAATTGGTACACATACTACTTTGGATCCAATACATACAAAGTCTTGAAAAAATCGTTGTAAGTGGACGACTACCTTAGCCATATATTCCAAAAAAAAAAAACATTTTCTTCTAAAGTTCTGGTCAAAACGGTATCATTTGAAATAGGTTTTATATGGGCCAGACAATATTTAACATAACAGGAGTAAGAGCCTTTCTACTTTCCACAAACCTTCTTTTAATATTATCTTAACTTTCTACATTTTCCCTACAGTAACTAAATCTTTAGTTTGCCTAAATTTGCCCGATTTTTTTTTTTGTATTTTTGTCCGATTTTTTGTATTTTTTATTTTTTAAAATTTTTAAGTAAAGTGATAGACATTTTCACACATGAAAAAATTAATATATGCAAGAAACTTTATACTATACGTAGTAAAACTATGTACTCAATTTCATATGACAAAATTCCTTTTAAAAGGACTTGAAAGTTTCAAAGGATATACATAAAAAATAATAATAAAATATTTACGAATAATTTATTAACCCAGTATGTGTATCAAACGAAAAAAAGAATCCCTGCAATATAATAATATGTTTTATTTAAATGTTTTAAGAGAATATCCTTTTGAAAATGTTGCCTTTTATTATTTATTTTAAAGTATATATAAGTATCCAGCAATTATTCTCACATGTAAAACATCATTAAATAGATAAAACTAAAGATATGATAAAACTGTGTATCCCTTTTTTCTCCAGGATGTAAAATTTCCTCTCAAAAGGACTTCAAATTATCAAAATGTTTAGAGTTACTAAGAATATTATATAATATTATATCGACCAAATGAGGATGCCAAATGAAAGCTGCATATCCCTGCAATACATTAATATCTTTTGTTTAAATGTTGTAGTACAAAAATTTAAGATAATATTCTTAATATTTTCTTAACATTTTGTGCTGCAGCATTTAAATAAAGACTTTTGTTATATTGGAGGTTCTTTTGAGAGAAAATTTGATGTCCTGTGGAAAATTTGAGTAGGAAGTTTGATTATTTCTGAGCTCTAGTTTAATGCATATGTCGATTTTTTCATGTGTGAAAAAAGTTGTTGCAAAAAGTAGGATGTAGTTTTCTTTTACATATTAAAAATCAATATAAGATATAGAATCAAGCAAAAATATTTTTATAATTTTTTATATTTCTTTTTAGTACTCCATGGAACACATGTACTTTGTGTAAAAATATAAAAAATGCACTTTAATTAACGCCATCTTATGTGTCTTGAGCATATGGTATTGATTCAAAAAATATAAGTTTCCCTTTCTTAATTGTTTGTTTAGTTTCGAAATTTTTTAATAGATTTTTTATTTCGTTTTAATTGAGTAAATTATATTTACATTATTATTTATATATGGACATTTTTGAAATTTGAAATATTATATTTTAAAAGTAATAAGTTTTAGTGTACAAAAACACTGTAAAATTGAGAAAACAAAATTTCCCATTAATAATAATAATATTATTATTATTATTATTATTCTAACAAACTTTAAAACCACTTTTCGTGTTCATTGATATTTGCTTTAAATTATCTGACATTAGCGCAGTCTCGTAGCCACAAAAATAGTTTTTTTAAAAGAATTAAATTTGTAAAAAAGTATATAAAAATTTATGTTTCAACGCAATTTGAAAAATGTTTTTATTTTGATTTTTGTCTATGAGACAAGGCACTGTGTCTAGGCTTCCAACTTTCTTTCATACACATTTGAATTACACGTCACGGCATGTATGAAGCCGTTGGAAGTTGAATTGGCAGAAATAAAATATGCATAAATAAAAGTAAACATACTTTCAGGCATAAGTATAACAGTGAAAAAGATATAAACAAACTCATATACTAAAATGTACGAATTGTGTTGTATACGAAGCTAAAAATACAAATACAATAATTGTATTAAAATTTCAGTGGGAAAAAAACAAACGAGTTTGTTTAAATAAAATAAAACTTGAAGTTCTAATTGTGTCTGTCGACTGCGGCATTCAAAATCATTGACAGTGAAAGGAACAAGTTGTTCGTTCGTTATCATGGGTAAAAATAATGTACAGAAGATGGTAGAAGGTGCAAAATCCATGAAACAAAATGTAATTCACGGAGGCAACTGTTAATGAATGGTTAGTTTGTTTGGTTGGTGGATGAATGAATGCATTAATGAACAAACGGTTTTAAGGTCAAGTAAATAATAGTGGTGGCTGTAGTGATAATAATGACTTATGTATCCAATATGAATAAATTGAGGATGTGTGTTTATGCAGAATAAACGACCTTGCCGTAATAACAAAGTACCTGTTCCTTATATTTTTCCGTTGTTTAATCTGCTATTGAGTGTTTAGAGCAGTGGGTCATTGATAAATCTCTTTAAAGAAGGCAACAACATTGTAATTATGCACAATGTCCCTATGTTATTGTGTGTGTGTGTTTGCAACAAGATGAGTGAGTAAGCAAAATTTACAGTGTCATTTTATTGATATAAAAATGATGTGTTGCAGGACGTAAAATCACAGTTCACTTGCAACTCTTATTCCTTCGACATACCAAGAAGTTCTTAAATATATTTTTGAAATGCAAATAAAAGTATTATAAAAGTAAATAGTAATATTTCAAAAAAATTAAAAATCTATTTCTATTTAGGTTTTATCATTCCTATTCTGTGTGGCTGCAGTTAGTGCTGGTCTTTTGCCTGAAGCATCTTTGGAAAATTTAGACTCCCATCCCAGTTATAACTTCAACTATAGTGTGGCTGATTCCATAACTGGAGATGTCAAGGCTCAAACCGAGTCCCGAGATGGTGATAATGTACAAGGCCAATACACGCTTAATGATGCTGATGGCTACAAACGTATTGTTGACTACACTTCAGATGCTGTTAATGGCTTTAAAGCTGTAGTACGTCGAGAACGTTTGCAACAGGTTGCTACAAAAACAATCATACCACAACAAACTGTATCTAAACCAGAAGTGATTGCTCCTGTTAAGGCAAAATATGTAGCACATGAACCAACCACTTCTACTTTGGTACATGATCATCAACCAACACTATATCACCAAGCTCCTCATACTGTACACTTTGTACATTCTTCACCTTCTGCTGCACTTGTTAAATCAGCTCCTACTTTGATTGCTACCACTCATCATCATACTCCAGCTGTACTTCATCATAGTCCAACTGTTGTACATCATGCACCAGCAGCAGTGGTCCATCATGCTCCCGCTTTACTTAAGACATCGATTAGCACACCTCATCATGTTTCCTATGTCCATTATCATCACTAAATCCATATTGTTTTGAGTTGAATTTGTTTCTGTTAAATAAACTTTGTTTAAAAGAAATTATTAGCTTATTATTTCACAATTTTTGGTTTTTCCCCTAAGGCGAAATATGATAAGGATCTTTGTTGTTGTTTTTTACTCCTCCTCTAGATTTTAATAAAAAATTTAAGTACTTTCCATTTATCAAGCATTGTGTAGTATATTTTATTAACACATTAATTTTTGTAGCGATTTTCAGTTAATAAACAGCCATTAAAGGAATAATGGAACATGATTACAAGGGTCAGCCCTTCATTTATATTTTTAACGTTTATTGTGTAAAATTGCTTTTTAAAAGCATTTTAATTTACCGAAAAATGGGAAAAAAAAACTTGTAAGTGATTTAATGTGAATTTGCCTTCACCGCAATATTATCATTTATAAGTTATTCATTGCTTTTTACTTTATGAATATAATAAATTACAAATATATTGATGTAAGAAGCTGCTATTAATTTCATAGAAAAATCAAAAATTTGACAGACGAATTTTAAAAAAGTACTGATTGGATGTAATAGAGGGATTAACAAAAATGTTGCCATTACAGCCGATGAAAATTAGCATTTTTTAATCTTCAGAAAAAAAGGTAGACTTATAGGACTTATATTTTTTAAGCGGTTGCCCTTTTTAAAAAGCACTATATTTAGGTAATTTTTTCAAATTCGATGGAAAAGAACTAAAAGAGACTTCAATTATATAATACTCTACCTAATTTAATGAATATTATTTCATCTCCCAAGCTGCCACGTTGGATGCAAAACAAACAAACAAAAAAAAAAAAAAAAAATAAATAAATAAAAAAAACTGTGGCAACCTCGCAATAAAATCGGCAAAATATATTAAAGGGCACTTTATGACATTTTTAGTTAAAAGATAATAACATCTAAAAAATTTAAGGAATTTTTAAAATTCATACAATATTTAAAGAACAAGTCTTTTAGCTTTAAAATGAGTCCCAATACGTTGGAATAGAACCATAGGGCGCTTAAACTGTTTCCCTCAAAATTCAATATTATAGATAATATTGTCATTATAGATATTATAGATAAATTTCATTGAAATTTGTTCGGGAGGAAATAACCAACTCGTGCCAAATTTAATTAATATATCTTCAAATGAAAGCACAGTTGTACTTTGTTCTACATAGACCAAACTGTCCTACCAAATTAATTAATAAATTAAAAATAATGATCATATTTTTTTACTTTTACATGTTAGTGCAGAAGATATTTCGAAAATGTGTATTTGATATATAAATGTACAATTTAATGTAAATAAAACTTGTAAAATTTATGTCTAAACAAATATCGAACTTTGACATAAAAGTTTATAGCCCCTTGTGGGTCTCTAACCGGTCGTGGTTACTTATTGTAAAGCCTAAAGTGTCTTCTGAGTGTCACAATCAACCACTCTGCGACGATTATTCTCTATGTGTGAAATGCACCAGAATGGATTTATAAAAAGCTGACCCGAGACACTGGATCTATATTGACAGCTTTGTGAGGATATAGATTCATATAGGAAGCTAGACTGTCTAGATCTTTATATTTAGGGTGTTGTTAAACCGAGTCCCAGGCTACATATATCTTCATATAGGAAGCTATAAAACTGAGATAAAAGCACGAAGTTAATATAAACGACGTTTAAAAAAATGTAAAACTGCCATAAAAAGCGAAAAGTCTTTGAAAAAAGTTCATCCTTTAAAGAAAGAGTGTTTTAAAAGGTAAAATAAATAAAAAATTATTGATGATCACCAAGAAGACAGATTTATGCAAAATGTATGGTTGTATAAAGATACAGTTGATAACATTCTAAAATTAAAGATAATATTTAAAAAAATATAAAATATACATTTTTGGTTAACCATAATGTGGTTACAAATCACGTGCTTATAACTTGCCACTACCATACAAATGTCCTCCCGTAATAGGGGTTTACGGATCACAAAAATCTTAAATATAGAAATATTTTACCGAAATTCAGTACAAATAATTTCATGGGGATTCGTGAGAAAGAGAACGAGGATGTGTATTGAATTATTGTACATGATATTTATAATTATGCCAAAGTTAGATTCTACAGTTGCCTAGAAAAATCGTACAATATATAAATGCTAATAGCAAAAAGCCCAATTGGTGAACTTGTAGTGAAGTCTTGTTTTCCCGTCTTTGGGGATATAATGTTAGATAAGCCCACAAAAGAAAAGATCATGACAATCCAAGAAAACTTTTATTTTATTGCATTAAGTGAAATAAATAAAGAATTATTGTTTACTAAACCATTGTCTACGACTTTCATAGGTGTACAGATGGACCCACTGTAGTTACAGAATCACGATCAGGTTTTTTTAGATCACTTAAATCTCACTCCGTAATCCACCTACAAGTATTACTGCGGAAACCTTACCTGATATATTTAAAACTGCTCTTCAAACTACTATAGACGTAGTAAATTTTATAAAGTCTAGTGCCTTAAGAAATAGAATTCTTAAAGCTCTATGTGTCGATTTATGTGTAGAACATAGGAAATTACTAAATCATTAATAATCTGTTGGATTTCGATGGAAAATATGCTGAGAAGACATTTTCCTTTTATAAAAAATTAAGATCTTTATATATATATATATATATATATATATATATATATATATATATATATATATATATATATATATATAAAAATACAGAAAACTATTTGCCTATATTACTTTGTTTATATCTCTAAATTTTTCAAGATGTTAAACTATCTTAATATTAAACTAAATATATTAAGTGAATTTGAATAAATAAGTGCTTATATGTGCAAAATTTTATTATGGAAAAGGCGTATTTACACAGCTGTATCGAGGATTCATCTGATGTTCGAAATTAGCATATGAAAAGTATAATAATGTACTTGGATTCACTTCACAATGAATTTGCCCGATATTATCCGGAGCTTAAAACCGATTTATGCCAAACCAGTTTAATAAGCAATAAAACTAAAAAATAATTCGTACGCCAAAGCTGATTTTGAATCTACGTTGGTTGAATATTTTTGCTTAAAATATTACAAAGTTTACATGTTGGTTGGGAATGAAAAGTTGAAAATTTTGCTTCAGTATGTACTTACATGTTTGTGGGAGACTAGTTTTTCTGTCCTACCAAACTTAGACTTTTTTTGGTACCCCCCATACAAAGAAAATATTAATTATCGCATAATTTAAGAAATATTTCCGCCAAAGTTTTAAAAGTTTGATGAAATAACTTCCTTATCATCAATTATAATTGAGATAAAAATGGATGAAAAAGGAAAATACTAATTATAGGATAACTTAAGTACTGCTGCTGCAAAAGTCTTAAAATATTACGGGAATACCATTCTCATCTACCTCCAAACTTAGAGTGAAAATGTGACGGATAGGACAGGGATAAATTTTATCACCATTTGACAAAAATATTAAACATCGTACATCTAAGGAGATATTACAGCAAAAGACTTAACATTTTGTAGGAATAACTTTCTAATAAACCACCATAATTTAAGATAAAAATGGGATGGAATAGTTCTTAATGACCCATGCAAGGAAATTTTCGCATATCTAAAGCAGTAATTTACTGAAAGTCATAAAAAGTTGTAAAAAAATTGTCATATCAAAATTTTATTTGAAGTAGTAGGGCGGATAGGCTGAAGGGGAGTAGTAGCCCACATATAAAATAAATATTAGTTATCTCATTAAAAGTGATAGAGAAGCGCACTTTGATAAGCTAGTATTTATATAAGCTCTGTATTTGTGTGTCTGTTTGTTTGTACCTTATAGACATCTAAATCACTAGACCGATTTTACTGAAATTTTTACAGTATCATACTGAAAATCCCGAAAGTAGAATATGATTTTTTAGGTCGGAGCAAGATGAGTGGTATCCCCATACAAAGAAAATATTCATTATCGCCGCGGATCCACGGGGGGAGGGAAAGTATATTCCACCTTCCCCCTTTCAACTAAAAAAAGGAAAAAATATAAAAATTATTTTGTCAAAAATTTGTTTGTCATAAATAGAAAAAGGAATGTTAAATTTGCCTTCAACATTGTCTATCCAAAAATTTGCATTTTCTTTCGAAAATTTAAAAAAATTTAAAAAATTGGCACTTGTTTAATAAAAAATGTAGGAAATGCATATTTTTAAGTATTTTTATTTCACTTTTTTTAAATAACTACATAACATATTTATGAATTTTTGTGAAATATTAAATTCTTCTACTAGTAATTAATTTTGTAATTTCATTTATTTTTCCTGGTTTTCCGAAATTCTAAATTCCCAAATTTCGTTAAATTTAAGCTTAAATTTCACAGACCATACGATTAAAAATCTTTCCTTAAAAAAGTAATTCGTATAAATACCAGTGAAAAATATTTTTTTTTTATTTTTATTAAAATCTATCCAACATCTTTTACAAAAAGTACTTAAGTAACAACACAGAAAATGTTTTCCCCAAATTTTTTCACACAAAATATAATATTTATCCTAGTTAATGAAAATTTTGCGTATTTTGAGATAATTTTATTTTGAAAGCTAAATAAAAATATTTACACACAAATTACACAGTACAACAGCCAATCTGGGGGGTGAGAAATTCCAAGTCAGGGTGATGGTACTAGGTCAGTATAGTAAAACCCTCAAAGGGTTTGGCGTTTGTATGTGTCAGTTTTTTTTATGACCTTTTAAATTTTTTCCTTATCTTGATGTTTTTTCGCTTAGTTGTAACATTTTGGCAAAAACGTAGTTTAACATAACTCGAGAACCACTTGTCCGATTTTGCTAAAACAAACTCAAAAAAATTTAGAATTACAATTTCTTTAATCCGTTCATATAACGTTTTTCTTTATAATCAGCAGTTTTGCCGATAAAAATAAATTTGTGGAGAAAAAAAATATTTTTTTGCCTAAAAATTAATTTTTTTTTTAAATTCATAAAAAATCCAAAACGAAAAAAAAGGATCAAGTGTTATTAATTTCATGTAAAGTCACATAACCTATAAACAAAATGCGATATAGATCATAGAAATCGATTAACGCGTTCTGCTCTTATTTACAATTAAGTGAAGGTATCCCATTTTGACAAGAATATTGATATTTGTTTTTATTCAAAAAAGTGTCATTTATCGCCTTTTTTATAAATTTTCCCCAATAACTCCAGACTTCTGGCCATAAACTACTAAAAAAATTAAGTAAACATTTTTATAATTTTTTATTTTTATTTTATTTATTTATTTTTATTTATTTTAATAAATATTGCCTAGACTTTTTCGATGGTGGTTGTTCGGGACTAGTGGCATCGCATTCATCGCTATCATCAGTTTCTGAACCACACATAATGTCAATGTGTGACTCCACTGTTGGCCCTTCTGCATCTCCTGAAAATTCTTTATCATCAAGATCATCCTTGTCTTGCCACACAAGCTTACTCCACCAGCAAATTTCCGCAATTATTGCACTCGGCGACTTTTTGCCTCTATATCTGTAAGTTTTTATTTTATTGAAATGAGTTTGAAAAAATAAAAAATCAGTATTACCTCATTTCAAATGGCATAGCAACTTGATGATAGCGTTCACCTTGTTCATCAGATTAGATAGCCAATTGTTTGCTGAAGTAGTCCAGATGATGATGTAAATAATGGATTTTCAAGGACATGTGGACACCAATTTCCGAGAATGCTCTTAACATCCTTGCGACAGAAACATCGTAGTTGTTAGAACGATGCTTTCCCAACAAGCCTTCTATTACTTCTTTAATTGCCTGCCATGCATTCAATTCAGCGTCAATCAAAATATTATTGAATGCGTCACTTTTAATCAGCTTTCGTATATCTGGACCATTTAGTACGCCAGATTGGAAAAAATTAATTTGTTAAGATGGAAAATCATGGGAAATGAATGTGATATTATAACTTACCTTCTTTAATTTTACTTTCGCTGAGTCTCGGGTAAATTAGTTTCAAACACAAGAAAACTTCATCTCTTTTGGCGACAGTTTTGATAAAATTCTTAACAATTCCAAGTTTAATATGCAGTGGAGGCAGCGATATCTTCTACTTCGGCACTAGAGGCTCACGAATAATATTGGCCGTTTGTAACCTGCTGTGCTCTCTGAGTTTCCATCCGTGGCATGCATATTGGTCACCGGAAAATCGTGTGTCCCAATCATTTACCTAATTGTGAATAAATGAGAAACGCGTTCATCGATTTTCATGATCTATGCCTTTTTTTGCTCATGAGTTATGTGACTTTTCGCGAAAGTAATTAGTTTTGGCACTTTTTTCCATTTTGGATTTTTTATGAATTTATAAAAAAAATATTTAAATTTTTAGGCAAAAAATACTTTTTTCCCTTCATACATTCATTTTTAACTTCGAAAGTTTTGCACATATAGGAAAACGGTATAGAAACATAGTATAGTAATTCTTAATTTTTCTAAATTTGTTTCATCAAAATCGGACAAGTGGTTCTCGAGTTATGTTAAACTACGTTTTTGCCAAAATGTTACAACTAAGCGAAAAAACATCAAGATAAGGAAAAAATTTAAAATGTCATAAAAAAAAAACTGACACATACGAACGCCAAACCCTTTGAGGGTTTTACTATACTGACCTAGTACCATCACCCTGACTTGGAATTTCTCACCCCCCAGACAATAATCCCAAAAATGTTCCACAGTGTTATCAATGATAAATGTATAAAAACGGTAATTTTTCAAACAAAATTTAAAAAAAAAGTCTAGTTGAAAATATGCATAATTTTGTAACTAAAGTCATTAAAAATTTTGAATTATGCTTAAAATAAACTTTTTTTTTTTGGTAAGTTCCTGGATAAATTCTGTTATTGTTAATTTCTTCTTTTTTTAGAAAATAGAAGAATCAAGCTTGATATTCATAAACATTTAAAAAAATTAAGTTTTTCAAGTTCTAATGCAATTTATTGTAAATTTTTCTACAAAAGGCTATGCAACGATGTAATATTTTTTAAACACTTTTTTTGTAATCATAATAAGATATATTTTCTTTTAAATTGGTCAAAAATTTTAGAACCTTTTAAACGTTTTTATATTTGTCCCAAGTATGTTTCAAATAAAGCATACAGTGATTTGCTTAAAAATATATTAAAAATAATTTAATAAAGTTTTGAAATTTTTAAATAATTGTTTGAGTATTTAAATGACTTGAAAGATTGACGTCTCAAAATTTACAGGGTATTTTGATTTTTTTTTTAAAATTTGTTAGTTTTTCGCGTATGACAACTTTGTTGTTTTTCTTACAATTTCTTGCTTTTTACACGTAATGAAAAGTAATGGAGCAAAGCTATTACGTTACGGTACGGTTCTCTTTATCAGTTTAGTTTTCGCATCATTAAGTTTTTCATATTAAAGAATATATATAATTAGATCTATTTAAGTAAAATTGATATTCTAAGTACATAGAATCATACATAGCTCAACCTTTCGTGTTTTTCAGGTCATACATTTTAATTAATTTCATTGAAATGCTTTAGAGGATAACCATTAAATAAAAACATACCTTAAATTATTAAAATCTATTCAATATTTCCTGAACTTTATGAACCATAGATTCATAACCATCATGCAAAGTAAATATTATTTATAGCATATTCTATTACATTAAAAGTCTTAACATTTTGTGGGAATAATTTTGATATTAAATTTCACAATTGAAACAACAATAAGATCCAATGGAAGTAGTAGGCCCATATAAAGTAAATATTAGTTATCGCAGTAATAGAGGTGATGAAGCAGACCATGTTAAGCAAGTAAATGATCCACTTTAAATTTTTAAATTTCTATAATTAGTACTCTTTGAAGTTGCAACGCTTGATTTTTATGTGATTTTTTATAGTGCTACGCATTGATAAAATTTAATGTCAAATTTGATCTCGATATAAAACTTATAAACATATGATTTTCCAAAAGTGATTTTCAATGGGAAGCCTTATTATTTTCGCTTATTTTCGCAAAATTAGGTATCATAATTTTTTCTTTAAAAGCAACTGTAGGAAGATATTTCGGGAAAACTTTTTTATGTCGATTTCAACGAAATTTATTTGAGTCCATCTGGGAAAGGAAGTTACGTGTGGTATCTTGTAAATTGCGTATAGTTTGATCAAAATTAATAATGGTTGGACAGACGGGTACCGATAAATCGGTTTAGTAAATTACTTAATTGTCTTGGCGCGTTGTAAGTATTATTGAAAACATCATAAAATTAAACGCATCTTACAATGATGCAAGTTATAATTAAAGAAAACCTTTGTGATTTTTTACTTTTTATTTTGGTTTTTAAAATGTGATACCAATATCTTGTTATAAAAACTTGCTGTTTAGTTAATATTAAAAAATCCATCTTTTTGTCCCTTTGTGGAATGTATACATAGTTATCATTATAATAGGCTGTCGTAACAAAAAGTTTTTAGTAACCTGAATTTAAGTAAATTCCCTAAGAATGCACTTTATTATAAATCTACGAAATAATTTTTTTATTTAAATTTTCTTCCTTGATGCAAGCTACATTTTTACTGGTAAATTGGAATCAATTCCAAAATATCATGACAATCTCCACATTAGGTGTTTCCCAAAAAGAACCATAAATAAAGTCGTCAAAGTTTAAAAGTTAATCCTGTTAACATATATTTATGTTGTTTATGTCTTTAATTTATTTCAAATGTCAACCGTCATTCACTCACGTGTGTCCTTGCTCACAAAAATAATTGGCTTCCTAACTGCTATAAATACCTAAGAATATTTTTTATTGAATTAGTTAAAATGAATTTCATAATAATTTTCAATAACGTTATTTAACTATACAACTATTTAAAATGTTTAAGTCAACAAATAAAACATAATAAACAATGTTGAAATAAATATTGTATTATTTTCAATTAAGCAAATTCTTATGCGACATTCTACTATTGTACTAACATGGCTTTTGGGACGATTGGATGGTATATTTTATTATTTTGGTATTATAAGTAAATAAAATTCATACATTAGAACGACTATCGACTGAATGTAAACAAAAACAACATTAAAAATTAAATAAATAAATAAATAAAAAAACCAAAACACCGAATGATGTTTTGACCGATTATTGTAGTTGGCATACATTGAAATTAGTTCAATGATTTTGGGTCTTGGCAAGGTATTCTAGTCAGTCACATTGGCATTCAGATGTTAAGCAAAAACAACAATATCAACTTTAAATACTATAAGTGTTCGTACGTGAATTTACAGCAAAGGATCCCTTCAAACATGTTTAAGATAAATATGTTGCCAGTCGTCCAGAGGTCACTTTTTGGCAACTTCTAGATGATTGTCGGAAGATTGTTCGAAATTTACAAAACCAGAATACATTACCACTGCGCATTAATCGACCAGACGTCAATTCTTCGCGGCTTCTAGCTGATTTTCAGGAGTCTGTACGAAATTTACAAAAATAAAATAAATTACTATTGTCCTTTCATCTTCCAAAAGTATATTTTGTAGTAACTTCTAGAATATAATATGATGATAATTCAAAAATATACGCGTATATGCGCATTACTCTTCTTGAACTGTGCTAGGAAGATTGTCAGTTTTTTATGAGAAGAAAACAACAGAACAGAGAAGCAAGTAAAATCATGAACTTCAGTAATAATTATGTACAGTTTGGCTGTAATATGAGAAATATAAGAAATGAAACGTTTCTTTTTTAGTTTATTAAAATACTATTTTTATAAGTAATCTGAGAAGAATACTTGATAAAAGTAAGTAAATATTATTAAACTTTTACTTGGTACTATCAAAATTTTCTTACAATTTTAATTTATTTTATTTATTTTATTTTATTTATTTGCATATTTAAGAGTCATCCAAAACTTTTGTAATTCTTTTAAAGGTACCGACATTAACCACACATTTCTCATAAGGATTTTATTTGGATTTCCCTATATACGTGTATATGATTTTTACGATACTTTGGCAATAGAAAATGTTTGCAGGGATAACTTGACAACTATTACAGCACAACAATAATGACAAGCTAAATAAACATAGTGACGAAAGGAAATATTTAATATACCATAATTATGTCTAATTGTGAAAAAGGGAAATACTCATACTGGAAAAAATTAAAATATGAAAAAAAAACAAAAAATGTTATGCACAAAATTGTATTAAAAATAACAAAAACTATGAATAAATTCCAAAACCACAGACATTTGTAGTTCACAATCGTATTTTATTGTGATCGAATTTTGAATGTGGCAAATTAATAAATTAACAAATGTGCATAAATTTTATAGATACACTGAAAAAAATTTTAAACAGTTTAGATGAATTAGAGTGAGTTGATTTTTCAAGCTTGGTTCAGAAGTAGTAAAATGGCTAAAAATGACCCTGTAATCAATATCAAGGTTGTTCTAAATCGATTCATGATATCTTTTTTGATTAAATATCTTATGTTATAAATCTTTTAAATATATGGGTATGGCGGTATTTAAAATCGATCAGAAATAAGTTTATTTTTAATAGGAATCATAAAAAATACTAATAAATAAATTAAAATGCAATAGAAGTACGAGACTTTACTGAAGCTACGTTCACATTGTTCACATAATGAAATGTTAGTAAATCTCCTTAATTATATTTATTATGTAGAATATTAGTATTCGTTTTAACAAATATCACTTATTTTTAATAATGTCTTTTCTTTCAGTGTACATCGCCGTAAAATGCATTGCGGTTTCTTTATGAGCAAAAATATGACCTGCATTTATTTAAAATTATAATTGTAACCAAAAAATAAAAATAATAAGAAATTGTCTCGGTGTTTAAGTTGCTTATATAAAATGGAAAATGTTTAAATTAACACCAATTGCGTTCTTTGACATTGATTATATTATTTCGGCTGTTGATCAAATGTGTTTTATTATCGACTACGGTTCGTTATTCTGTCACTTGGCCAATTGGTCAGTTGAATAGTGATATGTATGTAACAGCTGAAAAATTAAATAATCATTGTTAGGTGGATGAATCAATATTTTAAAATATTTCATATTGAATATAAATGAAATCAAAATTAAAAAATTTCTTCAATTTAGCATTTTATGCTTACTTTTGTCGCAATCGAGTACTTAATAATGCATGTTATTATAAGTTTTAAATTTAGGCAGGCAGCCAGCTAGCCTTGATTTGTGCATGAATGTATGAAATTGTGGTTAATGGATAATTTGTTGGTAGCTGATTGTCATGAAGAAGTAAAAATTTGTTTTACTTCGTTATTAAGTCAGTTTTTTTTTTTTTTTTTTTTTTTTTTTGGTGTTTAGTATTTTGCATATGTAACTAAATACAATCCACAAAACTATTGGATGAGTTAAAATTCAATTAACGTTTATTAATTTTAGTAGTAGTAGTGGTTGATTTGTTAGTTACTAGTATGTATTTCATGTCATTTTGTAATACTTTTTAATTTTTTTGCATTCAATTTGGTAATTTTGATATAAAATTATTCTTTGTCATTTTCATATAAAAAGCCAAAGTGGGCAATTAAACGACACAATTCAAATCAAATTTTGGTATTTAGAGCATCTTAACTCAACAAAAAACATTAAAATGGCTTTCAAAGTAAGGATTATAAAAATAGCTTTGGCATATCAGCTGTAGTGGATAACAATAATGGATTATAATAATTTTTGTGTCCTCTTCGTGTATTTAATTTTAGTTTATCGCTCTCTTTGCTGCTTGCATCGCTGTTGCCAGCGCTGGTGTCATCCCAGCTGCTGCTCCTTTGGCTACAGTTGCCCAAGTTGAAGAATACGATCCCCATCCTCAATACTCTTATGGTTATGATGTTAAGGATGCCATTTCTGGTGATTCAAAGACCGCTGTAGAAACTCGTGATGGTGGTTTCGTTCAAGGTCAATACTCTTTGAATGATGCTGATGGTTACAGACGAATTGTTGACTACACCTCTGACCCCATCAATGGTTTCAACGCTGTTGTCCGTCGTGAACCTTTGGTAGCCGCTGTCGCTGCTCCCGTTGTTGCTGCTCCCGCTCCCGTCGTCAAAGCTGCCCCCGTTGTAGCCGCTCCAGCTGCTGTTCCCTTCTCCTTTGCTGCTGCCCCCATCGTCAAAGCCACCGCTCCTTTGGTTGCTGGACCTGCTGTAGTCAAGACTACTTTTGCATCTCCCCTTATCTCTTATGCTTATTAGATAATAGCTTTCGGATAGATTGCTACTGTTAGTTGTTAAAGGTTAATAAAGATGTGATGAATATTTTATTTTATTAGAAAGATTTGATTTAATTCTTATGCAAATTTATATTAACCCTTTGAGGCCCAAACTGTAAAAAAGTTATAAGTTAAAAAAAAACTATTTATTTTGAAATAAAGTTATTTTATTCAGTTCTTTTAAGATTTTGTGAGAAGAAAATTTTTATAAAAAAGGAATTGTCATAATTGTGTGGTTTGGACATAACTTAATAACGCGTGGTTTATTCTTTGTGATAAATGCTTCACTGATGGAAAACGATTTTAATTTTCTTAAATAAAGAAATAGTGAAAAATATTTTTGTATTTCGAATAAACTTATGAAATATTTTAGAAAATATTGTGTTATCTACATAAATATGTTAAGGACTTTTAAGTTTTAATAAAGTGAAAATCTATGAATCTATGAAGTTTCAGGATTTTCTTCAATAACTTTCGTCCAGTAGTCAGATTGGTCTTATCGAATATCTTCAGGAGTTTCAATAAGCGGGCTCCTTTGTTTCTAGGAACATGATGTGTTTTTTTATTGAATTACAAAGGTTCGCGCTCTACATCAGTTCCTGGTATATTCTTAGTCATTACTTCTCCAATTTCCGTTAAAAAGCCATCTCTTTGAAAAACTTTCAAGTCTAAAACTAAACCATTAGAAGTTGCAAAAAAGAACAAAAAATAAATTTTTAGTCCCACGGAGTAAGACTTCGACTTTATAAATTGTCTAACGGGACATCGGCAGGCAAATGGTATCATTTATTCGTCAGTAGAGTAGTTATTTGTTGGTCTACCCATAACATATTTGACGAAGGTGGAACAGTGGTATCAACAAAATGAATATGATTTTCGTGTATCTATTTCTAAAGATATATTTAGACATTAGCAGCCCAATACATTCCGATTTATAGAACAGGTTAGATAAAATTATAGTGCAGCTATAAAAATGTTAATGTCTGTCTTATATAAAGCCATGCTCGTACCGAATTTAATAAATAACACTTTTCTGAAGAAAAGTTAATTTCAGACACATCCGTTAAATGTAGAATTATTACATTTTTAAAACGTACAATTTTCTAAAATAACACACATTTATGAGTTTATAGCTGTTATATGACCAAAACTCAAAATCGTGTTATGTAACTTTTGTCTAACAATTTTGTAAAACTTTTTATTTAGACTTTTGTTTTGTTTTTGTATTAAAGAATAGAATAGAATAGAATAGAATAGAATAGAATAGAATAGAATAGAATAGAATAGAGAACTTTATAAAAAGTATAAATTGATTGGAAACGAAATATAAAATCCAATTAATAAAATGAGTGAGAATGATTTCTTTTTCCAGTTCTTCTTTTTTATATAATTCTCATTATTTTGATTTACTCTTTATTTTATCAAATATTTTCAGTGAATAGTTTAAAATGAAAACAACAATTAATAAATGTAAAATTTTTTTTAAATCTACCATACAAACACTTGGAAAATAGAAGATATTTACGTAATATCTTATTTTTATTATTTGGACGAAAATCAGTTTAAAGGAAAATTGTCAAAAAATTATAAAATTTTTATTTTCTGTCATTTATCATTTCTTCAGTTGTCGAAAAATTATAAAAAAATTACTTACATATATATATATATATATATATATATATATATGTATATATGTGTATATATATATATATATATATATATATATATATATATATATATGCATTACAAGATGAAAAAATGTTTTTCATTTTATTATTTTAGTGATAATTTTGCTATATATTTATTACATCTTCTAGAGGATTATCTGGAGGTATCTTATTTTTTTCACCTAGATGATTATCTAACAATATTGCTTATGTTTCTTCCAGACTATTGATTTATTATTGCTGAGTAGTGTCGCCTATGATGCACAATCTCTCCCGATGGGGGAATCTTTCGTATTACGCGTATGATTATTGCGGAAATAAGATTTTTCTTCTAAGCAATACGAATTCGAATCATTTTTCACATTAGTTTGCTTGTAAGTAAAAATAATCAAAAAAAAGTTAAAAATTTTTTGTTTAAGGTAGTTCTTTTTTTAACATTTTGAAGAAACTAGAATTTCGATTTTCATGCACATTTGCACATTGTAATGAGAAAACATGTGGCCATAAAAAAGATCAAATGTCTTAATGATAAGAACAAAGTTATTAAAAAAATTAAATTCAAACTAGATTTTAGAATTGGTCCAAAAATAATTTCGCCACAAATTGATTTTGAACCATTCACATTTTTTTTTCCGAAAAACTTTCGGCCATAGCTTTTGTATTACAGTACGGGCTCGAATTGTGCAACTACCAGTTATTGCAACTACCCTATTTGGTAACCGCTTATTTTTTTACATTACTGTCTTTATGAGTGTAACTTTGTTCTAAAAAAGTCTCGATATGTGCAACTTTTTATTTTCATCAAAATATTTCATCAATTTCTCTTGTAAGTTTTTGTTCATAAATCTGTTATTATCATTATCTCTTGTTTTTATTTTGTTATACTTCTTTAAGACAGATGCGTAGACGTGAAAAAAAACTTCAATGCATACATCTTTAAAACAAATCTACCTCTACGTCTCTGCTTACACTTAAATCCTAAATTTACAGTTATTTTTTTTTGGTTTGTTTCTTCCTTTTTTTTTCTATGATTTTATTTAATGCGTATTTGAGTAGAGTGCAGATCATTGCGTATTAAATTTGAAATATGGGGGTTGTGAAGCAAGTTATACAATTAACAATTAAACAAAAGTCAGAAATTTTAAATCAATTGAAAAGGGTATAACTGTTAAAAAATATGTATTATTTCAAAGTGAATAAATCTACAGTTAGTAGAATTTAAAAAATATGAGAACGCTATACAAAAATTTGTTGGCCGCACTGAAAGTGGACCGGGAAACAGAATTTCATTAAAAGCTGCGGAGTATTCAAAAATGGAAAAAGCCTTGTTTTTAAAACAAAGAGCGAGAAATGTATCTGTTTCAGAGGAAAAGCATTGTTTTCCCACAATAAAATAAGGGAAAAACATGGGGGTTTTAACGCCAGCCCTGGATGGATTAAGATCTTTAAAAGACGCCATGGTATACGTCAACTAAAAATATGTGGGGGAAAAGCTTTCAGAGAGTATTGATCCATTTGTAGATCAATTTAAAAATAAAATAAATTAACCTGGGTTAGCTCTAGATCTGATTTACAATTGTGATGAATCCGGATTATTTTTTAATTAAATTTTTTTTTTTTTTAATTTCAATAAATGTAATAACTATTTTGATATCAGTTGCACAAATCGAGCCCGTACAGTATTTCTATCAATGGGTTTATGCATACCGACAAAATTTTTCTTTTACACTAATTGCCATCTGAATTAAAGTATAAATCGTTTTGTAGTGTTGAATATATAGAAATAATAAAAAAAAATTGTAAATACTTTTTCAAGGTAGCTCGTTTTTAATAAGATTTTGATAAAACCAGAAGTCAGAGTTTTATACAATTTTCACAGCATATGAGAAAACATGTGTCATCCAAAATTTCTGATAAAACATCTTTATCATAAGTACGCTGTTTTAAACCAGCCCGAAAGTTTTGTTGCAATTTTATTCCGCATACGTTATTAGGTCTAGATACCCTGTTGCAATCGGAAATCTAAAAAATAATGCTAAATCGAACAAAATTACACGTTTACTTGGTGACTAATTGAAAATATATCATTTTATAGGATGTTTTAGAATACGTCTATCCCTTATTTAATACTCATCAATCAAAATATATTTTTTTATTTGCAAGGAATATTTTAAATATATCTATTTATTTTTTTTTCCTATAATTTGAAATGTAGAATTTAAACTTTCATAATTGGCAAAAAATATATTAATTCAATACAAATGTCTGCAGTATTAATTCATTTAAAAAATCCAATCAACCCCATCAGCAAAATAATACGAAAGTGATTCGAATTCGTATTGCTTAGAAGGAATTTTTTTCTACCGCAATAATCATAATCGTATTGCGGAAGTTTCCACCATCTAGAGAGATTGTGCGTCACAGGCGATATATCTAAGCAATAAAAAAAATCAATTCTCCTGAAAGAAAAATAGGCAATATAAAGGATATTTGATGGTACTGTTAGCTAAAATAATTATTATTGAAAGGTGTTCCCACATTCACTGTTTGGTATTATTTGCTTGACATTTGATATTTTTATAGACAAAAATGCTGAAAATGTACACTTTCCTATGAGTCAAAACTATAAAATCATATTTTGGCAATTTATTGCTTAGGAAGTAAATTATTTTAATTTCACAAGTTTTTCTAGAAGTTCATCCCGCCCAGCTTTAAAAATTTCCGCTTTAACCTATCTCATTGAATATAAAATATAAAATGAGTTAAATGAAATATAGTTAACGTTGAAAATGGGTAAACGTTCCGATTGCTGTGTAACAGACACTCTTATTTTATCAAACCATGTCTCAGTGGGTCTACTATAAATGGTTTTTACTCTTTTTTGGCAGAAAATTTTGATATTTTTAGCGTTTTTGCACCGAGATGTGCCAAAAAGTGGTTAGAAACTATTGCTCATATACAAGATTATTAATTTTATTGAAATCCGATACCTTAGAGTGGCTCCCATTTGAGATTAACTCGAAAACGTCGTGTCGATAAGTGGTTCCAGAGAATTTCGAGAATTCTTATTCATTGTAAAATGCCCAAATTATCAGTAAGAATTTCTTTTTTTTTTTAAATAAAATTATATTTATATTGTCTCCAATAGATCGTCAGGTTATGAAAGAGATTTAATAGAGGAATTCATGTATTAAAAAAAAAAAAAAAATTAAAATAAAATTTTGTGGGAATTATCTAGGAGTTTAGGATATACTTATCGTAATTCGAATCCATTTTTGCATTTACTTTTAACTAAAATCAATAGTCTGAAATGGCAGCAATAGTTAACAACTTCTTTCTTTACAAATTTGCACTTTTTCTGAAAAAACGGGTGAAAACCTTTAATAGTAGATATACTTATAACTGTTTTGAGGATCCTAGAGTGTCTGTTATGCAGCAATCTGAATGTTAATTTAATTAATATTTGGCTCATTAATATTTATTTGGCTCATTTTAGGATTAATATGCACTTTTATCTTGGAAAACGACCGTATAATTCAGTGGGATAGGTAAAAGTGGAAATTCTTAAAGCTTGACCGGAATGAGTTTCTAGAAACACTTTTGGAATTAAAATAATTCACTTCCTAAACACTTCTATAAATCAATAAAAAAATATGAATATAAATATTGCCAAAAATTTGATTTTAGTGGAAGAAAGAGCTTATAAATTTTACTCATTGGAAAGTGCACATTTTAAGCTTTTTTTACTATAAAAAGATCAATTGTCAAATGAATGATGTCAAACCGTGCCTGTAGGAATACTTTTAGTAATAAGTATTTTAGCTAGCAGTATCATCAAATACCAATTGAAATTTTTTGTACACTGAACAAAAAAATGTGACCTTACAGGTCTGCCGCGCATTTTGTATATCAAAAATATCACTAAATCAATTTAGAAATAATGTATTAAAGAATAATATAAATATAAATATAATAATATATAATATAAAAAAGAAAAATTTTCATCTTGTTAAGCCTCCCTATAAACTTTAACATAATAAAGCACTCAAACTGCAACGCTAAAAGACAAATAAACTTTTTCAATACTTTTTTTTCATTTTTGAATAATTTTTCGATAACTGAAAAAGTTGTGACTGAAAAATAAATTAATTTCTTCCAAATGAGTTCAATGGGATATCATCAGTTTATTGCGGAGGTTATAATCTACTTACTAAGAAAAGGGCGATATTTTGAAGATATAATATAAAAATAAATAAAAAAAAAAAAAAATATACAAAATGATAAAAAATACAATATTAGAAAAATTTTGCTTTGATGATTATCTTCCAAATAATAAAAAGAAAATATTGCGTAAATATCTTTCATGGAAGATATCTTTCAAATGTTAGTAGGGAATTTTGATTTTTCATATTGCAATGTTTGCATGACGCACAATTATTGTAATTGTAATTGAAAAATATTAATTAATATTGCAAGTATTAATAAAAAAACAGTCAATTACGATTACATGTAAAGTAAATTAATTGAAAATGTAATTACTACCCCCAAAACTTGCTTTTCAGTCACTTCTTGAAGATAGTTTAGCGATAATTTGAATTTCATAACAAGAAAATACATTACTATTGCGCATTAATCTTCTCAGCGTACGTTAGAAAGAGTATCAGTTTCTTTTTGTTGAAAAAAAAGAGCAGGAAAAATCACGTACAAGTTAACTTCAGTAATAATTCAACTTAAGTAAATTATAAAATTATCTAAATGTTGATTTCTCATTAAATCCAATCCGCATTAAGAGGAGTATTTTTAACTTAGTTAAATAATAAGTTTTTCTTATTGAATAATTATGAAAATATTTTATTGTAAATATCTTTAAGAATAATAAATATGATAGCCTGTAAGAAATTGAAATTTTATTGACTATTAAATAAATAAATAAAAAAAAATAAATAAATAAAATTAAAAAGTACAGTTAGACTGACGTAAATATTAAATATGAGAATATAATTGTTTCCGATAATTATGAATTTTATATATTTACTAAAATTGTGTTACATAAATGATCGTCAAAAGAAATTTTTAAAAAATGTAAGTAAATCTTATTTTAATGCTACTAATTGTTTCTAAAAATCTTTACAATAAAAGAAATTATAAAATTTTTGGGACGCATACATCTAAATACACGATTAAATTTTTTTAAAAACCTATTCATATTTTCTCATATAAAATTAAAGAAAAAATTGGTATTATTTTTTAAATATACTTATACTTTTCAAAATATGCTAAAAAATTTAAAACTTGAATTGCCATATTCATCAAAAAAAAAAAAAAAAAAAAAAAATACAATTGCATTAAAATTAATTTTTATTTTGAAATATTTGTATTAAAACTGATATTTGTATTAAACACAATTCAAACGCTGTGACATTTAAATAATTATGTCGATGAAGACTTACTGAAAATATTAATTTTTAATGTTATATACTTTTGTGATTTTTTAAGATCGGTAAATTTAAAAGAAAAAGGTTTTTAATAAAACAACAAAAAAATTATCACATCTTTATTAATGTAATTATAACAATAGTCGTAGTCGTACAGAAATAAATTATCTAATAAGCGTAAGAAATAAGTGGAGATGCGAAAGTTGTCTTGACTACAGCAGGTCCAGCAACCAAAGGAGCGGCTGTTTTAACAACGGGAGCAGCAGCATAGGAGAAGGGAGCAGCTACAACGGGGGCAGCTTTAACGACGGCAGCAGGAGCAGCGACAGCGGCTACCAAAGGTTCACGACGGACAACAGCGTTGAAGCCATTGATGGGGTCGGAGGTGTAGTCAACAATTCGTCTATAACCATCAGCATCATTCAAAGAGTATTGACCTTGAACGAAACCACCATCACGAGTTTCTACAGCAGTCTTGGAATCACCAGAGATGGCATCCTTAACATCATAACCATAAGAATATTGGGGATGTGGATCGTATTCTTCAAGTTGAGCAACAGCGGCCAAAGGAGCAGCAGCTTGAATGATACCGGCGCTGACAACACCGAGGCAAGCGGTATAGAATGTGATGAACTGAATTTAAACACAAAAAAATTGTGAAATTGCAACTAATATGTAGAAGTCATTACAAAAACCTTACTTTGAAAACCATTTTAAAGTTGTTTGTTTTGCGATGCTCTAAATACAAAAAGTGAATTTAAACTGTGTCATTTTATTGTTCACTTAGTTCTTTTATATGACTATGACAATAATATCAAAACAAATAAAATGGTAACGTAATTTTAAATTTTATCAAACACTACAAATTACAAATACTACATAATACATGAAATGTATATAAATTTAGTGAATTTTAATTTGAAGTGTAACCATGCTCTTCCACAAATATAAATGAAGAGGGCCTAATTAGGGCCATAACAGTATTATGTGGGAAATTGGGGTTAAAAATAAATTTAAAAATTTACAGAATTTTTATTGGGGGTCTTATTGCAAAAATGAGTTTCTTTTTCGGTTTTGAAAGATTTTAAAGATTTCAATAATATTATTTACACATACTCTGTGGAACCGCTTATAAATTCAAAAAACAAAGATATGAGGTTGCATAACCAACGAAAAGTGCATATAAACTATGCATCTGCAAATAAATGTTACTTATTTTTAAATCTTTTGTTTTTAAGTTTTTCGAAAAATAAAAAAGTTAAATCATTTCATAAGATTTTAAGATTTCAATTTCTTTTTTAGAACTGAATATAATCAACATTTAAATATATATGCCTAAATATATGTATAATTAAGAAATTAATTGCAGTCAATATTTTAAATATATTTACGTATTATGTACATAGTAGGGGATAAAGGGGAGCAATCACCATAGGGTCACAACTGCCATTGCCAATTATCTTGTAAACGAAGTGTTAATTTTTGCGGCACTAATTGATTTTCTTTTGCTCATCTATAACATTTTGGTATTTTCAATTTACATTTGATCGGAATTGGACGTGATTAATTTTTTATTTCAATACTTTCCCAAAATATTTCGCTATAGGCATTTTCTGTGATAACTTTTTTAGTTTTTGGAATTTTGTTCCGAGTTATAAATTTGATAATAATGAACAAGAATTAACGAGAAGTATTTTAATAAATTCATTTAAAGTCTGAAAGAATTGTCTTTGGTGCATAAGACTGGGGTGCATTTGCATGCTGGTATTTCGACCATATCCTCCAGAAACGTCGCGATCAGCTATGAGGTACTTTCTAGTTGAAGATATTTTACTGTGCATATAGATTCTCTAGTGTTAACAGAATTTAAGAAAAATATAATAATAATAATAATAATAATAATTTGTGGTTTTCGCAATGCACTGATTTTGTATCTCCATTATTACGAGTAATTGAAATTTTTATTTGTTTTTTCATTTGCACTATTAAAATAAAATAAAAACATATAAGCAAGTGATTCTTCCCCCATCACGTGGGTAATTTCTCCCATGGGTTTGGGTAGTTTCGCCATTTTTGGTCACGTCAGAAATTCGAATGCTCCCCCTTCTACAGCACATATGTACTTACCTACATATGTGCATATTCACCAAAACATCTTGCACCTCAAAAATGCCACTGAAATATTTAATGAACCATTTACAAATTGCCTTTAATTTTAAACAAAAAAAAAAAAAAAAAAGTAAATAAATTTAAATTTTATTATATTTTTTGTTGTTGTTGGTGTTTTATGTGCAACGAAATACAATCCACAAAACTATTGGATGAGTTAAAATTCAATTAACGTTTATAAGTATTAATACATATTGGTTGATTTGTATTTTATAGTGTTTTATAATACATTCAATTTTTGTATTTAGTTAATTAGGTCGTTTTGATAGAAAAATAATTTTTGTCACTTTTTATATAAAATACCATAGTCGGCTACTAAACGACACAGTTCAATTCCATTTTTGGTATTTAGAGCATATCAAAATAAATAACTCAAAAATGGCGTTTAAAGTAAGGATTCAATCAATTTGTTTCCACTTAATATAAAATATTATATAATTTGATGTTAATTATGTTATTTGTTTTGTATATTTAATTTTAGTTCATCACATTCTTTGCTGCTTGCATCGCTGTTGCCAGCGCTGGTGTCATCCCAGCTGCTGCTCCTTTGGCCGCCGTTGCCCAAGTTGAGGAATACGATCCCCATCCTCAATACTCTTATGGTTATGATGTTAAGGATGCCATCTCTGGTGATTCCAAGACCGCTGTAGAAACTCGTAATGGTGGTTTCGTTCAAGGTCAATACTCTTTGAATGATGCTGATGGTTACAGACGAATTGTTGACTACACCTCCGACCCCATCAACGGCTTCAACGCTGTTGTCCGTCGTGAACCTTTGGTAGCCGCTGTCGCTGCTCCCGTTGTTGCTGCTCCCGCTCCCGTTGTTAAAGCTGCCCCCGTTGTTGCCGCCTCTGCTCCTATTGTAGCCACATATGCTGCTGCTCCCATTGTTAAAGCCGCCGCTCCTTTGGTTGCTGAACCAGCTGTAGTCAAGACTACTTTCGCATCTCCCCTTATCTCTTATGCTTATTAAATAAATGTTTTCGGTTGGATTGCGACTGATAGTTGTTAAGGATTAATAAAAGTGTGATGATGGTTTAAGTTAAAAAATTCAAAGTGGTTTTCCTTAAATATTTAGGATAGCAGCAAATTTGTTCATTTTAACAATGAAAATTATTTTCCCAGTTATTTTATTAGAAGGAGGATAGCTTTTATTCAATTTACAAGATATAATCGGTAACTACGCTTCCTTTTTATCTCTTTTTGGCAGGAACAAAGCAAAGTTTGTGGACTATTAGCATAAATGTGCGCCCATCTTGCACTGGCTGCTATTTTGAGTTACACAATTTGCAGCACCATGCACGGTGCTAAAGTTGGAGAACTTGCCGTTACCAACGCTGAGTTTATGGATGTGATGGCGGCGTCATCAGCTGACATCTGGTTCTAACCACCATAAATAGCACTATTGTTTTCGTTTGACAGTATCAAAGAAGAATAATGGAAGAATAAAATACGAATTTTCTGTGCTGCAATACACTTTATCAGCATTAGTGATGTCTTTTTCATTCAGATTTCGTTGAAACCTAGGCGAACAACCCAAATTTATTTTTTGTCTCTTTAGTTCTGAAAAAAAGTAAATCGTAACTTTGATTCTCATATGTTTCGTATGATAATATATGTAATTAAAAACTATTAAGAAAGGTATAATCGGTCAAGCCCGACTATTAATACAAAACTTATTTGTATCAAATATTAACTTGATAATAACATTCGTACGGGATTTGTGCACATTAAAGTGATTTTCGGAGAGGAGTTTATATGGGAGCTATGGTCAATTACGGGTCATGTTCATGAAATTTAGCAGTAAGATTTATACCTAAATAAAACTTAATTGTGATGAATTTCATTAAAATATTGATACATTTGAGGCATTTATGTTCGTTTAAATTTGCGACTTGTACTCTGTTCACAAGGTTTACATTGACAGACAACCAGTCGTCTAGCCAGACGGATGTACGGACACCGGTAAATCGACTCAGAAGTTATTCTGAGTCGAACTGTATACTTTAAGATGGGGGTTCTAAGATTTTTTCTCTTCACAAACACATAACATTCCAACTACCTATGGTGGTACAGGGCATACTGACGAATTGTAATTAAAACAAGTGTTAAAGGAGCAGTAAATTAATTTTTTTTATCATAAATAATCCAATTATTTTGCGAACGTATACTTGTACTTTAATCTGTAATCTTATTACAAATTTAAATTTCAAGACACCCTAACTTGTACCAGGGAGTGTTTTCTTGACAAGCGAGGACTAAAGCCGATAATTTCACTTATCATCATTTTAAGTAAGTATAAAACTTAACATATATAAAAAATTTAACTTTCTTCGATTTAGGCTTTAATTTGATGTCTCTAAAATAAAAAAAAGTAAAAAATAAAAAACATGCTGTTACAAAATGGCACCTCGGATATCGTAAAACATTTCTCAGAAATTTCGAAACACCCCCTAAATTTATAGACTTTACAAAAAATTTGTTTCAGGAAAGTTCCTGAACTATAGACCTCGCAGCTTCATAAATTTCAAGTCAATTTCAGTATGTTAAATTTATTTAGAAAGAATGTAGCTTTTAAAAAAATTATTTAGAAAGAATGTAGCTTTTAAACGATAATACAATATTTTATACACACTCGAATTAATTAATGATTTATTTAGGAAATTTTAAAGTCATTTGCCTTTTCTTTTTCAAAATTTGTTTACAGGGTTTGATGTGATATTTTGTTTAGAACAAAATAAGATAAAATCGCTCAAAAACTCAAAAAGTTTCTAAACTTTATTAAAAAATGCTTCATTTATTTTAGGATATAACAGTTTTTCATATTTTTTATTTGATTTTATCTTTTCGGGGATAAAATTAAAAATGTATAGAAAGTTTTCATAAGTTATTACAGATAAAGTCAAATAAGTTTTTGTCTAAATTAAAAATATTAAATTTTGCTATTTCTACAACAAAAATGCCTTTAAAAATTATTGCGTCGTTGCATAGGGTTTTATAGAAAAAATTGTAATATTCGTAAATCGTAAGTTAAACTTGAATAACTTGAATATATATACATATATTTTAAAAATGACGAATGTATACGGTTAAGAAGCCTGTTTCTTCTACTTTCCAAAAAAGTTTAAAAAATAAAAATCAGCAAAGGAATAACAGAATTAGGAATACATTTATACAAGAAACTACCCAAAAACAGTGGCAAATTTTTAAAACTGATTTATGATGATGATGAACTTACTCGTATAACTAGGGTTTAGGAAATGGAAATTTCTGGGAAATTTAAAGTATTAATTTTTTAAAAATTTATTGCATTTTAGACTGAAATTTTATTTTGTTATTATTAACAGACAAGTTCAGTGAAAATTTTAGTAAAATCTAATTTTTATATTTTTGCACAAGATAAAAAAAAGCACAAAATATATTAAAATAAAACACATAATTTTTTTTTTAATCCGATTATTATCTGAAATTGTGTAAAGTTCAAAATTACATGAATATCTTAATGACAAGTTCTTAACAGTCAAATAACAAATATTTGTAGACAGTTAATAATGAGCCAAATAATGTACTGATAGATTGTCTTGGAAAGTTCGTATCGTCGAGAATTAAATTTATTAGCAAATGATACTATCTAAATTTTCTATGGGTCATATTTATAGAAAACAAAATAAATATTTATTTTTTTTTTTTTTTTTAAATAACAAAGTTTCAAATATATATAAAGATATATACAGAAAAAGAGTTAAGTGATATAATAAACAAAACAAGATCAAACCATTTAAAAAAACCCAAGGACTGGCGATTTATTAATATTTTCTTTGTTTATTCCATTCGTTGGAATTTTTGCAACAAAAGAAAAAAAAACAATTTTTAAGCAAATAATTCATTACTAATAGTCGCAGTCCTGATGTAGTTTTATATGCAATTCTCCACTTTTATATTAGACTATCAAATTTATTTTTTGTTGGTTCTTTGATTTACGCATTAGCCAAGCGTATGTTTTTAAAATTGCTCACAATCATCCAAAAGGTCGAAATTGAAAAATATATTTGAATCTCAATAATTTCAAAGACAAATTTTAAGTTAAATATTGTCGGTGTCTTAAGGAAAAGTCCTATGTATACAAAATTAAACGTTATTATTTTTTATTAATTCGAAATTAATCCAAATATTTCACATAAAAAGATTAAAATTTAAATTAACTAGTACTGGCCGTTACGAACGAATCGGTGAATAACAGCAATGTTATGTTGGTTATAAAATCGAGTCATCACACGAATGCCAAATTTTCAAGATAAAAGGGAAAAAATAAATAAAATTTCGAAAATTAAACTAAATATTCTTAATGTCAAAATATTTTGTTTTCAATAAATAAAAAATTAATGCTAATATATCTGGATCTTTTAAAATGCTGGACAAATCCTAATGAAATTTGTGGGTCAAAATTGACCACATCGAGAGGGAAAAACAAATCGAAAGAGAAAAAAATTTACAAATATGAACCGATTTTAAATATCTTTACATTTCTAAATTTTACTAAGCAAGACAAAGAAAAAACATGCTTTCTTTACTACATCCCATTAAAAATATGTTGGCTTTTGGTAGTGACTACTACTTACCATTACCTAGTAATGAGTTGCCATTGTTTTTCTCATTTCTTTGAGTAGTGGAATAACTAGTTACTAGTAAATAACAACTTCATTTAGTTCGGCAATAGCTCAGTTCGCTAGAGTGACTTCGTAGCACTCAGAGAGTTGTCGGTTCAATCCCAAAATAAACCCATATTTGAAATTCTATTGGTATGTTAAAACTATTAACAACGTAAATTAACGTATGCATGACGTAATGAGTAAGAGGGTAGTCCTTGAAACATGTACAAAAGCTTTTGCCTAGGCTCAAATCTCAGTTGAGCGAACTTTTTTTTTTATATTATAGCAATTTTGTAGTATTTGATTAACTACTTATTTAATTGTTTAAAATAGGTACTTTAGTAATGGGGACCCATGAATTCACCCGAATTATAAGTAGTTACCGCCTTTTGGTAATGTAATATACTGGCTTACGGGGTAAGTAAAATTTTTGCTTTAATTTTTTTTTTTAATATTAGCATTATTATTTTAAAAGTTATAGGACAAGAGCGAAAAATGTCAAGTCCAAAAATTTTTATTTTGAAGTCAAATATCTTTTGAACCATAAGAGATAATATAATAAAGTAAACATATTTACCCACTGTGGTGCCGTCCGTGCTCTAAACCACAATATACTTAAACCATAACTCCTCCTCATTGAGGTCCAAATTTCATCAAGATCGGTCCATCAGTTTAAAAGATTCAGATTTATTACCATTAATTTTTAAAAAGGTCCACTGTGCAGTGTTGTTATAAATTTTATAATCTATAAATTTTGCAATAATATCAAAAACATGCGATGCATGAAAAGCGAGATTTATGCAAAAAAATTTTTCTTACCTTTGAATGGACACATGATTATTTTTGACTTTTAAGCATGTATATATATATATATATATATATATATATATATATATATATATATATATATATATATATATATATATATATACCAAGCCTTTTATCCTCCATCAAATTCCGAGGTAGAACCCTTATTTGATTTGCTTATAACTTTATTAGCAGAAATCGATAATAAGATTAATTTTAATAAATAGTACCAAAAATTAAATTTGTTAAGTAAAATAATACTAAGGTGTATATCTTACAATTTATTGTCTTAAAAATTACAAATCCTCGTAAAAGAAAAAAAACCTTCCTGTTTTGGTTTAGGTGCATATTTAGATAACTATGTTACATTGTACACTACTAAAAGTGGAAAGGAAATTGTTCTTAAAAACAAGACAATACAATTATGTATTTATTCATTAGATTAACATTTTATGTCAAAAAGATTAGAAATTGTTAAATTTTACAAAAAAAATAAAAAATAAAAAATAGTAATTACTTCGAAATTCCAAATAAATTCCAATAAAAACACTGCGTGGTGTAATATTTACATACAAATTTCAAATAACCTGTTGCAAACGCCCCTTAATCGGCAATAATGTTGCATATGAATGAATCAACAAAAATTGTGTAAACTAAAACTATAGGACTTTTGATGTCTTGGAGAAAAGAATGCAGCAAAAACAATCCATCTCCTAAATATATCCACAACTCTACAGGTGATTATAATAAAAATTACACGTAGAGCAATAATGAAGTTAGAGATTACAAAGAATGTGTTTCTCTTAATTTATGGTAGAAACTGTTCATAGTATAATATGGTATTTTAAAATTTCCTTTTAATTCTTTTATTAACCTTTAAACTAAAAAAGCTACATTTACTTTTGTTTGTCCATTTCAATTATTTTGGTTTCTGGAATTTTAATCGTCTTTTTTAAGGTGTTTTAGTTATTTCCGAAAAGGCTAGTTACAAGCAAAATAATAAAAACTCTCGCTTAAAATTATAATGAAGGTCGTGTACGAGTACGCCAGAAAATAAAAACACCAAACATGTACAATCTTCGGCGCTTGAGCGTAATAATAAATTAGGAATACAAAAAAATATATTAAATTACTGTATTGTTTCTACGTCATTGGACTCCACAGAAAAAAAAAAAAAAAAAAACATTACAGCCGGTAAACTGACCGCTAAAAATAATACATAATGGAATTATGCTTAATAATGGTTTACTTTAAGTGTACAAAAAGGGATTTAATGTTATTGACATTCTGCCAAGAAAACGAAATAAAAGTAAAAAATGAAATTAAAACACCAAACAAAGAAGAGTCAAATGAAAATGAAATCTATCATAATAAATACCGGTATACAGGGTGAATAGTGTTAGTAGCTGTTTAATAAACATATAAGAATAGGTACATAGGCATTAAAAACTGCTGCTACCGCTCCAGGCTTCCAGAAAACGATCTATAGCATGTACTTTAATTATTCAAGTCTGTGACAATTTTGCATCAAGTTATCCTAAATGGTAGGATAACAGGGCAGACCAAAGTTTCCTTTATGTTCTTTACGCATACAAAAATGTATTTGTCCTCCATATACTATCTGTCCATTGTACATAAGGTTCACAATATAGGCAAGAAGTTAATTTTTTAAGTACGGATTTAAAAAAAAATAAATATGTCATTTTGTTGCCGACATTTCAAAAGGTACAATACCCAAATTACACCAAATGGCTCTTTATAAAGATTTCAAAGTTGTCATTTCTTATTCTCTTTTATTTTTAAAGTATTATTACTAAAATTTGGAAATATAAAAGTTTCTATAAATCAGTAGGCTGAAAGTTTATAAATTCTATTAAAAATGGGAAATATTAATAGATTCTGGTAAATTATTGGCTTATTAACAAATTTATGGAAAATGTTACTGTAATTAGTTAATCTTTGTGTAAGAGAGATCCCTTTTTTGGTGAGAAATATATATAGAGGAGTAACGCTACAGAATGACTGATTGATTCAACATCGCCCAGCCCAAACGACAAAAGGTAGAAGTATGGGACTTGGGCATTAGTTTCGTCTTCTACCATAGAGCCGATGTCTACGGTAGAAGACGAAAGAAGGATTTTTAGAAATTCAGGTGTTAAGGGGTTAAAAAAGGACTATAGGTACATACAAAACAAGTTTAATACCTATCGTTATTCATATAAAAAATAAGAAAATAGGTGTCTAGTAATTTTTTGAAATTTAGCCATTTTAGGGAGAAAACGGGTGAAAGATGTATTTTGGTATTTTTTGGCACTCTATGTATCTTTTTAACTAGTAAACATAGGAAAAAAATTTACATTTACTAATAGAAAAATAACAAATACAAATTTGGTACTTTTTTGGTACTTTTGGTACTTTTTCCAAAAAAAATTTTTTATATTTATTGACATGGTAATGGGACGTTATTTAGAACTCGGGTATCAAGACGAAGATAGGACAAAATTCAGGTAAAAGGTTTGGTATTTTTTAAAACGTAATTTTTCTTAAGTAACAAATTTAAATGTAGCATTTTTAAAATTAAAGTTTATCAGTCGCTTCTAGACGATTTAGTACTTTTTTGGCTATAATGGTACTTTTCTAAAGTTTTTAATAAATAAACTTACCGGTATAAAAGTTACTTAATATGGTTCCGAGTAAATTAGAAATCTAGAAAGTTGTGCTTAAAGTTAGTTTTCCCTTTAATAGTACCAAAGGAGAAAGTTTAATGGTATTTGTGAAATATTTTTGATTTAGAGTCCACAAAAGCGGGACTTATTGGTACTTTTTCATCCCTTTAATGACAATGTCTGTATTTCATATACTTAAAAACATGACTGAATTAGAACAAATATGAAGGAACGTTATGGTACTTTTTCGTTCTTCTACGTTTTGATTTTTTTGTAATAATTAGTCGAGCAATTAAAAATTAAAGATATATGGGTGATCTAAATGGGTTGAAATCGGGAGTTGATGTTTAGAAAAACCTTAATATCTGGTACTTTATATATATCCCAAACGAATGAATTTGTGTGTATTCGTTGTATAGTTTTTTGTACTTTATAAGAAGCTAAATGTAAGGTAAATAGGTCGGGTATGTTTTGGAGGAGTGGTAATTCCAAACAATGTAAATATTAATTATCGCATAACTAAAGAAATATAACTGTGAAAGCTTTAACATTTTGTGGAAATTATTTTCTTATTGACAGGTATGTCTATATGCCCCCATATAAAGTTAATATTTATCAAGTAATATCTACAGAAATGTTATAACTATAGCAACTTTCTTATATGATATGAAAATTTAGAAAGTCCAAACAAATTAATATAAAACATATAAAATAAATAATAAGTTTATTTAGATTTTCTTTTATTTAAGTGGGGGAAGCGAAGCACGCCGGGAAAAAGCTAGTGTTTCATAAAGTACTGTTTTGGTTATGCAGCGGTATTCCCATAACGTTATAAATAAGATTATATATTAAGATACATATGTACTATCACGTGATACTAGATTCATCTTACTTATATCGAATTTTATTAAAATATCGATTCATACGTTCATAATCCTTTTCTGGAACGACACTTGTATGATGTTGATGTAAAATAATGGACCCATAATAGATAATAAAAGGCATTCGCCGAAAATTTCATTGGATTATCTTTAAAATTTTGACCTGTAATTAGATTAAAAGAATTACATGGACGGACAAAAAGTGATTCTGTGTCGAACGGTCGGGATTCTGAAGATTTATTCGGTAATACTCCAACCACCAACTATAGCTGTTAGGTATAAAAATTAGTAAATGTAATGTAACATTTTACTTTATGAGTTGAAAGATTTTCACTGAAAATAGGCGTGAAAAAGGAAGTAGCGAATTGAAATTTTTGTAATAAACTTTGAGAACTGTCATATGCAAAAAACAGAAAAAAAAATTCTGAATAACAAATCAAACGTTCATATATATTAAATATTTAAATTTTTCTGAAAGATATCTTCATAAAGATTCTAACGAAATTTGCGCTGATAGTCGACTTGATTATCTAGAGATAAAATGTAAAAAATTTTAAGATTTTGATAAAATGAATCCGAGAATTCCCAAAAGTCCAGCCAAAATTAAAATTTTCAGTTAATATGCAAAAAGAGGTTTGGAAACAATTTTAAACACTTTAAGGTTTGCTTTTGTATAACACAACTTTGTGAAACATTATAGCAATTTTAAATTTTGATTTAAAATAGGTCATATTCGGAAGGATCTCGACCGGTCCCTGTTAGAAACAAATGAGTGATTACGATTTTTTTGGCAAATATTTATATATATATATATATGTATGTATATATATTTATAATTTAAAATTAATTTTTTTCTAATTTTAAATTAAGATTTTATTTCTGGTGTTGGAAAAAGTCAAATTTTTTATACGATCTACATTAAATTATTTATCCCGTAAGATATTTAAAGTAAAAAGTGAAAACGATTTTTGTGTACTAAAATTTACTTAATTTTAATAATTAAATGTGTACGTTCATATACCTTGTAATAAATCTGAATAATTTTTAATATTCAATACACACCCCTCATCATACATAAATATTACGTGCATAAATTTACATCTGGTCTAATGAACTAAGTAGCAACAGAGACGTATTAGATACTCAACAATTTGGATGACCCAAGTAACGTGTGATGACTACGCCACTGTTTAGTGACCATTTAAGTGTTTCTTATGCAAATGAATTGTCAAATTACAGCGGAGTTTTCGGAAACCGTAATAAAAAATTTAAGTAGACGGTTTGTTTAATTATTTCTATATTGTGCGTGTTAATGTCTGTAAATGTCAATCTTATAAAAAAAGAAAAAGTGAGAGTGCTATATTCGGCTATGCGGAATCTTAAATACCCTCCTCCACCAATCACATAATATTTATAAAATTTTTAATTTAAAAATAGCTCCATGAAATGTAATGCTTTACTAGTTCAATTAATTTTTTAACACCCTCAATAGTATAATATTTAACAAAGTGGTATTCTTGGTTCTAAGAAAGGTTTGAAAATTTATAAAACATTGTTGAAAAAACACGAATATATGTATAAAAACGGAATAGTTCATGTGTTTTCTTTTATAAATAAGCATAAATGTTTTTTTTTAATTTTAAAATTTTTATTGTTTTCAATTTCTTTTAAATATATTAAAAATATACGTAAATATTCTATCGTAGGCATGTTTTATACGTTTTTTTTCTTTACAATTATTTAGGGGATTATTTACGTTTTTGTAAAGAAAACTAATTTTTGTATTCAATATATGCAAATTTATGCAAAGATTAGAAAAAATGTATCTTTGGTGTAATAAGCAAAATATTATTTTTCAAGCGAAAGGGTGGAAAAACTTGACCTGCAAATAATTTAAAAAAAAAATTAAACTAGAATAAAATTTTATAAAATAAATTAGAGCAAAAATAACGAAAATTTGTGATGTATTATATTTCTCAGAAAAATTAAGTGTTTGTAGAAACAACTTATGTCGTAATCATATCTAATCATCTATATTTCTTAAAAAAAATCAATTATTTTAGTCGAAAATTTTAGATTATTATTTTTTTATATGAAAGAAAAAATTTGTAATCACTTAAATTTTTGAGAACTTTTTCTTGAGAAAACTAAATCAAGGACAAAAGCTTGATTTTAACAACAACCGATTTTTTGAATGAAAATATATATATAAATGCATTCAAGTCTAAACTTGAGTGGACCAGTCGAATGAAATGTACAAAAGATGTTCATTTTATCTCATTGTGCAACATTGTTCACAGATCATCAAATCTAATATGAGAACATTATCATTAGGAAAAATATGCATAAATATTACACGCAACGTATACATCGATACCTAAAATGCAAAAGGATGCAGCCACACTTTTTAGTTCTTTATAACAGAAGCAAACAACATTACATGACAATTTTTAATTTTTTGTTTTAAAATTAAGTAATTACGAAGTTAATGTTGCCACCATTTGACTTTTGTTAATATTGTCAAAATATTTTATTTTGGCCAAATTTTGCAAAAAGCAATATTTAAAAAAAAAAAAATACCAAAAAGTAACAATTCATTTTAAAAATATTTATCTAAATTAACTAAGAATACAAAAAAAAAAGAAAAAAATACTTATATACATATCACCATATGTAGAATTTATAAGTTCTAAAAGCGGACAAAGCTATAATAAGTTACAAAGTAAATGAAATATATATACTTTTTCCACAACCTGCTAATAAAAAGCAGAAAGTATCAAAAAATTCATTTGATATTAATAAAATTTACCCAAGTTAAATTTTTTTATAATTAATAAATATCTATATTCTCTTCTTCTATATAAATAAATAAAAAATATAAATATAAAACAAATAAAACCATAAACATTAATTTTATGTTAAAATTAAATCAGTTAAAAAACTTTTCTTACCCTCTAAACCAACATATTACATTGCGAAAAGGTGGTAACTACTTATAATTTGGGTGAAAATCTCATTACAATAATATGACGATGTTCACGAATTCATGAATCTTCATTACTAAAATACTTATGTTAAACAATCAAACAAGTAGTTAATCAAATACTACAAAACTACCAAATTGCTAAAAAAAATAAGAACAAAAATTTGTCTTAACTGAGATTTGAACCATAGCGTAGTCAACAAGACAGTAGTCTTATAATGTGAAGTGAACAGAGGTATTTATTGGACTAATTAAAATTAAAAATTTATCAAATAAATAATAGAATTTTATTTCTTTTTTGCAGATATAGTTTTATAACTTTTTTTTCTACTAAACCGATTTTGCTGATTTTAAATGCCAAACTGATATTAAATATTTAATTCGATCAAGCAGTTTATGAATGAACAATGATGACTGTAACTCTTATTATTTTTACATTGAACTTTAACTGCTGGTCGTAAATGATTATTTCTTGGTATTACGCACGGAACGACAAACTCAGTATACTATCTTCCACCACTAATGGCGGTATAGAGTATAAAAACAGGTAATAATAGATTAATTGATCATGGCAATTTGCCAACCATTAAACACCATACACTTCTGTAGTCGTGCAAGATATGTATATATAAACGGGTTAATGACTGATTTATACAGCTCTGGATTGATTGAAAAATGCTAGAATTAAATATTAGTTTTTAAAGCATTCTATAAATAAAAATACCTACCAAAAAAAGATAGGGTATAAAAGACATGCGTAATTGTTAACTGAGATTGTGGCGTATTTTGGACGTGTTTCTTTGGAAAGCTTTTGCTAGATGATTTGCTACTGCTGTTAGTATTTCTCCTTCTTAGCAACAAAAGGAAAACAATACAACGGTAATTACCAGCAATTATTACGCTCGCGTAATAAAAAATAAAATTAAAATAAAAATTGACTTTGACCTTAACACTCAGCTGTTAAAAACAGAGACCAGCACGTAAAACAACAATATTTATCGGGAACTCAATACAGCATTTATGCTTTAAAATATTCAAATAAACATGGATGTGGTCAAGGCAGAGCATTAAATCTATCGATGCTTTAATTGAGATATTACTGAAATGTTGCAAATTTGAATTAAATTAGTAATGAAAAATTTGGTTTGTATAAGATTTTTGATATTATCTGGAAAGTGTGGGTAATTTGCTCACACATATTTTCTTAGATTTGGTGTGGAATACAACCTTTTTTCAAGAACCATCAAATAATGGTGACTGTTAACTTTAAACTAAACATTCTACTGCAATATGAAAATATTAAAAAGAGCCAATTCTTTAAAAACCCAGACTAAATGCTTACAATAACAAAGAATTTTACACATACTATGCAATCATAATAATTTGAATGTCGACAACCAAAAATGTTAAAGAATCAGCAGTTATAGTTCAATGTAAAAATAATAAGAGTTACAGTCATTATTGTCCATTCATTTATTTTTATCGTTTATTGTCTTGACTTGTTTTTTTACACATTCGAATACATTTTTTTCCCTGTGTAATTTTGTTGTTTTTGTTTTTTTTTATTTGCACTGTAAAATGTTTGTAGTAAATAATTTAAAACTACACCAACTTTTCAATAAATTTATACTCGATCAAATGTATTGTTTAAAGTGTAGATATTGTTGTTTTATTCATTTATAATTGTTAAAAGTAGCAGGGGAAAACAAAAATACAATTTTTATTAACAAGATGTTTGGTTACGAATGTTTGTAATCGCTCTGTCGCAGTGTATCGTTCCGCGCATGAAGTTTCCAAAATAACTTGATTTTGAATAATTTTTTGTTGCAGTTGTTTTTGCTGTAGTTGGCAGAAAAAAACCAATCTAAGTAAGTGTTCGTTAGGGATATCCTCCAGATATAAAGAATACTGATTTTATCAACATCGACATTGTAGTTTACGTTACATGTATGTGAATGTAACTGTTAAGAATTTGAGCTGAAGTGACTTTAAATTTTGTTGATTATTTCTTGCAGTACAAGTATTTTTTTTTTATTAATGTTTGGCAAAATGTTGCCATAATTGGAATCGAAAAATAAATCATCATGGACATTAATTTTTAATATTTTACGTTTTATATGTCATTTTGTATGTTTTTTATACTCTTATTTAATTCAATTTAAGAAAATATAATTGAATTATTTTCGCTTAAATAATTGTAAGGTAAGGAAATCGATATTGATTATTTTGGGATAATTCGTTTTATGATCAGATATTATATAGAGTTCATTTTGTGAAAATTCAACTGGTTTAAAGTTAATTACTGTGAATAATATTCAGCTCTATTTATGAAATAAAAAAGTTTTCAACACTGTTCTTACATCTGTCACGTAGCTCTCATATGCAAAAAGTCTCAGCTAATTCACGGTAGAATAACGGGTCCTTAACTTGCCTCAAGCGCCTGGTGTTGCTTATGGAGTCCCTTAAAATTACGGCGCAGAAAATTCATATTCCATTAGCTGATAAGTATAGTCTACAAACTCTACTTTGGTACCGCCAAAAATAGACAAGATAATTTTAAGATTGCAATCTTGTTTACTTTTATGACTTACATCTAAATATTTTCGGGGGCTTTAAGAAAAACTAATCTTGTCTGCCTCCGACCATAAATTAAAAATGTCATACGTTGATGGATGAGAGTAAAAAAATCGACTAGTGTCACAAAATATAATTAGCGTTGGAAGATGCGCCTTTATGGTGACTAGTCCCCCTTGCACGCTACAAATAATGTATCGCTATATATATTTATGATCCAATTTTGAACAAATGTCATCGTACTTCATCTATGTGATTTCTGACCGAAAAATTTTCCCACAGTCTTCGGGTTATTTGGTTCCTCAGAAGTCTGATTGTTCTGTAAGTAGCCTTCGTATCGGCTGGACCCTATGTAGCGAAAAATGCATTGAAAGTTAGTTTCTATAACCATTGATTTTTTTAGCATTCTTTTGTTTTTTATAAAAGACCAACACATTTTGTAGAGATTTTTTTTCAAATATGCAACAATTTATTATTAAAACTAAAAAAAAACAAAACACAACAATAACAAACAATCCTTACGAAATTATACAGCATTTAATGATGTTGGTGATAAGCTACTGGAACTGGGTATTGCTTGACCACAGTAGTGGCAGGGGCTTGAGCAACATAATGAACAGGAGCAGGAACTTGTTTTACAACAGTCTTGACGTGATGATCCAAAGGTAAACGATTTACAATAGCATTGAAACCACTGTGAGGATCAACGTTATATTGAACTACACGTCTGAATCCATCAGCATCGATCAAGGAGTATTCACCATGTACAATATCACCGTCACGTTCTTCTTGGTGACTATGGTTATCTCCAGTTTGTTCATCGTTGATTTCGTAGGCGAATTTGTATTGACGATGAGGATCATATTGATCATCATGGTGTTTGGCTAAAACGGGTTTTTGATGAGCGTAGGTTACTGGAGCAAAAGACTTGACTACAGTGGTAGGTGCAGGAGCTTGGTGATAAACTTCAGCCACAGGAACAACACCAGCAGTAGCGACAGTAATGAAAGCAAGGAAGGCAGCAAACTAAATAAATATTAAACGTTTAATTAGTCTGAGATTTTTTGTTCCTTTATGGTTTAGTTTCCTCACCTTAAATGCCATTATGAATAAATAAGATTATTAGGACTCAAAAGGGTTGTTATGAAATGTTTAAAGTTGGAAATTTGTATGATTAATATGCAAATTTAATTTGATATTTATAGCAAATTATTGAAATATATTATTTATGAACCAGGAATATTATATTACATTCATAAAAGTTAATATTTTTGCACTCACTATTTCACATTCCATATTTCCAATAACAATTGTATTAAAAACTTGACTTTCAAATGTTGAATGTCTCTTTTTTTTGTCACTTTCATATTTTGGTTTTATTTAAATTTATTTAAACCCTTTCATTTGCCTAAATTTATTGTTTCTCATTTATGAGCACAATTTTATCAATAATGAATGAAATGTATAAAGAATTAAGATAAAAAAACAATCCCACATTGTGCAACTTGTTTTTTGCTTACAGATTAATGTCATTTACAAAATGCAGGTTTAAATGTAAATAAAGTTTTTTTGGTTTTTTTTTTTTATATTTTGCAAATTTGCGCCAAATTACCATTAAGTGTTTAGTTCCTTACCTTAATTATGTATGTACATTATGTTTCTTTCATATAGTTTAGTAACATTTTCGGTGCGGTTTCGATTACATGCTGCGTAGGTTTAAAATTAATTATTTTTACAATCACTTATGATCATGACATTAATCCGAAATACATGAAAGCTAATTTTGTATGGACATTAACATTGTAAATTGTTCAGGATTGCTATTATGGTCTGGCAAAAGAATATTATTATTAACCCTTTGCAAGCTACTAGTTATTGAAATTTTTTGTTCCCGATAAAAATAAAAGAAATTAACTTGGAATTGTGACAGTTCATTCGTCCTTTTGTTAAAATATGAACGTACTACTTCATATGCAGTACATACATATATGAGAATGGATTCCAGCTTTTTGTTAAAAATATGCGAAGAAATTTTCATTGTAATTGATATCAAATGGGGTGATTAAATCAGCCCAAAACGAAAACGCCCAATTCAAATATAGAAAAATCAACCAAATGAAAAATTACCCAAAAGTAAAATGAGAAATTTTACCAAAAATAAAATATGGAAAACGTATTTCAAACCCTGGCTTCGCTAAATCAAACTTTTCTGAATTGGATCAATTTTTACTTTACTTTTTCATGCATGTTGTAAGAATTTTAGAAAAACAAATAAAAGCGAAAAATCACCCAAATTATTATAAATGTGTTATCAAAAATGAATTATAGCTCAAAATTGACGAAAAATCATCGACAATTTTTTGTTATTTTTCATTTGAAATATAACACAAATTTATATGACAGCCTTAAATTCTATAATAGTTGAACTTAAGATATTTATTTATTCTTAATTTTAGAAAAAGACAACGACTTTGAAAATTATGATTCAATTTTTTATCACATTTATTATGTTTAAAACAAAAACTAGTCAACAAAGATATCTATAAATTTAACAAATGATTGATTTACAAGTGTCTGACGGCATAGGCAGGTGCAGCGGCAACGAAGGGAGCAGTTCTGACAATGGGGGAAGCAGCTACAACTGGAGCAGCCTTGACAACGGGAGCAGCTACAACGGGGGCAGCCTTGACGACAGGAGCAGCTACAACGGGGGCAGCTTTGACGATGGGAGCAGCAACTACGAGGGGTTCACGGCGGACAACAGCATTGAAACCGTTGATGGGATCGGCGGTATAGGTGACAGTACGTTTAAGACCATCAGCATCGATCAAAGAGTATTCACCGCGAACAACATCGCCATCGCGTTCCTCCACATGACCTTTGGAGTCACCAGAGAGATTGTCTTGAACATTGTAACCGTATTGGTATTGGGGATGAGGATCGTATTCTTCAAGTTCGACAGTCTTGGCCAAAACGGGAGCAGCTGGTACTACAACAGCGGCATTGGCAACAGCGAATAAAGCGAGGACAATTACAAACTAAACAAATAAACACAATTGATAATACGATTATAATTCAGTTAATATTTTGTTGCATTTAATCAATTATTCATTTCATTTTAATTCTATCACTGTTTTCTCATCATTATTTATTTGTTGCATTCAATATTATATTTAATAGTCCTTTTTTAAGATTTGATTCAAATTCACTTCTTTCAAATATTTGTTTGTTATATTTTTATTTATTAAATTTTCTTAAATTCTTCTTTTAAACCAACCTTGTAGGCCATTGTTTTTTATTTAAATTGTTTTTCTTTTTTGTTTAAACACTTAAATTGTTCTTCACACTTGGTGTACAAAACACTGAATGTCTTCCCTCAGCTAATCGGCCACAATTTATAGTTGATAATTTGTCATTGAGGCTTCTTCATTGAAATTCAGTTTTGGTCATGCTTTGCTATTTTCGAAAAAAAAAAATCAATATTAATATTCTGCACATGCAGCTCCAAAATAACTATACCAAATTTGATATTTCACTTCAATTCACTTCATTTTGTCATAACTGTGTTCTTTTGGTTTGTTAATATTTACTCATAGTGTTAATTTTTTTATATTTTTTGGTACATTTTTGGTCTTTTGACTTGATTTGTTTAAACAAATATAACAAATTTTAATTTTTTAGCCAAATGATTTAATAATGCAAAAGTTTGTATAGAATTAAGATGTGCTTAACAATTTGACTTTAGGAAACATTTTTAAACTTGTTCGTATATAATTAAAGACAATTTTAAATTAATAAAAATACTCGTACTTAAGACATGGGATTGATGATTTTGGATGCATCTTTTTTTTTTAATAAATAATTTATCGAAAAAAATAAAAAAAAAACGTCACATGAAATGCAGTTTCTTGTTGCCCATGAATACAATAAATTGTAATTTTAAATAACTATAGGAAATAATAAACATTGAGAAATATTTGTAATTTTCTGATCACAAATCTGTAACATTTTAATTCTTCATAGTAATTTAGCTCTAACAATCTTGCGAATATTTGCTTTAATATTCTTCAGAATGAGCTAAATAATAATTTATTGAGCTTAATATTAAACAAATAATAAGATTAAATAAAGGAGGACTAATTTAATTATTTTGAACAATGCACATAGCGGCATACGAAAACCAAATCAACCGTAATTTTTAATTAAAAATTATTGGAATCGTTGAAAGGATAACTTTCTATAGATTTCAAATATGATACCATAAATTGTACATATTTTCCTTAATGTTTTCTTTGGTGAATATAAAATGTTATTTAATTAATAATTGATTTAACTACCTATAAATTCTTGCCCAAAATTATATTAAAGCTTATTTAAAGATTATCAAATTATTAATTTAGACGAACCTTATCATCTCCGATTTCGATGAAATTCGGTATATACGCTCACTACGTTAATACAAAATTTCAAGTTCTTTAAAATTTTCAAATTCGTTGTAGTTTAGTTTTATCGCGGTTCAAAGTTTCCTAATAAATCTTGTTTCTAATTGTTACTGTAAAAAACTCAATTTAAAAAAGGGATAATGAATATTCGTCCTTATATCAAGGATATTTAATAATTCATGTCTCCATTTTTATAATTTTTCTTTAAAATGTTCCCCAAAGTATGGACAATAACATATAAAATAATTGGAGTGGGATCTTGGGAGGATGCTGAGATGCTCTACTTCTTTCATGTGTGAAAAATATTTTGGGAAATTGTTGTACGGTGTAATTAAAAAAATCAAATATTTATTGTATTTAGTAAATTTATCCAAATATGTATTTTTTTTAATTTTCCGTGTGGAGTCTTAGCTTGTTTACTCATATCGGACATGTACGAGGGTAGCGGATAGGGGGCACTGGACGTCAGACAATGGAACGCACGGAAAGCACGGAGTTGAGCTTCAATTGGCATTACTAGTGCCTTGAGAAGCACGCTTAAGGCGGCTCTGTATGTCATACTGATGATACTTAAGAAATTCGAACTACTAGGTTCATCAAGGACAGGCCACTCCAGTATTGTATACAAGATCAGCAATCTATTTCCTACTTTTGAGGTCTTTGGAGAAACGCCTGTTGTATTGATTTTCGATAGAGAGAGATGGTCAGACAGACGGATTGAAAATGGACACTAACATTGGTGCAGGGGTTTATATGATGGGTACGTATACCAAGGGCTTTTATAGCCTTCTTAATGGCTGTAGTGCTTTTCAGGTAAAGACCCTGCTATACTAAAGTCCACGAAACTTCTAAGAATGATCGCTGCAAAGGTTACTAAGGTAACTCTACTTGGGTAGCCAAGCAGCACTACAAGCTTTGCATGCGTACTTTTCAAAATCTAGGCCAGTTAGCATCTGCAACAAGGCACTTAAGGAATTAATGGAACAGTATGAAGTAAGACTCTGGTAGGTGGCAGGTTATTCTGATACTAAAAGTCAAAATACTAAAATGTTAACCAACTGTTAATTCTGTTATTTTTAGTTTTTGTTTCAAGTAATGAATGGAAACAGGCGTTTTTTAGTTTTGTTATTTTTTGTTGCTTTATTATAAAGAATAAATAATTCAGTTAAAAATAAATATTTGAAAGTCTTTTTTTCTTACGAAAAACCACAAAAAATGTAGTGCGTACAAATGATTGTCCAACACTGTATGCATAAGTTTTTTTTTTTATTAAAACTGAGTTTTTATCCATCTTATTATTTTTAAAAATCACAAAACATGGATAAATTATTTTTTTAGCTGTCGTAGAAATATATATATATATATATATATATATATATATATATATATATATATATATATATATAGGCATGAAAGAGGAGGTGCGTTTAAGTGTAGCTCGCAAAAAAGAATTTAGGACTTACCTAATGAACACCTATGTAAAATGTTTATTAGCTTTGTTACAATTTTCAACAACTGAGACTGGACTAAATATTTCCATTACCAGATTTAAAACAATCAAAGAGATCGGACAATTTAATCTATCAGTCCGTAGGCTGATTAACAGGTTTGAGTAGGAACTATGAAAAAAAATTATTTCCGGTAAAGCGGCAGAACTAGCTAAGTATTAAAAAATAAAGAATTTGGATAATTTTTTAAAATAATTTCAATAAATTTATTTAACTATAAATTAAAAAGCAATCATATCTATTTATCTAACTAATTAATGATCAGTCATGGTATGAGTTATCAAGAATGGCATTTAATGATGGGCAATATAGTGAGCTGGGGCAGAGTAGGTGGTATAAGCTGGAGCAACGGTCTTGACTATAGATGGGGCAGCATAGTGAGTAACTGCAGCTTTAGCAAGAGGTTCACGGTTGACAACAGCGTTGAAACCATTGATGGGATCGGCTGTGTATTGAACGGTACGTTTGAAACCATCAGCATCAATCAAAGAGTATTCACCACGAACTACATCACCATCACGTTCTTCAACTTGGCTCTTGGAGTCACCAGAAAGGTTATCTTGTACATTGTATCCATATTTGTATTGAGGATGGGGATCGTATTCATCATCAGACTTAGCCAAAACAGGCTGTGCAGCATAATGGGCTACAGGAGCTACAGTTTTGACAACAGCGGATGGTGCAGCATGGTAAATTTGGGCATGTGGAAGAAGACCAGCATTAGCGACAGCAAGCAAAGCAAAGGCAGCAATAAACTAAATTCATAATTAACACATTACAGGAAATATACAAAGTATTTGAAAATGAAGGTACAAAATCGTGTAATCTTTTATTTAGTAAGTAATACTCATACCTTGAATGCCATTTTGATTAGTTATAAAAGTGACTGTTAAGTTAATGTTAATTCGTACGTTACTTGCTTAAAGAGCAAATGATGTTTGTTGTCTAAAATTGATTTCGTTGTAGTTTTTATAGTAACGTGTTTTTATTTTTCCTACAATTTTGAAATGTAAGTTAAAATCTTTAAAATGCGTTATTAACTGGAGAAATAACACACAAAAAACAAAAAAAAAAAAAAAATAATATAAATGTAAGCTACTGAACTGGTTTTAAAATGTACTTAAGTTTCTCTTTCTTTTATTTCTATTGTATTTGACCATTGTTTTTTGCATGTCTATCTTATTTGCTCGAAATCGAATTAGTTGGAATTAGTTATGTATATAGGTATCTACCGTAAATAAAAGCTCGAGCTGAAGTATTCTTAAAGGAAAAAACAAATATTTACTTAAATTAGGTGACAATTGTAGTTTGGTCAAATGACACAGATAAAATTTAACTAATTAAATTTTGAAATTATAATATTTCAACTATTATATAATTTTGCATGTCTTAAAAAGTGTAACAAATTTCGTTAATAATATTTACAGAATATATCAAATTGACAATAAGTAATGCCGCAATTTTTACTTTGAAAATCCACCTCCTTTCTTTTCGTATCAGCTGCTAAATTTATTAATTTTGGGCATCATTTTCCGTAGAATAATTTTAAATTGATATACTGAAAATCTGAATTTATCAATTGATTTTGGATAAGATAAGCAGAAATGAACATCAATTTAAAAACTCAAAATAGTTGTTTACTATAATGTTTATTTGATTTATAGAAGCTTGATACGAAAATTATGCTTACACAAGTTGAAACCTTTAATTTCAATACATAAAAATTTAAGTTATGCTCAAAAAACTGTTTTTGGCTAGTATAAATGTATCTCTAGTTCACAAAATAACATAAAAAAATGCTCTTGAATTTTTCGAGTTTAACTGAATTCTTAAAGACATTTTTGTTGTAAACATAACAAAGTTTTTTATGTTATTTTTTTTTTCAAATCGGAATAACTTACCAAAACTTTCCATACATTTCTCACTTTTGCGTCAAAAAGTATGCACCAAATGAATCATAAAATAAAATACTTTGTCTTAAAATATTTGAAGAATGTTGTAGTAAAGTTTAGAAAATATGTATTAACTTTTAGAATTTAAAAGTTCTCTCAAAGATTGACATATCGTTTTATTCTAAAGAAAGTATCATTTAAAACTTTTTATGCAAATATTATTGGCCTTGAAGAAAAAATCCCTTTAACTTACATCAAATTCGATAAGGAAAATAAATTTTAAAAGTTTTGATTAAACTGTTACTTACACAGAAAAAAATTATTGGTTAAATAATTTTAATTAATTTTTTCAATCTATTTAATTTTAGAATTTAGTAAAATTTCCAATTATTATTTTTTTTGAAGTTTTAATGAGTTTTTCACCCGAATTATAAGTATTTACCGCCTTTTACCAATGTAATATGTAATAGTAACGTTAAAATAGTAACGTTAAAATCAAAATCGTCCACGCCAAATTTATGCTCGTTGCTAATAGGTTTAGAAATTTAAATAATTTTATAAAAAAATATAGGTTTAGTTTGGGGTTGAACTTACAAACTTTTGCGTGCTACGCAGTTGCTGAGCTATTGTAGATCGAAATGAACTTGTTATTTACCAGTAACTGGTTATTCACCGCTCAAAGAAATGAGAAAAAATGACACCTCATTACCAGGTAATAAGTCAAATAATTACCAAAAGCCAAAAAGTGCCGGTTACGATTGCTTACTATTTAATATTCCTCATGTTGCTGGTTGTGCAGTAAACAATGCAAAATTTGAAATTAATCTTTTCTGCTGAAATGTCTGCAAGAACATTATAACACAAAAAATCAATTTTTTCAAAAAACGTATTTTTACTTTTTAAGTTGATATATATATATATATATATATATATATATATATATATTACAAATCTTGAATGAAAACAATATTTCGAAGAAACTCTAAGTTGCTGACTACACAATAGCCGACACGTACGTTGTTACAAGGAAATCAGAATAGATTATGAAATTTGGACAAAATACTGTTACCGCGATCCTGAATGAAATATAAAAAAATTCGTGCACAAGACTTTGTTAGTCAATGAAACACATTATATTCTATGCACTAGTGATGTTAACTTGAAACTTGCGTTCTTTGAACTACTTTGTTGATATAAAGTGAAATTATTTAATATCTTTAACATATATAAAACACATTTAATAAAAATAAATTAATAATACGGTTTTAAATATTGTTTTTGAATGGAGGAAATATTTTGCAATGGTTCGAATTAGCTAAGATTTGTGTTGTGTCAATATATATATATTTTGATTGATATTAATGAAAGGTTCAATCATAAAAATTATTAATGTGGTTAAAATTTTAGTTAGCATTATAAAAAAATCAATTAGTTTAATATAATTAATACCATTTTGATGATTAGAGCAAAATTAATTAAAATTTTAATTCAAGTGAACAATTATATAATTAAAATCCACTTTATTTTTTCTGTATTATTTGGATTATGTATTAAAGATTTTTGTATAGTTAAAAAGTTATATTCTTCTGCTTTTTAAATAAGTTTATAAATCTAAACTTGAAATATCTCAAACTTTTGAAAATTGATTTGCGTTGTGGAGGAGGAAAACTGAGTGCGGCTGGGGGGGGGTGGTAAATTTCCCTTTTCCCCTCCTCGTGGATCCGTATCTAACTCGAAAAGATCTGAAAATAAAAGTGTCATTTTTTTGGTTTTGATCGAATAAGCAGTTTGATTACACAGAAAAACTAAATGTTTTAATTTACAGATATTACAGTTTACAGGTATTAGTAACTGATAAAATTATTTTGGTGAGAGGTGCAAAATTTAAACAATTTTTAATTGATTAAATTTTTTGGTGATTCATGACTTTTTCTGTCTAGAGATTCAAAAGATGTGAAGGCTGTTTGGTTTACTGTGTAATATTTGAATTTCAGTTGAGAAATTATATTAGTTTCGGTTTTAAGGTGAGCAGAATTTGTGTTTGGGAACCGGAAAATATCTGGAACTACAAATCTGATTGTGGAAAACTAAAACTAATTACACAGGTCGGCAAAATTCTTCCTCTAAAGATGAATAGTTATACTATATGGATTTTGATGTGCTAATATGCTTTCAGTTATTTTCCATAAGGTTTGAATTTTTTTTGTGGGCGTGTCTAATATTTTGCCCATAATAAGGCCATTACACGAGTATATTTCACCATAACTCAAGAAAGGTGCGCACGATTTGTATAAATGATACACCAAAAGATGCGGACTAAAATGTCTTCAAGCTTTCCTAATATAATTTTTTATATGCTCAATATTTTCGGATTTTTTTAGATTTATTTTCTTAAATGTTTTTTTTTTATTCTTAGAATAAATCTGGTAGTGATAAGAAAATTTATGCGCAAATCTTGATTTTGTTCATAATTAAGTGAAAATATCAATTTATACCTATACTCAAGTAGAGTAGACTGGAGCGAAAAAAGAAATTGTCTTCGTTAGACAAAATAGGTAGACTAATTTCAATTTGACGAATTAAACAAGAAAATTCCACAAAAGTTGTTTATTTGATAAAAACAAAAACAAAAAATATTTTATTTAAAAAAATCTACTGAATTAATTTTTATTATTGCAAAAAAAAAAAAAGGATTTGTTCTTAAAAGTAGTTAACATAAAATTCTCTTTTTATTCATTAAACTTCTGTACTTTGTACATACTGAAAGCATTATTCACAAATGTTAACCTTAAGTCCGTTGGACAATTTATTTTTCATTAGTGATATTTTAGAAAAATAACGTTTCACCTAGGCACTCTTATGAGCGAAAGTAAAAATTTAAATTATGATATAACCATTCATCAAATCATTTTTTTGTTTTTTTTTTTTTTGTTTTCACAATCCGGTCCAAAAAGATTCGACATTTGATGTTTTAAATAGATGTTTATGAACTTTATCATTAGCTTTAGCTTTTAGCAGTTTCAGTTTATTTATGAAATCTTCGGAGTCTTTGTTAACATCACTATATTGTGAAACAATCTCAAAATAATTAATTTCTTAACTGGAATTTGTTTATAATGGGTCGAAATATTTCAAAAAAACTTAGTTTGTCGTCATTTAGCACATAGTCTTACAAAGTCGTCATTTAGTTCCGCTTTAAAAAAAGTGCCAAAAAAGTGGCCAAATGGTTGAAAAACGAGGCAATTGACCACTAAAGTCAGCAAACGCTAACTCAGCTTGTGTAACTCGAGAACGATTTGTCAAATTTAGACAGACGAAACTCCCATAGATAACTGTTCTCGAGTTATAGTAAAATATACTTCTGTAATTGCTTTGCTAATGGCGAAATATTAAACATGCTCATAAAAAATCAAGACCTGATAGAAAAAACTGTAGACAGATACTGCATGTCAAATTCCACCTATTTATGTCTAAAGAAAAAAAAATTAATTAAAAAATTAAAATTAATTTTCAAGAAAAAAATTCTTAAATTATTCAGGAAAAAAATGTTTTTTCCAATAGTAATTTGTGCATAACTCCGAAACTGGTGGGAAGACAAAAAACAATGTTAAGATGACTTAAATATAATTTTGGTCAGCATCTTTTAGTGTTACAATTGCCTAAATCGGAAACCCGTTCTCGAGCATATCTAATATCTCTTACTTGCCCATAACAAGTCACGAAATGGTGGAAAAAAATAGAAAACAGATTTGTGTTTAGCAGGTCAAATTCCGTCATATTCCATTTATTTGTTCTTTTTTGTGCGTTCAGCATCTATCTCACAATTTCTTGTGTCAAATCAAAGAACTGTTTAAGTGACTAAAAAAGAAGTTTGATTGTGTCTGTGGAATTGAGGGAGGGCAGACACAAATTGCAAATTAAATCCAATTTGTAAATTCCTCCTAGTTACATAAATTTGAATGAATGAAAAAATTGAAACCTTAACTTTAAATTACCAATTTTGGAGGAAAATTAAAGGAGAAGATTTTGATAATGCATTATATATCATGAATTCCATGAGACATCAAATATGAAATGACTTTATGTTCTTCAATTTGGTTCATATTTGACATACACATACTTTCAATTGACAGAAAATTCGTTGTTTTATTCAAGATTCTTATTCTATAAAAAATCTCAATATTTTTAATTATTCAAGCTGAAATCCGATTTCATTGATTTTGATGTCATTATAATAGAAAAATTCATTTTTTTAGAAGAATGCATTTCCAAAGCAGATGCATTTTTTCGATGTTCTTTTGAAATCGTTATTCCCCTTCGACTTTTTTATTTTTCAAATAAACATAAAAATTGGCTGAATAATTCAGTTTAAGTTGTTTTTTTGTGACGGAAAGTTTTAGTATTTTTATTATTTTTTTTTATAAAAAGCCCCAACAAAAAATTCTTCCGTACTAAAATACATTTATTTAAAAAAAATTTATTTTCTATATATTTTATTTTAATTTTTGTTTATTTCTAAAAAATGGTGGAAATATGTGCCGAAACGAAAATATATATTTGTAATTAGAAAAATTTTAAAATTTCAATATTACAATTTTTTTTTCTTTAATTATTTAATGAAGATAATCTACAAAAAATGCACTAATTAATTTTGCATTTTTGACTAACTTAGCCTAAAGTATACAAAAACGCAATTTAAGTGTTTTTTAAATCAATAAAATCGGACATCTACGTATTAAGTTTTACATGTTTATAATTAACAGTTTTTGCGTAAACGTATAAAAAATTGATTAAAAATTTTTTTTTGTATGGGAAAAAGTATTTTTATAATGAAAATCCTATAACAAGTGTGAAAAATATAATCTTTTAAATTAACATACTCTTTCGATTTTGTAAACTTTTTAAATATTTTCAAACCGCGAAAAACCGTGATTTTTTTTACAAAAGTTTGATAAATTTTATTGGATTCAAAGAGAACATAGTTAGTGAATATGAAGAATATTGAAAGTCATGAGGTCAAAAATTGTATCTTTTTATGTGTCTTTCGTGGAATTAATGATAATTTTATAATTTTGAAATTTTATTTAATTTCGATAGTTTTGAATTTTTCTAAATTATTGAAAATTATACATTTTTGGTTTTAATGAGTAATAATAGTTTATTTAAAATTTTTATAACTGTTTGTAAAAGGAAATATACATTATCCTAACGTCTGTTAAAAAAAACTGGATCTAGATCCTCCTGAATACAGGCCTGCAGTCGTCGTGGGAACATCAAAACTGTTGAGTTTGTAATAACACTTTTTTTTACATACAAAAAAGTATGTAAATTTTTTTATAATTTTTTTAATTTATTTTGCACAACGAAATGGTTCTTTTAACCTCAGATTCAGATATCTTTCATTTTAAAGACAAATATCTTACTTTTACTACGAATCATTATCCTAATCTGGAATCAACACATCTTCCTGGATTGTTGTCGAAGGCTTCACAATAATATGGGCGGATATATTATTACACTGGGGAATAGTTATTGTGCGGCCTGGAATTTTCTTGCAAATTTTTACTAATTTGAGGTCGCTGATTTCAAATCTAATCTTTGTTTTTCTCTATCAGCTTGACTTTTCGAGATATACCATATCGTTGAAGTTTTGAGAAAACAAATTAAATAAAATTGTTTTGGTTTATTTCATTGCAATCGGTGCACAACTTTTGATTTTGTTCACAATTTACTGAGAAAATTGAATTGTTAAAAAATGCGATTTCCATAAAAAAAACATTTTTTAATATGTATGTTGGAACAAAATTTAAGTTTTTTTGTTTTGATTGGAACTTTATAGCAATTTTTTACTACTCCATTTTTTGTCTATCAGCTCAACTTTTCGCGATATACCGTTCGATTGCAATGAAATAAAGCTCATTTCATTCGAAATATGTTTAACTAAATGTTTTTAGACCAAAACTGTATTTTTTTGTCGCATTTTTTTTTTATGAATTTTTAAAGAATAAATTTTTTTTTTCAAAACTTTAATTATATCTTGAAACTACTGGGCAAATTTAAAAACAATGTAAGTTTGACTTAAAGATAATATTATTGCCGAGCTTCGTATTTTTTTTAACTGTATATGGTGAACCGTTTTCAAGTTATTCCAATATATGTAGTGAAAGTGCCTCGAAAAGTCGAGCTGATAAAGAAAAATGGAGATTAGATTTGAAATCAGCGACCTCAAATTAGTAAAAATTTGCAATAAAGTTCCAGGCCGCACAAAAAAAGGTTAATTTTGTTCTCTTGTGTTTTTTTCAAATGTAATAATAATTTGAATATAAATTAGTGAATACCTTAAACTGCAAATACACATAATTCAAAAAATTATTTTTTTTTTTATCAAATTAAACAATATAAAATGACAAATACGTGGACACCAAAAAGGTAGCACATGATGCACCTAGGAGACAATTATTATGAAATAAGTAACAAGAATAGAAAACCACACCTTATTTTGTCCGACAGTGTATATAGCAGTGTTGCCAGGAGGTGAGAAAAAAAGAGGATAAATTGAACTTAAAAAAGGCCAAAAGGGCTAAATGCCGCAAAAAATAAGGGCAGAAAAAGCTTTTTTCAATTCAAAAACTTATTTTTTCTCTTTAGTTATTGACATTTTAAAAATTTATAAAAAATTTATAAATTTATAAATAAAACATAGAACGGAAACAAATTGGGTTATATCAAGTTTTAGAATTAGAATTTTTCTTCATATGCAAAATGACTCAATGTTTTAAAATGATTTTTTCGTAATTTTTGCTTTTTGATTAAGCATTTCCAATTTTTTTTGTGGGATTTTTTGCTTTTTTATGATTTTTTTTTTTAATTATATTCATGAATAGTTTTCATGGTTAGTGTAAGACGTATATAAAAAAAAATTATTATAATAATCGATTTAGTAAGTCCATAAAATTAGGTTAGTTAATTTTGATTTGAATAATGAAGCATCACAGGTGAACATTTTTGTTACATGTTACTAATATCGATTTTTGTGCGAATAAATAAACAAGATTGCTCAAATGCATGATTCTGATAAAATAAAAATTATTATAACAAATAAGAAATTATTTTCTTCGCTTTTGAAATATTAACATTTTAGCCTTTTTAAGGCAATTTTAAGAATAAAAAGGTTAGAAAAAAGCCAAAGGTAAAGCGGAAAATTTGAGGCTAGAGGCAAAATAAAAAGGCTAGATTTAGCCTTAAAAAGGCCAAACTGGTAACACTGCTCATCAGTTTACTATTCTAATTTCCTTTCATGAATAAATTATAATTTTATAATGGATTTGTAAATTATCTTTATTATTTAGTTTTATTTTGGGATTCTGGGAGGGTTTAGAGATAGGAAACTAAATATTGTTTAGATAGGAAACCAAATGAAAACTCTTACATTATTTCATTATTTTAACTTTGTTTCTTGTTTTTATTTTTGGTGACCGTTTCAATGAATTTTTTCCCTTTTGCTACCATAATTTTATTTTCTATCCTTTTTTAAAAGAAATCATAGTTACAGCCCCCCCCCCTTAAATACTTGAGCATGCTCAGAGTTACAAGTAGCACAATTTTCTGATTTTCGTGGCTAGCAGAATAATCCTGTTGAAATTTCGAAAAAAAAAAATGATTTATAAAATATTTTTTTATTTTATTATGGGAATATTTATAACATTTAACACAATACCTATGAGGGTTTAATGCACAATAATGCTCTAAATACTTTTAAGACTTTTTAAACATACATTTCCTTAACGCATGCAAAATTAAAAAATTAAACCGAATGTCTTTGGTTTATGTTATAAAATTCAAACATTTTTAGAGGTGCTTAAGTTTAAAATCATAAGAACAAAAATGTAAAACATGATCCATATTATATCGTTCTTAAAAAGAGAATAAATGACGAAATAATAATAAGTTTACAACATATTCAATAAAGGTTCAAGAAATAAATTGTCAATGTCAAACACGCACATTAACAATAAGTACTAATAAAATAACACAATAACGATAAAAATGTAACAAACAACAGCACACAACAACAGACATTTTGGCCATTATCTTAATAATAACTGAATCTGAATACTGACACATAGCAACATACTGATAATATTGGTATCTAGAAAGACGAACAATTTAAATTACTCTTTAATTTTGAGAGTATCTATAACAGAAATTGTAACGGCTTTTATTGCAGATATATTTGTTTCCTCTCTTGCTACCGAAAGACCAACGTGACCTAAGAAAAGTTGATCAAATAAAAGCAGCGGATGTTTGCAGTAAAATTATCAAACTTTGCTTAAAATTCAAACAAGTAAGACACGCTTAAGTCTTTGATTTATTTCGTGTTCAGTCACTTCACATAAATATTAAGGTTCATTAAAATGGCATTCAAAGTGAGGAAATGAAATTTACTATTCATTTAAAATTTAACTTTAGTATAACACAATTTCCTTTGTTATAGTTTGTTGCTGTATTTGCTTTATTAGCCGTAGTTAATGCCGGTCTTCTCCCAGCTGCCCAAGTCTACCATGCCGCTCCAGTTGCTCAAATTTATCATGCTGCCCCAGCTGCTGTAGTTAAGACTGTTACTCCAGTCTTGGCTAAGGCCGATGATGAATACGATCCTCATCCTCAATACAAATACGGTTATGATGTGCAAGATGCCGTATCTGGAGACTCCAAGAGCCAAGTTGAAGAACGTGATGGTGATGTTGTTCGTGGTGAATATTCTTTGATCGATGCTGATGGTTTCAAACGTACCGTAAAATACACAGCTGATGATCATAATGGTTTCAATGCTGTCGTCGAACGTGAACCACTTGTAAAGGCCCACTATGCTGCTCCTGCTGCTGTTGTCAAAGCTGTAGCTCCATTTGCTCACTATGCTGCACCTGCTGTAGTAAAACATGTTGCCCCTGCAGCTCACTATGCCGCTCCAGCTGCTGTTGTTAAAACCATAGCACCAGTTGCTCACTATTCTGGTCCAACTGTTGTTAAAACTGTAGCTCCTGCTTACACCACCTACTCCGTGCCTGCTCATCATTAAATTGGATGTCGTTATTAAGAAATTTGTGAGTGATAATGATTGTTAATTGCATTTAAAGTTAATTTTAAATAAAAAATATTTATGTTAGAAATGTTTAAAAAGTATTTGAGTTTTATTAATGTTGCTCGAAGTTAAAATACATTTATTATAGAGTGATTCTATGTCCAAACGGACAGCAATCGGATTTAACATCACCGATTTCAATAAAATTCACTACAGACTTTGGGTATTGGAAGTGTTTCTCAAATCATAAACTTTTAGCCTCTTGGCCCTTTCTGTTCCAAAAACAAAACGTTTTGAAAAAGGAAAAAAGCCAAAAATAATAAAATAACTTCTAATCTATACATTTACATTAAAAGTTCAAAGGTCAAATTAAATAAAAAAATCAAACCATTATATCACAAAAAACGGTATTTTTAAAATTGTTAAAAAAATATATGTATAATGTTGACATAACTCTTATACTTACTCGTATAAAATTTCAAGTTTTAAATATGTGCAAAAATTAATTTCAAAGTGTATATGAGGAATTCTCTTTTTATGTTTACCTTTAAGAAACCGACCTTGAACCTCAAATACAAAAAAATTATTACCATATATTTTTCAATTAACACAGTTGTTTCATTTTGCATCTAAATTTAATAAATATATTCAAGCAATTATAAAAAAAAGAAAAATAAAATTTAAACAAAATTGTATTTCTCACTTAAATTTTTAATTCATTCAATCATCTACTTGATTGATTTCATCAATTTTTTAATTGAAAAAAATTTTCTGTTTTCCATTTTTTGGTGAGAGGTGCAAATTAAAAAAAATGTTAGTTGAATGAATTATTTACTTATATATTTGGTGATTGGTGAATATCTGTGAATATTTTTTTAATTTAGATTTTTTAAACTAACAACAAAAACTCGAGATCCGAAATGGTTGCATGTGGTACCGGAAAGCACTCAAAATTAAAAAATCCAGAAAAATTGTTTGAAAATAAAATATTTTTTTCTTTTGATTCCTGCAATCACAGATTTTAGCATATGTGTCCAATTCCTCTAATGAAAACTATAAACAGTTGTCGAAATAGGCCAAATTCTGTTCAATCAATGTGTCGTTGACAAGTGTTAAATTATATTGTGGACAAGTGGTGGAACCAAAATTTTTAAAATTTTAATTTCTGCAGTTTTTCAATTAAAAAATTTTAACCGTTTCAAGTATTGCAAAATAAAGAATGGAGGTTTATTGCTCTTGTAATTATGCTCTTGTAGTTATGAATCGTTAATGTACCCTCAATAGCAGCGTTAAAGGAGTTGCCCAAACTTGGCACACTTACAGTGTAATTTGTATGAAGTTAAAGTATTGCGGGATCAAAAAAGGTTTTCAATTTACATTTTAAAATCGTTGTGGCGCTATAAAATATTAAATAGCAAAAACGTTATAACAATTTAAAATCTATACAAAATTGTGCGATTAATATTTTATAAATCGTCGAGGCACACCTAAGGCACTAATTGAAATCGATTAAAATGTATACCAATCTGTAGGTGTTATTATATTCGTAGCTTATATTGGAATCAAGTGGTTCTCAAAAATAATTACGCATTTGAATATAGCGTAACTTTTAACATTTTCGGGTGTGTATTTTTGTCATTGAAAATTTTTTTTTATAATTATATTATTAATATATGCAACCTTTTATTTATTAACATCATCTAAAGATTTTTGGATGTGAAAAATATATCAGCGAATTGAGTGCAATTAAAAAAATGCAATTAATTCTTGCTCTATGTTCTATAGGGAAGTTTAAACAGATTTGTAGTCGATTCTGTTCAATAATATAAAAATTACCGCACCACCTTTAATTTGTAATAAATAGAAAATAAATAAATGTTTAATGAAATGTTAAAAAATCGTTATGATCGTGATTATCTGCGGTATCAACAACAATATCGTATTACTTTTAATTTGTAATTTTTTGAAAATAGAATTTTAAAAACTTTTTACAAAGTTTTATCTTAAACCTCCATAACACTATCGTCGTGCGCTAAGTCATTCACACGAACAGATTTGTGTTTCATTAAAGCCAGCTGATATTGTTTCTAAAAAGCGTTGACGTGCCATTAAAAAAATCTTTAAATTTAGTTGAGCTCATATTTAATATAAATGAAATTTTATGTACAAAATTTGACTTTAGATTATATTTTGCTATATAACTTCTAAACTACAGGAGTGTCCAAGATGAAATTTTGCACGAGTATAGAGAAGAGTTATGTTAACATTATATAACTTTCTAAGAATTTTAAAATTATCTTTTTTGGAGAAATAATGGCTTAATTTTTCTAACTTTTTTATATTTAAAATGATATTGGAATTAAAATTTTATTGTGTATACTTCAGAAGTAATTAGTAAATAGCTAAATGAGTGTCCAGCTTGAAATTTTGCACGTGTGCATAGAAAAGTTATGTCAACATTACATAATTTTTTAAGAATTTTAAAAATACCGTTGAGATATAATGATTTGATTTTTATATGTCCAACTTTGACCTTTGAACTTTTGATGTAAATAAATTTTACACATATCGTTATCTTTGTCTTGAATGTCAAACAAAAACTAGAGATTTGGGATGTATAGTTTAGAAGTTATTAAGAGTTAAAATAATACATCTTTTTGTAGTTTTTAGCATTTTTCGTTTTTCAAAACGTTAAATTTTTGGACCGGAAAGGGTCATGCGTCTAAAAGCTTATGGTTAAAAGAACACTTCTAAGAGTGAATTTAATTGAAATCGGAAATGTCAAACGCGAAAATGTTTATTTTCTGTCCGGTTTGATATGGAATAACTTTGTATGATGATTTAGGAAATCGTCAATAAAGAAATTGTAATTGTTCATAAAAAACTAATGGCCATTTAAAGCTGTACGTTTTCCAGTTATGTTAAAAAATTAGAAACTTTTGCTATATTAAAATATTGTTTTATTTCATTTAAATTTAATAGGAATCTTGATTTTATTCGAAATATCTAGTCTTCAGCACTGTGCTTTGTCCCATAGATAAAAATCAAAATAAAACAAGTAAGAAAGATATAGTCGGACAAGCCCGACTATATGATACTTCACACCATTGTGTATGTCTATCAAAATTCATGGAGGGGTCTTATATTAGACATGTGGACAATTGTGGACCGATACTTTTATTAAGTGTAAAATAAAATATACAAATACAGAATATTAATTTAATGCTAATATTTATAAGAATTTATGAGCTTTAGAGTGATTCCCGAAAGTGGGATTATATGGAAACTATGGTCAATTATGGACCGATCTTCATGAAATTTGGCACTAGGATCGTTACTTATACAAAACTTCCTTACATTGAATTTTATTAAAATATTACTATATTTAAAACCCTTATTCCTGGAGGATATTTGTATGGGGGCTAGGTGGAATAATGGACCGATCATCACCAATTTCAATAGGCTTCGTCAATGTGCGAAATTGCATTGAATTATCTTCAAAATTGTGACCTGTGCTTTATGCACAATGTTTACATGAACAGCTAGCCAGACGAACGGACGGACGGACATGCTTAGATCGACTCAAAAAGTGATTCTGAGTCGATTGGTATACTTTAAAGTGGGTGTGCGTTACAAACATCAGTACAAACGCGTAATACCCCAACCAACTATGGTGGTGTAGGGTATAAACATATTTCAAATTGTGTTGAAATATACATTTTTAGAAAGGTAACATTATAATTCATATAATAGTAAACAAGTTTTTAGGAATTATTATTTTTGTGGCTAGGAGGGAGCGCTAAAGTCAGAGAATTTTATTGAACAAAAAAAGATGGTTTTTAACTGTTTCAAAAACAAAAAAAATAAAATAAATAGTTTTGTTTTTTCACTATTTCTTGAATTAAAATAAATATATATATATTTTTTGTATAAAATCTTTGTTTACAGTTATTTAACAGATTAAAACTAATTAGTGCCTATTTTTTGCCACAACTTAAAAAAGTTAAATTGAAAAAGTGTCTGATTTCCTGTTTTTACTTCAATTTCAACATAATTTTAATCAAAATTATTTCGAAATAGAAAACAACTAGGAAATAGAAAAATATATTTATATTTTTTGGAAAATATTACGCTCAAATTCCATAAGATGGCGCTAATTATAGATCATTTTAAAATTTTAATACAAAGATTACATGAGTTCAATGGAATATTGAAATATATATATATATATATATATATATAAAATATATATATATATATATATATATATATAAAATATATATATATATATATATATATATATATATATATATATAAAATTCTTTTATGAATTTCTTTTTCTTATACAAAAGTATAAGATTTCTTTATGTTAAATACTTCGTGATATTAAATCGATATTACTTTATTTAGGCTAATTAATTGGTTACTGAATGGAAACTGTAGGTGCTGAAGTTAAAATTAAAAGATGATAGAGTTTGGAGTAGTGGATATTTTCTTGCTCCTATTAAATCAAATATTTTCTGATCCATAAAAAACCTATTTCCAGTATTTAAGAAGTAAATGCGTTTTTCTCATTTCACGATATATAGAAAGTGAAGCGTGTAATTGGCTCAATTTTTTTATATATTAGCTTTGGGTCCAAGGAAATATGTGTACCAACTTTCAGTTTTCTACGATACCCCCTTCTATTTTTATAAAATTCAGACTAGTATTTTAGCTGAAAATATATTTTTTTTAATTTTAGACTCGTAAATAATCCTAATTTTAGTAAAATTTTGACTAGTATTTTAGCAGTACATATGGAAGGTAGGCGTGTCTTTGCACCGATTTTTTCAAACTTTGTATATATTATTCTATTCTTAAGTTTGATATAATTAAAACACAAAGTTGTCAAATCATGTAAAAGGGAACAAAAGTTTGTTCATGTTTTTATTATAGATTTGTTTTTTTCCTATTTTTTATTCCCAATTTGTTCTTGATTTATAAACAAAAGAGTTCTAGTAAATAAAAGATCTTTATACAATTTTCAGATTTTTATTCAAAATAGTATTTTATTTAAATGAAATTTCTTGCTATTGGAGTTTTTCGTCAGGAGATGCACACTTATCATAATTTAAACACATCGACTTATTGATTATTTTTTGATTTTATTTAGTTTTATATAAATTTTTCTCAAAACCAAAAAATAATATGTTGCAATTAACAGAAGTTTAAAATTTTAGTTGAAGTGATAAGAAATAAAAGAATAACAAAATAAATGTACATAACTCATTCCATTAAAAAGCAATTTATTTTCTTATCCCTTCGGAATTTGATGATATTTAGCACATTGTTAAAACTATGACTAGAACAAAATTTCAAATAATTTTTTTGATTGGTTTGCGAAAAGCAGCGATTTAAAAGTGTAAAATACCTAAAAAAATTACAAATTACTACATTAAAATATCAAAGTATTTACGTTACTGGATTCATTAAAGGTATAAAATTTACCTTTAATATAAGGTACATTAACTTTTTATTCATTATGGTCTATATAAAATTATCTTTAAATTGACACCTGAAACGGTCTTTTGTTTTAAATTTGAATAGCCGAAAATTCGCGGTCACATATCTCAAAATGTGTTTATTTTAATTCGTTAGAAAAATATATATGTAGATCCTCTACAGAGCCTTCCTTTATATTCCCAGTAAGTATCATGTTCTCACCCTCATTGGCTTCTGCATTATTACAAAAAATGTTACATTTTTTTTTTGCATGAATTTGTTCACTTTATCGGTGTGATTTTTTTTTATAATAACTCAGAAACTATTGAGAGTACCAGGACGATACTTACCGAGAATATTGAGGAAGACCGCTTCACTGACATATGCTTTTTAAAGCGTTTAAAAAATACCATCTTTGAGATATATCAACGCGAAATTTAATTCGCGAAATTTCCATCTTTCAAATTTAAGAAATCATATTAAAAGTAATTTTATTACCTTTTACTATAGACCTTATTGAATTATGTAACATATACATTTTGTATTTTTATAAAGCTAATTTATCTCATTTTAGAGGTATTATGATTCGCTAACATTGCCTAAATCATACACAAATGCTGTGTTTGCCTTAGTAGTGTTAATGGTAATGGTTAATGGTATGGAAGTAATTGGCCATTTTTCTGTTTGATCAAAAACGAATCAATACAAATTAAAATAAAATTTTTTTATTTAGTGTGACAGTTTCTGTAATAATTTCGAAACTATTACGAGTCCTATAATTTTTTTTAAATACCTTTTTTTACGATATTTATCTGCGAACTATAAATCGTGGACCATTTTAATGTTGATGAACAACTTCTGGTGTACATCATATTAAAGCTAATTATGATACCTTTAATATGAGACCCCAACAAATCTTGTATCATAAATTCTTTGAAAGATATTTGTAATTTGTGTGGATTGTCTTATTTTTTAATTATGCAAAATTTGTTGATACATATATTTTTAATATTTGACAGCCAAAAATTTTTTAAAATGATATTAATGGACAAGAAATGTTATCGTATGGTAGTTAAGTAACAAAAATTAAAAAAAAAAATGGTAAGGATTCCATTTTAAGACCGATATCAAAAATAAAGGTTTGATAAGTTTTATACTAGTGTACATAATTGCACTATAAATCTGTTTAAACGTCTCTTTAGAACATCGACTAAAAAACAAAGAGTACATAAATTTTTGATATATTGTTAATTGCATTTAATTGGCTGATGTATGTTTAACTTTTGATCAAACAAACTCTTTAAATGATGCTAATAAATGAAAAGTTGCATTAATTATATTACCATGAAATAAATTTTTCAATGACAAAAGTACACACTGAAAAATGAAATTTAAATTCACGTGCAATGCGAAAAAAATGCCAATATAAAATACACAAAATTTCAGATCGTTTTTAATGTGTTATAAAATTTTGCAAAATAATATTTTATCGCTTCATAGTGATTTTTAATTGTAAGTTTGAAAATTTTTTTGATCACGTAATACTTTGGCTTAACTGATATTAAGTTATGAAAGTGCATCGCAAAAAAGACACTCTACTTACTCCATTTACGCTTTTATCTCTTCAGGTTTGGGCACTGCCTATTGCATTTCTGTTGAGGGCACATTAACGAGATATATCTCAAAGGATGCATAATTAACCAGGGTTGTTAACCTCCATTTTCAATTTTTGCAATGTTTGAAACGAATTTCCTAATAAAAAAGTGTACAAATTTAAATTTTTGAACATTTTGGTTTCACCACTTATCCAAAATATAATTTATCACTGGTCAACAACACAATAATTAAACATGTGCTTGTAGCTTACGTCAGAATAAATGGACACGTATACCAAAACCGAGTTATAAGCCAAAACGCGTTATTATATTTTTTAAGTTCATACTTTAGCCATGCACCTCATTTTTGCATAAATCTATCACAAACATTTTTTTTCGAATTTCGGTTTTTTAAATCAATCGAATCAGTTCATAAATTTTTCACCATACCTTTATTTAATTTAATATTATTTTACATTTATAAAATATTTTTTCTGTGCCGAAATGATTATATTTTCCTTAAATATGTGCGAACTTTTCTAAAATTCCAAAGTATTAAATTTGTTATTTGCTAGCTTTTACCGGTGCGCTTTCCTACCTCTGGGCTTATTGACCCTATTCGAAATTTGATATGAAAATTACTTTTTATTTGTTTAAGACATTCACTGCAATAGCCCTTTAGATGAGAACATTTATATTTTGTTTATATGGGGGCTACCTCTCTCTCTGGACCTATCCGTCGTATTTTCATTTCATCAATTCGATATGAAATGATAAAGGTCCCACGAAATTTTCGGGCTCCCACTGTAATCGTTCCTCAGATATACCATAATGAATATTTTTTTTTTGTTTTAAAAAAATTCAGAATTATGTACAAGATTTTAATGGCTAAAAAATTAAGTTGATAAATGGCATCAAATTTTATACAATATTTTTATGAATAACTTTTGAACTATAAAATTTTATTTTTTATGTCACCAAAAAAACTCGATATTTTTTCTTCATTATTTGTTTTTAGTTTTTGAAATACAAACATGAATCTATAGTTCAGGGAATATTGAATAGAGTTTAATAATTAAGATATATTTTTATTTTATTGTTATCCTCTACAGCTTTTCAAACAAACAAATGCATTTCAATGAAATTTATTAAAAACACGAAAGGTTGAGCTATGTAGATTTTGGTACTTATACTATCAATTTTACTTAAATAAATGTAATTACATTCTTTAATATTAAAAACTTACTGATGCAAAAATTTGGAACTTATATGATAAATGGAACCGTACCAAAAACATATATTTTTTTTTACAAAAATAATTATTTGATTTCAGTTAATAATTTTGCTCCATTACTTTACATTAGTTGCAAAAATTAAAAAATTGTAAGAAATACAACAAAGTTATCAAAAGCGAAAAACTGACAAATTCGAAATACTCTTTAGATTTTAAGATATTTCGAAAAAAAGTTTTGATTATAGTTTTTTCACTAAAGATCTCATAGCTTGCTAAATTTTAAATCAATTTTGAATTTAATTGAATGAAAGAGGCAAAATAAATTAGCTTTTAAACTTAAATTAAATCTTTTATATTTAGTACAAATAGAAATAAAAATTTCTTTTAATTTAATTTGCTTTTCTATTCCAAAGTTTCGATAATGATGTAAATAATTGGATTTTTTTTAACACTAAAGATATCAAGTTTTAAATGCTATTTCATTTACAATAAATCGTTTAAATACTCAAGCAATTATTTAAAACTTTCAAAACTTTATCAAATTATTTTTAATATATGTTTAAGCAAATCACTTTATTCTTTATTTGAAACATACTTGAGGAAAAAATAAAAATATTTTTGTCCAATTTAAAAGCAAATAAATCTTGTTATATTTACAAAAAAAGTTTTTAAAAAATATTATATCGTTGTATAGACTTTTCTAGAAAAATTTATAATAAATAATATTAGAACTTGAAAATTTTAATTTTTTTTTTTTAATGTTTAAAAATTTTCTTTTAATATTTGATCAAAACATATATAAATGTATACGAATAATAAGCTTGACTCTTCTACTTTAAAAAATTTAAAAGAAGTCAACAAAACAATAATAGAATTTATCCAGTAACTTGCCATAAAAAACTTTTTTTTTTTGGCATTATTCAACATTTTTAATGATTTTTAGTTACAAAATTATGCATATTTCCAACTAAACTTTTTCATAAGATTTTACTTGAAAAATTTACCATTTTTAGACATTTATTATTGATAATTTATGTGTAAATATTTTTATTTAGCTTCCAAAATAAAATTGTATCAAAATACGCAAAATTTTCATTATATATAATTTAATAATATCTAGGATTATGAAGACAAATACATATGTTTATTACATAGTGCATCATTATACCACAAATGACAAATTATGAAATGCTATGACTAAAATTAATTTTAAAATAAATTCACAAAAAAAAAAAGAAATATGAAAACTTTTGTATGAAAAAATCTGAAGGAATATTTTTTAAAATAGGGGACCATTTTATCCTAGAATAAATTATGTTGTAATTTAATTATAATGTCAGAGGTAGATAAAAATTGAAAGTGTAGAAATTTTTCCAAATGTTTAAAGTTATACAGTTTTTAATTTTTTTATACTTTTCAAAAAAAATTAAATCGTGATTAAATTCGCGAGTTTTTAAAAATTCAAACAAATAAAAATGGTGATATTAAAATATCTCCATAATGAATACATATGTCGAATATTAACAAAATCCAAAGACCTAAGGAATATTTTTGGGCGTTCTTTCATGGAGTAAACCATATATATACTTTTTTAATAAATTTATTTAATCAACAACAATATAAATAATCATTAATGTCACAATGGATTAAAGAAATGAGCATTTAGTGATGGGCAACATAAGTGGTAGGTGCAGCGTAGGTGGTGTATGCTGGGGCAACAGTCTTGAATACAGCAGGGGCAGCAGCATAATGGGTAACTGGCGCAACGGTCTTAACAACAGCTGGAGCAGTATAACTTGTGTAAGTAGGAGCAACTGTTTTGACTACAGCGGGGGCAGAATAGTGAGCTATGGGAGCAACGTTCTTTACAATAGCGGGAGCAATTACAGCTTTCACGATAGGTTCACGGTTGACAACAGCGTTGAAACCGTTGATAGGATCGGCAGTGTATTGAACGGTACGTTTGAAACCATCAGCATCAATCAAAGAGTATTCACCACGAACGACATCACCATCACGTTCTTCAACTTGGCTCTTGGAGTCACCAGAAAGGTTATCTTGTACATTATATCCGTATTTGTATTGAGGATGAGGATCGTATTCTTCAACAGCCTTCGCCAAAACAGGTTGTGCAGCATAATGGGCTACAGGAGCTACACTTTTGACAACAGCAGCTGGGGCAGCATGGTAAACTTGGGCATGTGGAAGAAGACCAGCATTGGCAACAGCGAACAAAGCAAAGATAGCGAAAAACTAAAAATACACAAATAAGTAAAGATTAATATAATCCAATAAATCTCAATATCTTGTGGCGATTTATTGCGTTATTTGTCATTTTGTTTGTTTCTAGTTCAAGATTCTTATCATTTTTATAATCTGTTTTAGTCCTTTTATTACAATGCTTTTTTATTTTCTCATACCTTGAATGCCATTTCGATAAAATTGATTTAGTGACACTTGAAAATGTAAATGATTGAATTGAGTGCAAAGTAACTTGTGATAAGAAATTTTACCATCAACAGCTTTTTATACAAATTAATAAAAATGTCTTGTCTTCTAGTCACACATACACATCGACACACATATATTTTATTGGCTGAGTGTAAACGTGTTAAAACTGAGGGTATTGGAATGTTGGGACACAAACAAATCAGTAAATAGATACATACCTTTTGTCAAATTTACACCAATTATTATGAATGAATTGTTGTGACGTATGTAGAGCTAATTAGAGTCAATCAGTTAGCCTGGCAGTTTAAAAATAAATTTAAAGCGAAAGGGTTGACATTGGAAGAGCACAAAGAAGAAAAAACAAATTGTTGACTCATTTAACTGTAACACTGACCAAAATTTGTAAAAACTTGTGTTTATCTGCTTTGTGGATTTGTTGAAATAAAATTGTTTCTATTGTCACAATATCGCTGTAAGCAATGTTATGGTATTTGGCATTCAGTTTAATTAGTTGCGTTTGTTAGTCTACCGGATATTAATTCCTATTATATACGAACATTTCTTTTAAGAACAATTTAAAGTATTTTGAGTTTTCAGATTTTTAACATTTGTAATTTTAAAAGATTTATGTATACGAAATTCAGTAATTAGATATAAAATGTAATAAAATTAAAGTATTACATTAATTTTTTCCAGATGATCTTAATGGGAGACCATCAATTAATTGCTGAGGTTATAATCACCTTACTGAAAAAATGGCGATATATTGAGGACAAAAATAATAAAAAAAATTATTTTTTTTCATATTTTTTGTTGTTTATTGCCTAGTTTTTTTTAAACTGATAAAAAAATATTAGAAAAATATTGCTTTGATGATTTTCGGCCAAATAAAAAAGGAAGATATTGCGTAAATTTCTTCTAGGAAGATATCTTCCATATATTGCTTTGGAATTTTTAAACACAAACAAATGAAAATGTTATATTTGGCTTGGCCGAATCTATATACCCACCATCTGCAACTTTTTAAGTTTTCACCTTATATGGGAGGTGGGTGGTGAAGTGGGCGAACCAAACCCATTTTTTATTTCCGAATTTACATTTTTTCTTGAACTATTTGTGCAATATTTCGTTGATGAGCATGCTTTTTTGTAAATGATATCGGCTGATAAATATAAACTAGAATTAAGAACGACACCCTGCCTTTATAGTATTTGCTCCATAACTTTTTTTGTTTATGTACCGATGTCCGCTCAAAGCCCTATTTTACTTGCAACAGTTAGACGGACATCGTTAGATCGTCTTAGATTTTAATAAGTATTTATGGAGTGTTAGTTGACTATTTCGACATGTTACACCCGGAACCCATCATTTTTTGATGGTGGGTATAAAAATAAACAAAATATTGGAAAATAGTAAAACTAGCAAACATTCGAAGAGACATAATATTAATATACATATATAGTGTATTTTCTTACAAAATTTTTCTAGTCACATAAATATGTAAAATAAGATTTTGTGTTCTCCAAAAATACGTTGATGAGATCGCATTTTTTAAATAAATTTATTCTTATGACAAAATTATTCCACTTTTGGCATTATATATCATTACCAAGGCAACCAAATATATCGAGGACTTATATATCCAAATAGGCTATCTGCAGATTTGCGACTTTCTTCTTAGCGTTAAACTGTTTACTTTCGTGTTTTTTTTTTTTTTTTTGTCTACAATATTAATTTTAAAGCCAAAAGTTCAATCTAACACTATGTTTTTAAATTTTGGTTTTGGGCTATCTACAAATACTTGTTTTATTTTCAAAGTATTATAAAATAAAAAAATGGTAAATAATCAGAAATATATATTATTAGATAAGATACATACATATACGTTTTAACTTTAAATTATTGAGATAAAATATTTATATAATTTTACTTCAAAAATTACGGGAAATAGATTAATGAGTTGTTCAACTTAATTAGGAACGTTATAAAATTAAATTTCATATTAAAAATAGCTCCAAACTTCCAAGAATCCACTCTAAAATTAATATTCAATGTATAAAAACACTTAAAACATACTATTTGGTTAATCCTATACTAATCACACTGAAGCCTCGATTTGAGTCGTTTCGATTTGGGTCGCTGTTTCAAATTTCAATATTTCGATTATCATCGTCATGATTTCCATTTGTATCGCTATATATATCATATCTTTTCTCAGGAAGGCAAAGCAACTTAAGTAACTGTTTGTGAAAACTGTTGATTCATTGGTTATTAAATTTTCTATTGTTAGTAAGAAAATCAAAATAGAATTTATATAGATATTTCAATTTAACCTCATTGTGCAAAAAATACCTTTTCTGTTCAAATATTTTTATCCTGCAGCCAATTATTAGGAAAACAGTGTACGCAGTCTACGTCGTCGACGAAGCAGACCGGGGCCGCAGTCTTAATATTACATAGTTCATATTTTAAAAATGTTGAACTTAAAAAATGTGGCTTTTAAGTGGTTATTAGAAATGCTGTGGTAAAAAAGGTAGCAGGTAGCATCAGCAGAATTTAATTGATACTAGCTCATGATACTTAGTACAATATCCTGCTTAGACTCAACCTCTGAAACATATTAAAAAAAAAATTATGATCCATTACAGTTTGGGTTCGAAAAATTTTTTGTGATGACAAAAATAACTAACTTTTCTACATTCCATAAATGTACCAAAATGATAATTTTATGACCAGTATTTTACACCAGAAGATATTTTCAAAAAAAGTTGCATATTTTTGAAAACGTATAAATAGAAAAAATGAAGTGCTTTCAAATGTAATAAAAATTTTATAAAAAAAATCAGATTTTCACTTTGGCACTTCTGAGTTTACCACTGTGGAGTGCTTTTAAAACGTTTTTTTTTTTTAATAATTCTATAATTTTTGAACCATTAGGATTAAATATATTCAAATTTCTTCAGAGCATGAGCTGAAAAATTTTAAATTTAAATTTTAACTATACTTTTTAGCAATAAGGTTAATATTTGGACATAAAAAAATTTAAACGAGAAGAGATATTGAAATAAAATTCTGAAACAATATAGATTTGTCTTAAAATCAGGGAAAATGTGTTTTAAAAATTTACTTTTTTTCATTCAAAGGGTCACACTGTCGTTATAAGAGGCGTCCGTCAGAAAATACTTTCTGTGTATTTAATTAACATAATTTTTGTTTGATCCCAGTTTTGGGATTGAGAATTTTATAAAGAAATTTAAAAAAATTTAGTCTATATATTTATACGATTCTTGCAGTAATTTTGTCAGGTATATGATTTATATTAAAAAAAAAAATAGGGCTAATATTGAGCTCCAAGTTAAAAAAAAAAAAAAAAAACTAAAAATACGAAGCTAAAATGAGTAAAAATTTATTTCGACCTAAATATCTCTTAAACTGAAAGAGAACCTACACATGAAAATCTATTTTTTGTATAGATTGTAGGGATTAACAAGGACTATCTATATGTATTTTTTCTATCAAATCATATATGTTTTTTGCAGATTTTTTTAAAAATTACATTTCCGAGGTGAGAAGGACTTTGGAGGACTGCCCACTCTTCTCCTGAACCGCTGGTAATCTGCGCTCCTTCGAGTCAACTCGAAAATCTCAGCTCCGGCCACGTAAAATTCTATTGAGATATTTCCAATGGTTTACAAGTTACAGAATTATTTCCAAAGGAAAGCTAACTTTAACCACTGTGCAGCGGATGAATGTTAACCAAATTTCGTTTTTTTATCTCTTGATTTGTAATATATCATAAATTTAGTATATTGAAAAATTTTTACCAAAAATTTAATTTCACCGTGTAACAGTAATTTTCACCCATGAAAAAAATCTTCATATGCATAAAACTTGAGACCATAGGTAGTAAAACTACGTAGTCAGTTTTTCTCCATTACGTCAAATTTCCTCTTAAAGTTTCGAAGGACACACATTAAAAAAAATATATATTAAATATTTACGAATATAATATCGACCCAGTATGTCTGTAAAATGAAAGCCAGGTATCATCCCTGCAATTTCATAGAACAAATATTTTATAAATGTAAATTAAAAAGGGTCTGGGGGAAAATTTGTGGACCGAAATTGAAAACATATTGGTGATAGATTAATGCAAGAATAAGACCCATAGCTTATATAGCACTGCAAAATATCTAATAACGCATTTTGGCCTATAAATAGGTTAATACTAGACATACTTAGGTCAGTTTTTGCAACACAAAAATTCTTTAAAAAAATACGATTTTTCTGAGAAAGAAGAAGTTCCTAGCTTATAAAGGTGATTTAAAAAATCAAATGTGTGTTGTTGTTGTTTTCAGCACCCATGAAAACAACAACTACAGAGTGGGTCAAAAGTCGCCATGGAGTTTAAAAATTTAATAACTTTTTGGTTTATATCTTTGTTTTTATTATTATTTTTTTTTCAGATTATAAAATATACAAAATGGAAATTTTTTTACACTAAGTATGGAAAATAATGTCATTTAAAAGACCCCCGTTTTCAGCTGGTGGTGGGATCGTTTTAGAGGATTTTCCATAACATCTTTCACAAGGATTGAGTTTAAGGATTGCCCTGGGCTTGTATACATATACTCGCTTCTTCTGGCAAACGCGCTGGCCAATTAATTACCGAATATTTCTGGAAATTATTCGCTATCCAAAAAGTTTACTTAAAACTGCCATTGGATTTTCAGATCCCCGGAACCTACAGTTCTGCCTATTAGCAAAGCCTTTTGAATGGTAATGACTTCATCATCCATAATCAGATTTTCAATAAAGTTGATTTCATTTTTGTCCAACTGTTGAAATTTAATTGCATAATTTAGACGTTGCCGCTGATGTGAAATTTTAGTTTTTCCACCAATTGCATCTTATATGGGAATAACAATAAATCTTTTTTAAAATGTGCCGTAGTGAAGTACGAGCCATTTCTTGCTGAGCAGAATTTCTTCTGGTACATGTTTCTGGTGTTTCGTTAACACTTTGTTTTGCACGATCAAACGTAGTCTACCGGTTAGAGGCAAATTTCTTACGGTCCCTTGTTGGTGGTGGTTATGAACCAGGTAACGAATCATTGCTTCAGATTGCGAAATTATGGCGTTGAAATGTCTGCGATATGCTCTTTGCGTTAAAATAATTGATAGATGATTTAAATCATAAAATTCTATTGTTCTGGTTCTTTTCTCAGTTGTGATTCTATCCGTTATTTATTCTGCAGGAGTTATTTATATAATTTGAAAATAAATAAATAAATAAAAAAAAATATATAAATGAAAAAATTATGAAATCTTAATCTTAAACCCCATTTTGACTTTTGGCCCATTAAAAAAGCAGATTTGCAAATATCTCAGTTGTTTATTAAGCTATTTGGTTGATTCAAAAAACCGAATGTCAAGAAAAATCTTGATTGATCTAAAAAAAAGTCCGTAAGTTGTTTAGGACATATTGGTCAAAATATATTATATGACAGTTATCAGTAGGCTTCATAAACGCCGACGAACGAACATCATCCTATCGACATCATATTTTATAAGGATCCAGAAAATATAAACTTTTTTGCTCTACAACGAAAATGGTAGAAATTACAAACGGAATGACAAACTTATATGTACCCTTTACACCTGGGGTGAAGGGTATAAATAGGATATTTTGAAAATTTATGGTCCGATTAGATTGATTTAAATATTCGAGAAAAATTTTTGTGACAGATCTGTCATGTCCGTAGCTTATATCGGGGATTCAAAAAGTTTGAAAAAAAGACAAAAAACAAGCTTATTGTTTTTTCCAAATAACTCGGTTGTTTGTAGACCGATTTGGTTGATTAAAAAAATCGAATCTCATAGCTTGCAAAGGAGTTTCAAAAAGTCTAAAGATGCGTTTTTACTGATATCTCGGATACTAATGGACCATCTTTGTTCATTCCTTCTGCAAGAAAAATCAAAAAAAAAAAAAAAAATATGTGGAATTTTCTGTGCAAGAACGAAGTCGCTAGTTTTTATAGGGGCTTAGAAAAGTCGAAAACAAAAATGTTTTTTGGACGTATCTTCGTTTTTTGTGATATCTCGGCTATTTGTGTGACGATTTTTTTTCATCTAAGGGAAATATACTGTAAATTGATGTAGAAATCATAAATATCCGATATCCGAAGCTTTTCAAAAACTGATTTCAACAGACAGACGAACATCTTTATATCAACTTCCCTATCAATAAAGACCCAGAGTATGTACGTATACTGTTTGGGGTCCTAGATGAATACTGTATTAAAAACACAATGAAAAACTTATACACAGAAAGAAAAACTGCGTTCTAAAATCAAGTTTATTTTTTTTCCGCAAAAGTTGTACTTAAAAACTGAAGTACTATTCGTACTGAGGTATACTTAAACAAGTATAAAACAGGATTGATTTAACAATTAAGAATGAAATACTTAGTTTAAGTATGAAAATTCTAATGCTAAGTGCAAATTGTACTTAAATAAAGTAACTGGTTCTTGAAAAAAAATTTAAATTAAATATAATTTGACTTGAATTAAGAGGAAAAATCTTATATTTATCTGTGAGAGAATATGAGCGGATTGAAATTTAAACTCTTTGCTCTCTCATTCTTTGTTGTTTATCGGTCAGTAAAAAAAGTTAATATAATCTTAATATATGTATGTATTCAGGTTTTAAATACTTTGCATATTAATCATAAACTTTAGTTAGCCTTTAGGAGAAAAAAGTTTTTAAAATTGAACTGTTTAGAACAACCTTTATCAAAATATGGTTCCTGATAAAATTTTATAAGGAGTAGGAATATTAAGTTTAAAAATAAAAATTTAATTATTCCGATGTCTTTATGATATGATATCGAAAGCAAACCAAAACAGTAATAGAAAATAAGGTCGACTTTTATAATTATGTGTTTGAAGAGAAAGAATGCAAGCAAGAGTTATTTTTTATAGCGACTTGGCCAATCTCATTTAGTAATATGAATTTCAAAATCCAAAGATTTAAAATAAAAGGCTTGGCGAAAAGATTCAATTGAAAATACATCGGGATTGATACACTTTTATTGCAATTATTTGAAAAATAGTGTGGTGCCCTTTTTAAATTTTTATTATTTAATTATGTTGTTTTGCAGAGTTTTAATAACTGAACAAGGTAAATTTTTTAATCCAACGGCACGATGTTGGGGAGCCCCCTTAAAATATACCAATCGACTCAGAATGTCCTCAATTGGTCGAAATAGGTTCATTATTTCACCTAGTTCCCAAATAAATGTTCTTTTGGAGTAATATTTTGAAGCTCAAATATCTTAAATACATATAAGCGTATTTCTATAGAATTCTGCACAATTTGTGTGTACCTACATATAATATGGCATTAAGTGTCAAAAGGATCACTTTAAAATTAATTGTAGCTTCTATATAGAGTCCTCTGTCGAAAATCTGTTAAAAGTAATTAAATCCCAAATAAATGTTCATATGTTAATAAAATTTGGCTCAAATAAGATTAACCATAGTACCCATATAATGCTCTCTCATGTATGTATTACGGTCTTCGCCGAATATACATTTCTTTTTTAATAGTAATTTATTTTGTAATTGCAAGTATTTAGGTTGTTTGTTGCATCGTTAAAATTTTCTCACAAAAATCTCCCAATCTATTCCTCTTTTTGGTTAAATGTTAGAAAATCTTAATATTTTCTTTTGATTTTTTTTTTTATATTTCTATTGTTTTCTTCATTTGTTGAAATGAACCTTTAGCTTTTAAATGTGTGATTAATTTTTGAGCACACTCTTTTTTATTGTTGGCAAGATTACCAGAGTAAGCAGCATTTTTAAAACTAATAAAAATAAAATTTTGATTTAACAAAAAAAAAAAAAAAAATAAAGAAAATAGAAAAATAGTCACCATCTCTACATTGGAAAATAAAATAATCAATTTTGAATAAAAATAACCAAAACGGCAACACTACTATCGGTTGCTTTGAAGTTTCATCATGCAATTTTCATTAGTCTTTGCGTCGTTTAAATACTTTGGCCTTTGCTTTTAATTTTTTAAGCGGTGTTTTTTTATATATGTGTGACCAACAAAAAAATTTAACTTCTATTGGATGACGATATACGCCTGTTACAATTCTTTAAAGTGTTTAATTTAGAAGCTGATATTGATTTTTTAAAAGGTAAGTGAAACTTGAAATTGTTAAAAAAAATTGGGGAATGTGTCATACATGAAGTATTTTAAAAAAAGTACGTTCTAAGTTTTATTTTTTATTTATTAAAATAATTATAGTTAAATAAATTAACAATAAATAATAAAAAACTGTACTTAGTATGTAAACTTATTTCCGTGTATGTACATCCATACAAAATACGCAGAAAAAGAAAGAAATCTCAATTAGAAACAAATTACTTTCTTAAGAATGCCACGTCATTGATTAAGAAATTATGTCTTAATTTAAGTACAATTTCTATATGTAAATATATATATGGATGTATGTATGTTTGTATGTATGAATGTATGTGTGTATGTATGTGTATGTATGTATGTATGTATATTTACAAATTATTTGTAATTTTTTATATTAGTATGGTGTTAACAGAAGGGTGTAGGGTAAAGCAAATTCTGCTTTCTTTGAGATTTTTTCGCATTGAATGTTTTGTCATGTAATTCGCACTTGGTTCAAGCAAATCCGTACTTACCGTACTTTTGACACCGCTCCGCATTGATTTAAGTACGGATTACTCAATTTATTTTTTGAGTGTATGTACCCTTACACCTGTGGTAAAGGGTGTAAAAATTAATTATTCAGTTATATGAAGAAAAATCTTCGCTTTGCAAAAAAACTAATTTTTTAACATTGACTTGTTGCCAAGTTTTATTAAAGCTCAACCCTCTGTGTAGTGCTGTGCTAAGATAAAAATCCAATTTGAAAGCCATTGATTTAACAATTTTTACGCAAAAACGTTTTTTTCGCTTTGGTTTTTTTTTCTTTTGAGACAGATTTACACTTTGGCAATACAGGGCACATTAACAAGATATATCCCAAGTTAAGCTTTCGATTATTAAAAAAATATCCATTTTGATATTTTGAAATTACGACACACTTGTAGATACATATTTGCTGTTTTGTAAAAGAGTATACGATAAACCATAAAAAACTTATTATCACATAGTTTTGCGAGTAAAAACAACTAACAGATCTCATGTTTCTAATCTTAAACTTTATTATTAGTCAACAACTATGATTTAAATAATTTTTTTAATTCTATTCGAAATGGCAATTAGTGGTGTGCAACGAATGTAACAGGGGCAACGGTTTTGACTACAGCTGGAGCAGCATAGTGAGCTACAGGAGCAACAGTTTTAACTACGGCGGGGGCGTTATAGTGAGCTACGGGAGCAACAGTTTTGACGACAGCAGGAGCAACTACAGTCTTAACAGCCAAAGGTTCACGGTTGACAACAGCATTGAAACCATTTAAGGGATCGGCAGTGTATTGAACAGTGCGTTTGAAGCCATCGGAATCAACCAAAGAATATTCACCATGCACTACATCCCCGTCACGTTCTTCAACTTGGCTCTTTGAGTCACCAGACACAGCATCTTGAACATCATAGGCAAATTTGTATTGAGGATGGGGATCGTATTCGTCATCAGTCTTGGCCAAAACAGATTGGGCATCATAGTGAGCTACAGGAGCGACAGTTTTGACAACAGCAGCTGCAGCAGTATGGTAAACTTGAGCAGCTGGAATGATGCCAGCATTAGCAACAGCAAGTAATGCGAAGACAGAGATGAACTGGAAGGTAGTATTACATAAATTATTAATATTTTTTTTCAACTTATAAAATGTATTTTATAAATCCTTAAATAATTCCTTTCATCTACCTTGAATGCCATTTCGATTAAGTGTATTTGCGTAACTAACTACAAATGTTGTTTAAATGAAACAAACTTTTACTGAACTACAATTTGTTGAAGAAATTGACAAGTTTTTATACCAGTTATTTCACAGTGTTACAATGCTCTTTTTTTTTTGCCTTAATTCTTTTATTTAATTGTCTTAAAATCAACATTAAGTGACAAAAAATTTTTTTGTTAATTTTGTCTTTTTCTTAGTTTATTTTTGACAATATGATTTGTTAGCATGGGTAGTATAAACCAAATCTTATTATTCACACTTAATTGATTAAAAATATATCTTTTTTATTTAAGATTGCTGGTAGCATGATTTTTACGATTCATAACCACTTTTATTTACATAACATTTTCATAACAATTTTTAAACCATCAAATTAAATTCACAAATATATTTTCAAATTTTGATGGCGCTGAATTTTTTAGGCATGAAATCGCGTTTTACAATTGTAAACATTTTAAGAAATTGTTGATTGTAAATTTAGATTTTTAACAAAAAATATGCATACAAATTTTTGGTAACCACTTTTTCTGTAACGAATCATTAATAATTTAATTAATTACACAGTGCAACAAGAAACAATTGACTCAATAATTCCAACGCGTAATGAAAGCTTACCAGTCTAGCAAAACACCCAAAGTATCTTGCACAATCTTTTTACGCGCATGTTTGTCATAATATTGTTTACTTTATTTAACTTGAACTTATGTTTGAACTGCCGAACTTATTAAAATTAAACTTGGTATATATATTTATCCTTGAAGGAAGTACTGTCAGGATGCCACGACTACTTCATTTAAAAAATGATAAAAAAATATATCACAAAATAATAAAGGTGGACGAAAAAAGAAGCTTGCACCCATATAGATTAAATTTTATAATGTACAGTATTTACTATTCCTTGTGTATGTCAAATTGTTTTAATAGCATCAAAATGGTAGAAAAATTGATTTTTACTGAAGGTGAGCTAAAAACTGGTCGTGGCATCCAACTTATATTTTAGCCCATAGTTTTCTCCATAAAATACTTGATATATCTTCTAAATTTCATTTGGGTTTTCAAAAAAATAATTTTTTACAAAGCGTGGACTTGAAGTTTTTATTAATATTATATCATATATCTTTTTCAGACAATGGACGATATATGTGCAAGATATTGATAAATCGATTGAAAAATATTATTACGAAAAGTGGGTGTAAAAGAAGCTTTGCATTCAATAAACCAATAATTACCCATGAATATATCGAAATTAAATGTATTTTTTTTTTTCATTTTCACACACGAGTATTATAAAAAAGGTGCTCCAAAATATTTGAAGTTTAAGAGTCCATAAAATTGAAATTCGTACTAACTATGCACAACCTTTTAGATATTTTATTAATCTAATCGTATACTTTTACTACCATAACAAGACCTTGTGGAGCATTGAAAACAATGTGATATTAAGTTTTGGCGATCGTTAAAAAAGGCGGTGAAATTTTTATATTGATGTTAAGGCTTTGGGATTTTATGTCGTGTTTGACATAAAATCGTTTGCTGGTCCAATCTCTGTTAAACCGTGATATAGATATAAAATATATGAGCAAGTAACTAATTTAATTTTTGTTCATTTTTAAAGGTATATTCCACTAAATATTTAATGTTTCGACATTTTTTGATGCAGGTTTTAATGAAAAATCATTTCGAGGCAATTTGTTACAGAATATGTACAATGTGATTAATTAGTTAATAATTAAAAAATGTTTATATTTAATTCGATAATCGACAATTGTTTGACCATATCGTAATGTTTTTCGTATTTAAGTGGAAAAAAACATAAAATAAGGCCTTTTTTTACTTTAACTTGTACTGTTTAAATAAACTGTCTATAAAATTTATAAATCTAAAAATATTAAAAGTCATCGCGATCGGTGCGTGAAGATTTTGTTCGAATTGATTTAAAAAACTAGGTTTTATTATCATGACAATATTGGCTATAAGGCAGGGCTATGGTGCACTTATGAATTTTTCTAACTCAAAATCCGCTAAGGTAACCGAAAACACTTTGGTAGGTGAACGTATGACTAATAACGCTTCCAGATACGATATTAAAAAAAATTTAAATTACAAATTCGGAAATTCACTGCCGATATGTTTCCTAGAAAAATGTTTATATAACTATACAAGTAAGAGAGATAAAATCAGTCAAGCCCGCCATGTGATTGTATGGGGGCAAGGTGAAGTATTGGACCGATCATATACAACTTCAATAGGCCTCCCCCTTTTCGCACAGTAATTATTTGTGCCAAATATCATTAAGATATCTATAAAATTGTGTCATGTACTTTGCACTTTGTTCACAATATTTACATAGACAGACAGCCAGCCAGTCCACCAGACGGACTGAAGAACATCGTTAAATTTTAAATTTTGCTCTAAAGTATACTCTAATGTATTGTCAATTAAAATTTTTGTAAATGAATCTGTTATTTGTATTCAGCTGATCCCATTTGCATAAAAGTTCACACAAGTTATTATTAGTTTTGATAACTTAAAAAAAAAAAAAAAAAACCCCAATGTTGACTCATTTTATTTAAAACAATAAAGTGAAAGATTCGGAAGAATACCAATCTCATAATTCCAAAAAACTGTGCAAAAACAAAAAATTAAAATTTTTTAACCATATTTCCAAATTAAAAACAAATTAAGTTTCTGAAAACGTCGTTTCAGGATTTAGAGGCAATTAAAAATTACGAATTTATTTCCAAAATATTCCAAATTGAACGTCGATTTGTGTTTTTATTAACCACTATTTGTGAATGAAAACTTTATTCGCGTTTTATTCATGCGGGCAAAAGCTGCGGAAGTTTAAAGTTGAAGCTTTAAAAAATCTTTTGCTTTATCGAAACCAAAATAACGCGATTTCATAGAACTTCTGGAGTACTATCAGCACATATCTAAACTATTACTGTATCTTTAATATTTACCGAATTATACTGAAAATATTTTTGGCACGATTTCTTAAATAATAAAAAAAACATATGTGTTATACATATATATATACACATATATATATATATATATATATATATATATATATATATATATGTACGGATTAAAAAATATATTTGGGGTTTCCCGCAAACCCGGGAAACGGGAACGAAAAAACGAACATATACATATATGAAATTTATCTCATATATGTATGAATACAACATGAGATTAGTTTTTTCTATAAGTATTTTGGAGCCGTAATCTCTAACATTTACATTTTCATTGCTTGGTGAAGAAATGCTTTTTCAAAAGAAAATGTTGTGTTAGAATGAAATTCTCCCAACCAAGTAATTTTTTTTATAATAGTGAGTATTATTTGTTTAATATTCATTTCCACAAATCTATAATAAAACTAAAGTATCTAAAATTTTAACATGATAATTTGAAACAGCTTGTAAGTAAATTCGTTAAACTATAGATAAGCAAATACATAGATATCTAGTAGAAAGAAACAAACTAAAATCACAAACCTAATCCATGCAACATTAACGTTCCTCTCAGATAACGATCTAGTTGTATTATTTAAACTCTTGCAAGTACCATGTTTAGAGTAACGTAAATCTTTCATTGATATAAGGTATTAAAAATGGCAAAATGTTTGCTATAGAATTTTAAAACTACGAGAATATTTAATTTTACGTTTTCTCTGGAATTTCCGATAGTATTTTGACGGGAAATCCCGGGATTTCCCGCCCAGGAATTCCCGGACCCCAAACCCTACTTACTACTTCTAATAATATCCTTACAAATAACAGGAGTATTAATTTATAGCAGGATTTATTTCTGGGTAAAGGCAAAAACAAATCCTTAAAAACTTGTAATTTCTCAGTAATGAGAAATTAGAAGTTTATGATGTGCGCGTGTAGGGAAAAGAAAAGAAATAAATAAAAACCAAAGAGATTAGTTTAAGTTAATTACACATGAAGAATTCATTGTAAATTAATTTATAATAAAAAAAGTAATTTAATAAGGATAATAATAATAATAATTATAATAATAATAATAATAATAATAGTAATAATAATAATAATAATAATAATAATAATAATAATAATAATAATAATTTATTGGGTGAGTCATTATGCTAATTTAAACAGCATGATTTAAATTTTGTTAAGTAAATTTTCGCAAAATTTAAAAAATATTTCTTAAGTGATAAGTTTTACGTCAATGCGAAAAATGTAAGGATACTTTTTCAGGTTATGAAGTAATTTTTGGTCCACAAAATAATGAGTTCTTAAAATATTTCGATGCCCACTGGATTTTAGTATTATACAAATAAAAGACTTTCATTTGACATCAATATTAACGTAATTTATACTTCAGTAAAGTAAAATATATTTGGAGAAGAGTCTCGCTGTAGCCAGAATAAGGAATATTTCTTAATATTTTTTTTTATAAAAATTGCAGTCGCTTTTAAAGAATAATAGTCTTAAAACTTTTTCGTTTTAATACATTTTCAAATTTATTTACCAATAAGTATTTTAACTATTTACATACTAATTATTATCTACTAATAATACAGATTCCTTATTTAAGATAGAAAACAATTTTGAAAAATACTAAATAACAAAATGAAATGGAAAATGAAAACAAAAAATAAAAATAAAAAATGCAACGTACTAAAAGTGGTCGATCAGAGAACTTCTTTAATGTTGATAGTGGGATTCGTGTGATTCTCCTTGGGGGACTTCATAGGTGGTGTAAGTTTGATGCGTGGCTTGTTCAGGGTGGGCATGATGGTTTACTGGGGCTGCATAAGGTGGTGCAGCATATGCAACGGGTGTCTTGACAACAGCAGAAGTAGGAGCTACATAAGCGGTAGGTTCATGATGATATTGAGGTTGGTGTACTGGAGTGACATGTACGGGAACTACATGAGCAGAGGTAGTAACTACTTTGTGACCGCTAATTGGTTCACGGTGAACAACAGCATTGAAACCGTTGACATCATCGGCAGTGTATTTGACAGTACGACGGAAACCATCAGCATCAGTTAAGGAATATTCACCATGTACAACATCACCATCACGTGTTTCAGTTTGACTCTTAGAATCCCCGGATACAGAATCTTGGACTTCATAGGCAAAGTTATATTTAGGATGAGGATCATCGGGATATTCTTCATGGGCAGCGTGAGATTTTTGGAAAAGTACGTGATGTTGTTGAGGTGTATCATGTTGGTAATGGCTGGATTGACGTTCTACGGTGCCATGTTGTGGCACTTGGATAATAGCAGCATTTACAGAAGCTATGAGTGCCAAGGCAGCAATGAACTGTAAAAAGAATTAAACAAATTTAAGATAAATGTAAATACAGAATTTTGATATACTTATGTAAGATAAGCCCATAATGTTTTTTTTTTTTTTAATACTTTATATTTAAGAAAACATTTTAAAATTTTAGTTGCCCTCTTAAACGATAAACAAAAATATTAAGAAGTAAAAGTAAATTGATTTTACTTTTAAAAAATGCAGTCTCTTTTTTTGCATAACATTTTAATCAATGAATTGCATTTTTAAAATTAGGTCAATATCACAGGTAGACAATTCAGTTTATTTCTTTTTTCTTTGTTGCCAAGTACAAACATTTTGCAGATTTCAATTTAACAACAATACAATTTTCAATTATTTTTATTTCTTGATATTGAAGGCAAATCGTATAAAAAAATTAAATTCCGTAAATTGCAGACAAATAATTATAAATACGAGTACAAATACACACTCACCTTGAAGGCCATTTTTGCACAAAAATCGATTTATTTTATCCAAAAGACGAAGAAGTTAAATAATTATTCACCAATGTCTTTCTCCTAACACTTTGAAGTACGTGATTTGAATAATAATTGAATTGGCAAATGCATTTGGTTTTATACTCCCAAAATTTTTTCAGACTCGTATGAATCGTAATTGTAATTTATGTATGTTTGAAGGTACTTGATGTTGGGATGATTGAATGGAATAGCTGGATAAATGATTACATATTTGGATGAACGTACTTATGTATATAATACATATTATTACTTTTCCTTTCGTTTTTTATTTTGCTAATTCACTTTTTATTTTGTTGTTAAATATATTTTTTTTATTAAAAAATACTATACAATATGTTTAAATTAGTAACAATAACAAAAATAACAATAACTTTTTATAATTCACCACAGGCAAAATAGTGAATATATAAAATATTAACAAAAACAACTATTTACAAAAGTTGTTGTTTTTTATTAACAGTCAGACACCCACAGGCCAAATACCCATGTATTTACTCTTACTTTTCAATATGATCGTATGTGTGTATTAGTGTATTATCGCATAAGATATACAAACATACATACACAACGAATCACGTACATATTTACTGTTAACAAATAAATAATAAATACATTAAATAATGCGAAATGACTAAAAATTGGTAATAAAACTTTTAAAATTATTGCTAATATTCGTAAATATTATGGAGGGTGCGTATCTATAAGAGTGCAACTCGTATAAGTTTTTCTTTATAAATATTTCTTAATTTATAATTTTTTGGATTTTTATAAATACATTAAGTATTTTTCTTATGTATACTAATTACCAAGGCTGATACATTCATGCAAATGCGTGATTTTAATGATCAACTGAAAATGAATGTTGACCAATTATTTATATTAATTAAAGGATTTGCAACAAAATGGCAACGATTTGTTATTGCATATTTTTGCATACTTTGAATAAAATGAAATATAAACTAATAGCACAGGAGAGTAAGGGCTTGATATTTGATAGACGGAATTTTGGAATACACATACATACCTTCGTCTTGGATTCTTATACATGCTGTTAAAATTCACCTATAATAATAATAACATAATATATATATTTTTGTTTTTTTTTTTTTTGAGACGCAGGTTATTCTTGGTTAAATGTCTCAAAAAAAAAAAAAACAAATATATATATATATATATATACACTGCCTGCCATTTGAATAAGGAATCACATTTTTTTAATTTTAATTAAGTACATCTCCTAAACTAAAGTTCGGAAAAAAATAATTGCGCAACAAAATTAGTTTCCTGAAGAAATAAAAAATATATATTTTGTTATACTAAAATTATACATTTATTTAAAGACATGTATTTCTGAGGTACTATTTCAGGAAGACTATGATTTGAATTTCTTTCAATATAAACGGCTAGAGAATTTTTAATTTCATAGTTTTTAAATAGTTTTTATTCAAAATGGGACCTGGTAAAGCTCTTAATAACTCTGAAAAAGAAAAAATTCTGATTTTGAAACCCCAGGGTCAGAATCCCGTCCAAATAGCCGAAAACATTAATGGATAAAATATAATTTAGAAATGTACTGCAATAATGACAAACATATACCAGTAGTCTTCTTTGCAAAAAATTAACAATATGCGAAAAGAGTAAAAATTTTTTCATTACCCCATATGCCATAATACCCCACTTTCCTCGATATATAAATAAAAGCGTGTATATTTGATTTTACTGAAAGCGATCATGTTTTTACTATTAGTTACTTCATGTTATGAATGAATCTAAAACAAGTTAGACTGTGCCGAATCTTTTATATCATTCAACACCTTCTAACGTGGTTTTGTCGTCGGCTGAGGTAACTTAGTCGCCTCCAGGGTCTACTTACGGATCCACAAACCTTAAGTAATAAGACGTTTGTTTTACCCTTTCTTGGGGGTTAAAATAATAATAGTTTCTTTGTTGAATACTCCAAACGTATTTTAAGTACAAAATATAAAGATATTACGAGAGAATAATTTCTATAACTCCAATTCGGATACCACCGGCTTAATAAATGTTTCCTTCACTTCCTTCTTCTTTAACGAGGCTTATTTCGGCACTTCGGCGTATGTTAATATCGGTTCCGTTGATCGGCTTAGATTATGTTTGTTTCGGTTATTCAGCTTATAGAAGCTCGGCTCGGTTAATTGGCTTGTAATAGGCTCGGCTCAGCTATTCGGCTTCGACATACCCGGCTGTCAAACTGATTCAAACTGTCAAACGGCAGGATCGGCTTCTGGTACAGGTGGCAGCTTCGGGAATCGAAGATTCTTGGTTCGGTAGTAGAGTTAAGATTGGCGTCGTACGCTCGTCTTCGACACACTCACCTATCACACTGGTTCGGGTATACGGCAGGATCGGCTTCTGGTGCAGCTTCGGGAATCGAAGATTCTTGGTTGGTAGTAGAATTAAGATCGGCGTCGTACGTTCGGCCTCGACACACTCGGCTGTCAAGCTGGTTCTCGTTTACGTCAGGATCGGCTTCTGGCAGCTTCGGGGATCGACGATCGTATATTTCTCTACAATACGTACAATGGTTTTTTAAAGCTAATGTCTAGCTACTTCTCAACTACGGGTGAATATTCTACTAAGAGAACGAAAAACCGAAGTCACTCGCGAGAACGAACAACCGAAGTCACTCGTGAGAACGAACAAACGAAGTCACTCGTGAGAACGAACAATCGAAGTCACTCGTGAGAACGAACAACCGAAGTCACTCGTGATTTATTTAAGGGAGCCAACCGAAGTTGAGCGTGCAAAATACGATTATATTCTACTTTCGCAAAACCTAATCGGCTCTTCCAATTATATAAAATAATATCAGAGGCTTATCTCTCGTCTTGTTTGAATCGCCCCGACTATAATCAAACTTTGTTTACTTATACTTAGTCATGTATCAACTAAATGAGAATTATATTGCTTGTTGACTATCAAGCAATATCAACTGAACAACTAAAGCAGTTGTTACACATTTGTGTAGGTGTGCATGTAGTATTTACAGTAAGGGCGCTCAATGTATTTACCTATTACTAATAAAATATTCAATATATTAGTATGAAAAAGAAAAATAATTAAAAATATATAAATAAAATAGTAAAGAAAAGGAAGAAATGGTAGTAATTTCATAAATTAATATATTAAGAAATATGTTCGTGAAAATAGTAGTATTGAGTGTACTATTTCCACGTTACAATAAAATTTATGACATAATGCATATTTCATATTTCATTTTGATTTTTAAAATTTCCTTAAAAAGGCTAAAATGTTAAAATTTCAATCACAAAGAAATTACTTTCTTATTAGATATTACTAATTTTATTTTTGAAGAACCATTAGCTTAACATTTTATATTTGTAATATTTTAAAAATATTCTATCAGTGTTTATGAAAAATTTTTTTTTGAAATACATGTTGCAATTTTAAATATTATTTAACAATACTTGGTACTGTTGGACGAAGCTTGTAGAAAATGGTTGAAGTCGGTCCATAATTTTACATAGCTCCCATACAAATGTTTCCCGGAAAAATGCTTTAGTGAACTTAGTTATCTTTAATATGAGCATATTGATATGAAATTCAAGATCTATATGATCTTGGTCGCCATTAGTCATATCACACAATTTCCAAAGGTTGGGTGCGAAATTGATAATAGGTTCCATATGAGGCCGCCACACTTCAATACACATAAATTTTATATAAATGCTAGATTTTTTTATTATATTTTATTTAGCGTAATTTAGTAATTATATAATTCAGAGAACAAAGGATCGGTCTATACATAACCAATAGTTTCTATAATTATCTCTCCCGAAAGTTACTTTAACGCGAGTACATGATGGTATACAGTATTGCACGGTGGCGCTTGACTGACTACTGCATATAATGAATTTAAAATTAAAGAAATTGAAATGCTCAACTTATCGTTGTTTCAACCTTGGAAACATATTTTAAAGCCTTCCAACAACGTTGTCATACTACACTTAATGTAAGAATTACTTAATATTTTAACACAATAGTTGCATGTCTCACTAAATGCTCGGAGTCTCACTAAACTCAAAATTAAATTTATAATTTTTCAAATGATTGTATGAATTAAAGTAATAAAGTTAAAACCATAAAATTGTGGCACTTGAAATTTATTATAATTTAGCGTTTATTATTTTGGAAATATTTTGGAAATTATTTACTGGAAGTTTTCAAAGATATTTAGGTATTAAAATATTCGATGTATATTTTCTGTAAATTTTATTTCGACAATTTTAACAAAATGTTACCCGTTATAATGTCAAGATTCTCCTCTTTCACTTGATATCCATATCGCCTTGTATTAGTAATTATAAAGTAGCAAAATAAAAAATTAACTTCGTGTATCCTTCAAAACTTTAAAGTTCTATAAAGAAGAAAAATTAACACGAAATTAAAAACCGAAAACGCAGTTATGCTATATAAGATATAACTATATGTGGAATCTTAATTTTTTAAATAGAAATCTTTTAAAAGCTCTTTAAAATTTTTAAAAGATGGTGTTGTATAGTTCAACTCTTAAAGGTCTTGAAATATTAAAATGGTGTAAACACATTTAATATTCCTAAATGTTTTCAAAATTACGGTTAATTATATAAACCCAAAAGACAACCAACCGCATGAGAAGCTGGTTGCTTGTTTAGTCTATTTATAGAAATTATATTTGTTGGCGTTATAACTTAAAACCCCATTAAACTTTATGCCAGACTCTGCATTTTTGAAAATCTTTTATTCAAATATAGTCAACACTTAAACATGCAACTAATCCATGTTAAAAAGAAACATGTAAGAAAGATATATTCGGTCAAGCCCGACCATATCATACCCCACACCATTGTGCAGGAGTCTTATATTTCGTGGAGTTTATTAGACATGTGGACAATTGTGGATCGATACTTTTACTAAGTGTAAAATAAAATATATGAATACAGAATATTACGTTAATACTGACATTTATATGAATTTATGCAATTTAGGGTGATTCCCGAAAGTGAGCTTATATGGGAGCTATGGTAAATTATGGAGCGATCCTCATAAAATTTGTCACTATGATTTCTACTTATATAAAACTTATTTGTGTCAAATATAAACCTGATACTAACATTTGCATGTGATTTATTCACGTTAAGGTGATTTTCGGAAGAGGGTTTTATATGTCCGAGAGGACTTTTGTATGGGGGCTATGTGAAATAATGGACCGATCATAACCAATTTCAATGGACTTCGTCCTTATGTCATGAAAGTCCTAAGTGCCAAATTTCATTGAATTACCTTCAAAATTGCGACCTGTACTTTGAGCACAAGGTTAACATGGACAGACAGCCACCCAACCAGCCAGCCGTCCAGCCAGCCAGATGGACGGACGGACATCATTAGATCGATTCAAAAAGTGATTCGATTGGTACGCTTTAGGGTGGGTGTTGGATGATTTTTTCTGTACATTACAAACATTAGGATAAATGCAACCATCTATGGTGGTGTGGGGTATAAAGAAAAACAATATTTAAAATCCTTTATTTGTATTAAATTCTTTAAATTCTTCCACAACTATTATTTAACTACCTTTTACTGTTAGTAGTCAAGTAAAATATGTATTTTTATTTATTAAACTTGAGTGTTTAATTAACTGATTTGTTTATGTTGTGCTTTAGTTGAATCACCGCTTTGAATTCAAAATTCGGTGTCGTTAATATTTTTAGTGTATGCAAATTCATTATTATAGTTGTGATGCTTTTTTATAAAAAAATAAATATATATTAAAAGTTTAATTAAATTATTTGAGTTTTATTTAGTTACAGTTATAAACATAAATATTTATTATTATATTCCATATGAAAGTAATTTGAAAGTTGCAACAATTTGTTAAAAGAAAAGAAATTTAGTAAATGTATAATTAATTATGTCTAATACACCCTTTGCTTTTATATAATTTCAATTTAATCTATCACAAATGAACTGATATTTTTGCAATTGTCTTATCTTGTTGACTACTTTCTAACCAGAGTTTTTATCTTTCAAAAACGATATTGTATTTAAAACACAGAAAGAAACGCGATTTCCTAATCGTTGCGCCCTAAGCCTATAACACACTTTTTTTGGAATTGAATCTAGTTTTCGAGATAAAACGGTATGAGGTGGCTTCGCATATCGTAATATATCTCGACAACTAATTCTCTGATTTGGTTTAATTTGTGTTACCTTCTATAGTATGTATAGATGAATTTTTATTAAAAAATCGAATACGATCAGGAATGTTTGTCTTTATCATTTATAGTAAAGCTGAGTATTTTGAAAATAAATCAACTCATATTTCATTAAAATCTATGCATTTATATCGACTACATTCACAATTAATTGAAGGTATTTTATTTAAAAATAATTATAGTAAAATTCATAAAAAATAATAAAATTATTTATAAAAGAAGGTGAGAATCGAATAAAGTGGAGCACACTCTTTTATAACTTTAATAAAATACAAACCAATATTTTGAAATCTATAATGGAACTTTTATATAAAATGGATTATTGTCTAAAGTTTTGCATAAAAAAATAATATTTATCTATATTTTCCGGTGTTTTTTTTTAATCAACTATTTTTTTTTAAATGAAAAATGTTGAGGTAAAGTGGAAATGGCAGTTCAAAGATCTTTAATGTTTATTTAATGATTTTTGTTTTTAGGAGATCATACAAATATCAAAATTGAAGTAACTCATAAAACATATAGGCAATAACTGATGATCTAATAGAAAATAATAAATCAAATTTATAAAATTAGGCAGTTATTTCTCGTATTTAGAATAGTCTAACTCATAGGTATAATAAATTGCTATAATTTTCGCACAATTTAGGTGATTCGTATTTGTATAAGTTACATCAACCATGTGTGTATTTTACAGCATTCATTATTTCCGCTATTTTTAAATCCAGATTTCTAAGAGATAAATTATCAGTTTCGATCGTTTTCGTTGTTTTTTTTTTTTATTTACAAAATTTGTAAATTTAATTATTTTCGGAACGATTTTTTTATATCTACCAAGCTATTGTGAAGATTAAATGGGATCAAATTTGGCATAACTGAATTGGAAATATTTGATTTTTAATGGAGTATAATTTCTACTTTGACGATTTGGAACTATGAATTCGATTTTACGAAGCAGCAACTCGAAATTAATTGAACCATTTACTAAATTAACTACAAATGAAATATTCATATATTTTTTCCTACTTTCAAGAGTAAGTAAGCTCAGTAAGCTGTAATCAACTTTCGTATTATGCTAAATTAATATTAGGATTCAATGAAAGATTACGAAGGCAAAATAGATCGATTAAATTTTCTTTATCTGAACTTCGTATTGAGAATCCAAAACCACGGAGGCATATTCTAAGATTAGTGTTACAAGAGATATGAACAATTGCTTGGAAACATAGGGATCATTAAATTCTTTTCCCCAAAGCTTGAAGGAATATAGAACTCTTTTTGCCTCGTTAACGGTTTGTGCAATGGTGAGTTAAATAATTGTTTACAATCAAGCAATACTTGGTGTATTGTCAAGGAATTCATTGACTATATCAAGTTGATATTCATTTATTGTGTATCTACAGAGTACTGGACTTCTTCTGTAGGACGTCATGTGTTTACACTTTCTTAAATTTATTGGATTCGCAATACACGAATCATAAAAATTAATAAGATCTGATTACAGTAATGAACATTGATATGAATAGTTAAAACTCTGGAAAGGCTTTTCATCATCAGCATACATTAATATTCTGAAATTCTTAATACAAGCTGGTAAATCATTTATAATTATAAGAAAAAATTAAGGGGTCGGCTGACTGCCCTGCGGAACACAGGATAAAACAAGAATTGTTTTCAATGTACATTCCCTAAATAATACACGTTGGTATTTATTTTTAAGATATTTATGTAGAAATCCATTTAAGGAAAACAGGTGAGAATTCGAGTTTATCCAATTTGAATAGATCGAAAGCTTTTCCGAAATATGTTGCCTATCTCTAAACCTTAACAAAATGAAGTTATAACTGAGGCTGTAAACTCCAAAAGGTTAGTAGTTGAAGATCCTTTTCTATATATGTTGAACAAGTAGGTTATTGGAGATATGAGAATATAAACTTTTTATGAAAACGCAACTTAGAACACTACTAAGTCCATTTTTATTGGAAAATTTTAAATTCTGTACAGTTGGCATTATAATCGATTTATCTAATGTTGGGCAATTTATTAGGGTGCATCGGGCATTGGATATGGATAATTAAAAATCTTATATTATTCTTTATCTAAATAGGCGGATGAGAATAGCAGTAAACATATTGTAAATATTTGCATCGTTTGAAGATTCTATATCCCTAAATTTCATCATGGATGGATATCCAGAGACTCGATGTTCAACATTGCATACAAAAAAAAGATTGGCTGGAAAACAATTGCAATGATGAATATTTAATAAAAGAAATCAACATTTTATTATAGTTATTGATAATTTACAATTTAAAAATAATGTTTTCTAAAGGAAACTCAAAGTTGTAACTATGATAAATTATTATACCTATAATTGTTATGTTAGTCAATTTAATCAATTTAAGAATTTGTGATATAGTTTTTAAAATTCGATGTAAATAAATTTTCATATATTTTCGCTACATGCATCAATCATTGTAATATTGCCTATAAGTTGGTGTTTTGATGTCGAAAAAGAGTTATATCCCAAGTGTTCATTCTTTAATACATCTTTAATTTAACCTCCTCTCCCGGCAAGTGTATCATATAGTAGGGCTTTTACGAATATACGTTTCCTAATTGCTTCCTATTGCTTCAATTGCAGATTTAATTGTTTCCCATTAGTTTTTTGTATATATCAGTTGTATAGGAAAGTTTTTCCGGAGAATTCTTTTGCCAAACTACGGAATATGATCCAAACGTGAAACAGATAATGAAGCATGCCGTCAATTTTATAATTTAAATATATTTAATTTATATAAATCCCATTATTTAGGTTAAAATTATAATAAAATATATAAATGAAAGTATTTATAAAGATTTTTATTTTAATTGGATGGGCCTAATAATATGAATACATAATTTGCAGTTATTCGAATTATATAATTATTTACTTTAGCATTTGTTAAAACCAAATTAAGTTGGCAAAAAATTCGGTTGCCATAACGAAACTGTTTTCTCTGTGTGGGTATTTTCTGTGTTGTAAACTGATCTTGATATGAAGTATTTTTTACAGTGTTTGTTTCTAAAATTTTTTTAAGCCATTGAATTCCATATGTGGAATTCTCTTTCTTAACATTGGAATTGATTTCATGAAACATTTAAATAAGCTATCATAGAATTTATTTAAAATTATATCAATATGTATGTCCTCATAATAAATTATTGTAAGGAATACACTCAAATTAATTTCCAGACAAAAGTAGGTGATTTAATTTGGAATAGTCAGCTATGCTAAAATCAGAAAACATCACATCTTTTTCATTGGATTATAATGATTGTTTTATTTCGAAGAAACCGACCGGTCGCTTTCTTCTTTGTAGAATAATAAATAAATTTAAAAAATAGTTAATATATAAAAAATAGTAAAATATAAAAAATTATGTAGGTGTGTATGTATGGATGTATGTATGTATGTATATTTATACTAATGGTGCAAATGTCATAGACAGACATATCACTGTATATTATATACTTAAGTTGATCGTGAAGTATTTTTATTAATGTTTCGATCTAAAATTTGAACAAAAAGTTATGTTTTTTTTACTGTACCCTTCGTAAGTTGTACATTCAGTAAAAAAAGTAGGTGCAACTGTCAAATAAAATTTCGCCATAATATTCTTGTTAAAAAAAAAAAAAAAAAATAGCATATAATCGCTACAGTAAACCATATAATTTTTTTTATATTTCATAATTAAATAAAAACATTTAATATTATATAAATATATGTATATAAATAAAATAACTGTCGACTGATAACTTTGTGATAAAAATGATGATCACAAACGAACAACGTGATTGCATCTAGTACCTATCTAATGTAGTGAGTATATATCTCTATAGTGGATAAGTTCAATTCATTAAAATTCTTTTCATTTCTTTATTTCGGTTAAAATTTTATAATTCCCGTTTAGCTGCTTGATTATACCGATACTGTTTCATAGAGAAATATTCAAAAAACTAACCGAAATAAACACAGGCATGAACAACATACATACATACATACATACAAGTAATTGTTTTCTTGATTTATTTAATGGATACAAAACGAAAATAATAACAGAAAGAAACAAACGCAGAACACTAAAGTCAAGGTTGCCATAAATTCCATAGTAATCAACATTTTATTGAAAAACCAATTGCTTGATAGTTGGCCAAGTACTTATTTATGAATATAAATTGTTACAAAAAATTTTTTACAACACTTTAATTAATTAAATGACTAACTAAATTTTATAATAAAAGTATTTCGTTCCATAAACAAATTAAACTTATTAGTTAAATTAATTTAAAAGCGATGTCACACTTAAAATTATCTGCTGGTTTAAATAAATTTTATTGCAAATATTCCCACAATTAAAAATAACTGAACTTTTGTTAGCATTAATTTATGACAAAGTTTATTTTTAAAACGTTTTAGATAAATAATAGTTTTAATAATATTTGACTTATTGTTTAAATGCAAAGAATGCAGTTTATAAATCGTATATTAATTTGGTAATACACGAACGAAAGGGGTCATGTACTATACACAATTATTTAGAAAATAGTACATGGTTAATAAAATTATTTTTTAAATTTTGTTATTTAGGTTATATCGATGATTATTTTGGATTTTTTTCTATTAGGTAATAAATTTTGTCATCTATTATTAAATTTATAATAGTCTTAAAAAATACTAAACAATTTAAAATTTCTTGTATAACTAATTCAAAACAACGATTAATTGAAATTTTAAAATCAAATGTTATTTGTCTTATTAATATCTGTTGAGACTAGATAAATTCTCTAAAGGAACTATCAAAATCTATCATATATGTTGTTTTTTTAGTGATCTTATAGATCAACTTCTTATTTTTTCCATTTAAGGAAACAAAGCTTTTTTGATGAAACCTTAAGCTGTGGATATTTTGCTATGTATGCTACAGTGAAAAATTACTCTTGAAATGACAGCCTGTATTATAGGCCTTCTTAAGAACGTCACAAATAAGCTTTAAAAAAATGTCCTATACTCTCTCAGAATTTTAAATTATGCTCAAAAAACAGTTTTTGAGTAGGTTCCTGTACAAATGTATTCCTAACACTGGTAATCTTTTTAGTCAAATATTAAAAACAATTTTTTAAAGAGTTTTGGAATATATAATGTATAGAAAGATGTTAAAAGTTAAAAAGCTACTTTCGTCTACTTTCTAAATCAGTCTATCAAAAATTTACTTAAAATTTAATGAAGTACGAGGTGTTTAGTGTGGAGTACTTCAATATTGGAGTTTTTTTCCTTGAAAATTGGTTTCTGATCAGGAAGATCTACCTTTAAGTATACTGTTCGACTTAGAATCGGTTTTTGAGTCGATTTAAGGTTCATAAATGCACTCAAATACCAATATTTTAATGAAAATTGCTACAAATAAGTTTAATGTCACCGTACTGTATGGTGACCCTCATTATGAAAAGTGTCCAGATTCTCAAACTAAAAAGTACAAAGTTTTATACTAAATATTTAGAGGTGGTTCAAAGCGATCAAAATGTACACAAAACAGAATTTTGTGATTTTTTACCGTGAATATGTCGCGCAGATCATACGATATTATAGCTAAATTTTTACACTATGCCTACGACACCGAGAGGTCGCTATAAGCTGCGGTTCATTTGTCTCCTTAAACTTATCGTTGAATTCTTATTTTACTGGGTATATTTGGTTATAAATAACATATTTTAATTTAAATTTATTTTACCAACTACATACTTCATTATTGGTGGTTAAATTTGATTGCTTTTCATAAGCCAAGAAAATATCAGTTATATTAAATTATATATCGTTGAGCAAAATGAAAAAAAAAAATAAATAAAAATTATAATTTTAACATTTTGATCGCTTTGAGCCAGATCTAAATTTTTGTCAATCATTATAAAATTTTGTATTCCTTAGTTTATAGCCGCTTCTCAAATTTTTAAGAAGTGAGCTCGATAAGTCGAACCCCTTAATATAAAAAGGGGGCCACCCTAATATACATATATGTATCAGTTTTCATAAACAAAAACAAAGCTTCCATATAAACACATCTTCCAAAATTCCAATTATATAAGTAGAAAGAAAAGTGAGACAATTTATGAGTATCGGGAATCAGCCTAAAGTAAATATATGTACATTAAGGCAACTTTCTTGAAAAATTGTTTCTGCAACCCATGAAAATTAAATAGTAAGAAATAATAAGAATATTGAAATTAAGAACCTTGAAAAACAGGATATTTTGTGGAATATATAAATATTGAGGTATATATATTTTATGTATCAATGGAGGCGGCTTCCAAATGCATTTTAAATGATACCACATTTTTTATGTGTTGCCTTGGGAGAAAATACAAAAGATTTTCAGAAGACTAAAAAAAGACCTTTTTCAAGAATGTTCCAGGTAACGAACATTTAGTATTAGAACCTAAATATTTTGGGAAACTCTATAAAACTTACCAAAGTTAAATTTAAGGCGGGTACCATACATTTTCTCCATCCATAGGGAGTTGGTCGCCCTAATGTACATTAAAGAGCCTCACGAAAGAGTTGCAATTATAATGCTCTAGAAATGAAGATTGGTATGTTATTATAGGATTCCCAAAATATTACATCTGAATGTTTAAATTTACGTGAGTTGGACCATTTTCAAAACACCTCTAAAATATCAATATATCTTTCAATCTCATTATCAAAATTTTCGTTAAAAGAATATTCATTTAAATATTTGTTGTGTCTCTTTTCAGTCGCGGAATATTGAGATTTTACCAACGTTTTTTGGCAATTTTCTTTATTCAGACATATAATTTTCAACATATATTGGGTTTTAATATACCACTGGAATGGTCTATCCTAATTCTATTGAAGATTACACATAATTAACCCTTTAAAAACAAGAGGGTCAATTTTACGTATCTTGCTTCCAAAAGTAAATTTTGTAAAGTGATATGGAAGCATTTAGTCACTATTTTACACGAAAATTAAAAAATAAAAAATATTTTCCTATTTCAAAAAGTTGAATCTAGAAAAAGTAAAATGTTCCTCTTTTTTTTGAGGATGAAATCAAATATGTTTTTTTTAAATACATTTTTTTTATTTATACTTATAATAATTTAACATACTTTTAACTACAAGTATACTTATACAAAACATTGACCTTTGTTTCTAAAGTAATTTTTCTAAAACAAGAATCCAAATCCGTTTAAGAAACAATATTCTTGATATTCGAAAGATCTCTCTGTTTTGGTATTATAACATGTTTACACTCTAGTAATCCTATTATCAGATTAAAATCTATTTTCAAAACGGATCTACGCTGTTGATACTTAAACCGTAAACTGTACTCTATCACACGAGACATTTTCGACAGACTTACTTATGTGTTTAGGTATTTTTTAATTCTTCTATAAAAAAAACATGAAAATGATTATGGAGATGAATACACTTCCCTCATAATCGACGCACAGTGGTCCCAAAACGATTTTTTTTGGAAATAATTCTGTAATTTTGGAACTACTGGATGTATTTGAATGAATCCTGAGGTGTATTCCAACTGATTTGGAGGAGCATTTTGGATCTCCAAAGTATGTTAAAATTTTACTTCGGTCTAAATATCTCTTAAAGTAAAAGAGAAGTACACGTAAATAGTTTTTGTAGAGAATTATAAGGATTGTCTATCAAATCATAAATGAAATTTTGGCAATTTTTTAAAAAATGTTCATACCCGATGTGACCAACTTTGTAGGTCCACCCCCTGTCTCTCAGAACCGCTGAGAATCTGTGCTCCACTAAATCAATTGGAATGCTCCTCAGGATTGATTATGTGAGATGTCATTCAAATACATTTAGTAGTTCTAAAGTTACAGAATTATTTCCAAAAAATTCGTTTTGGGACCACTGTGCGTCATGGAATTCTAAAAAAACCTAAATAAAAAAGCAAATAAAGTAAGTGAAACCGGTAATGTATGTTTAATAATACCCTACACGAGATTACGTTTAAGTAATGACGAATATAGAAGTTTATGTTAATCTAACAATTTTTGAGTTATATTTAATCATTTCTTAGATTATTTTTTATTATCAATATCATATATAATTAAAAAACAAAAAAATATCAAGTCATTTTACTCTTTCTGTGCCTATCGAAAGAAAATTACAATAGCACGATGTAAAATCGGAAACAAAAATGGGCCATTTTTACCTCCCACCTCCAACATAAAGTGAAATTTTTAATTAGACTGGCACAAAAAATGTTGCAGATGGTGGGTATAATAAATTCGAATATAAAATTTTTACTTTTTCATGTTGTAGTTACAAAACGGGAAATAAACTAAGTTTTCATCTAAACATATCTTATGGAATAAAAGTTGATAAATCTATTTCAGTTATCAAAGAAGTCAACAAGATTTGAATAAAATTGGCAGTGTCATGCATGTGAGTGGGTTTTTTCTTATCCAAAAAGTATGTTTAAAACTAATAAATATTAAATAACGAATTCAAAGCATGTCCGCAATAGATCTCATTAGTAACAAAAATCGTTCCGCATACATATAAGTTTGGACAAAACACAAAATAATTTGATAAATCCAAATATATATGTTTGTTCACATTAATAACAAATTATTCTAACAAAAATAAAAAGCAGCAATAAACACTGTTGACTTTATAAATTAAATGTTACAATTTGAAAAAATTAATTATAAAATACTATAAATATTTTTGAGAATTTCCAAGTTAATTGTTTTATAGATGTGTTTGTTGCTACCACTGAAAGTTAACAAGAAAACGATCACAGGTCTGCAAAGAAATACTCTTTAAAACAAAAATATATCGAATATGATGATTTCAATATTCTCAGTTTTTTTCTATGACGTACAGTGAATCGTTCAGAGTAAAAAATATTTCACTTTTACCTTAAAATATTTTTGTTAATTATATATCAATGCATATAAAAAATTCTCCAAAGTTATGTATTTGTCCGTAGATAAAGTCAATAATGATGGAGTATAATTTAGCATAGTGTGGTGTATGTCTTAAGGTAAAATATTTTAAAATATTAACCAAAATGGATTTAAAATTTGAGTATCAAAATAAATCTTTCTCAAAATTCTTTTTGAATAAGATATCGTTGAATATTATCACTATGGTATCCAGTTAACTTGGCATGAAAGACTTAATTTTTCATGACAAATTTCACATTTTTAAAAGTATCCATTTTAGATTTCTTTTTTAACTTGTATAAAAAAATTACCATTTTTAGAAAACAATTAATAATAAAAATATTTTAGTAATTTTTTTATATGATATGGATTGAAATCTTAAATTTTATGCCCATAACGAAATAATAAAACGTATCTTTTTCTATAGGGTTTTTATCCCGATTATTCCCGGTACGAATATATTGGGAATTTTGTCAATTTTTCACTTCCCGATACTTTCAATTTTGTGTCGGGAATTCCATGAACTGAAAACAGTTTTTACCATTTCTAAAAATCCAAAATTCTATAAAAAAACGTCGATTGGCCATGATTAAGCAAATATATTGTTAGATGATTACATTGTTTTGCACCCAGTTCGATATAATTAACTCTAAACAGTTTATTAAAATAATAAAAAAATAATTTCCGAACTAAGAGCTACTAAATAACAAAACTTCTTAAATATTAGAAAGTTCTTTATGATTTAAACCACTGCTATTAGAACTTTAAAAAGTTCACCAATGTTATATCTCCAATAACATACTTATTCAATATATCAATATTTAGTGGTTATTTTCCTGAAGTTTGGAGGAAATCTTATATTGTACCTTTGTTCGAATTCGGAAGCAGATCCAACATTTTCAATTATACAGGTATTGCTAAATTAAGTGTTATACCAAAACTCTTCGAAAAGATAGTTACCGAAATCCTTTCGCATCAAGTTGTTTGTTATCTTTCCCCATTTCAGCATGAATTTAAAAAAGGATGTTCCACCACAACTAACCTTTTGGAGTTCACAACCTCAGTTATAACTGCATTTGATTCCGGTTTGCAGACAGACGCAATATATACAGATTTCAGTAAAGCTTTCGATAAAGTAAATAACGATCTCCTATTGTTCAAATTGGATAAACTCGGATTTTCTCCTGTTTTCCTCAAATGGATTTCTACATATCTTAAAAATAGATACCAATGTTTATTATTTAATGAATGTACATCGAAAACAATTCCTATTTTATCTGGTGTTCCGCAAGGTAGTCATCTCGGTCCCTTATTATTCCTAATATCTATAAATGGTTTACCAACGAGCATTAAGAATTCAAGAATATATAAGAAAAATGAACGATGAACAAACAACTTTTAAATTTAAAATGCTTTTTAAAACAAAATTTTCATATGTATTTTTTATCTTAAATGTATTTTGAATTTAAAATTTGTTTATGAATACGGGTATAAAAGTGTATTTTGTTTTTAACCCAACAGAAATATTTAATAAGAACTATTTTCAATATCAATACAATTGATATAAATATATTAAAGAAGTCATCTTCAAACATGCACATTTATTTTAGAAGTATATGGATATATGCACTTGAGTGCCAATTTTATATAAAATAACTTTTTTTGCTTTTTTCCATGCTTTCATGCCCGGGTATTCCCGGGAATGCCTTAAATAAAATCTCGATTAAAAATGTAAAGAAATTAAAAATCCTATTTACTATGCAAAAATGCGTAATTTACGAACCATATATTTAGGATTTTTGTAAAAAAATAACGCCATTATATTTGAAAAGATCGGAATGAAAATTGGTCTGAATAAATTTTTTTACATTCTGATTTTCATAGTAATATAAATTTTTATATATCTAAATAAATTTATATATTTTTTTCATTTAGTGTTATCTTTTCCAAAATTTCCCTTATTTACAATCCTTACATAGTGTCTACATTAGACAATTTTTTATCAAAACAAACGTCAAACTTAACACGAATTTATGGAAGATGGCAACAGTTGCACAAAAATAACAATATGGCGTATTCAATATTGTTTTTTATATATGCAGTTTGACAATTGTAACAAGCAAAATAATAATCAGCTGCTTAACTAAGGTTACCTTGTATATATTCACACTGATTTTGACTTCTGTTTTGATAAAAATTTCCCTAATGTAGACACTAGGTTATGTAATCTACTGTTATCAGCCTCTAGAATTGCAAACATCTTTTTACTAAAAACTAAAGCATAAAAACACAGATTTGAGGATACTATTATATTGGTTTTGCGAAAATACTTACACGTCAAAAGTAGATAATTTTTCATCTGTTACGCCTTACACTAAAACTTATTTGAATAAAATAATACTTACTGAACAAAATTTTAAAATTGTTTTCAATAAAATAGTAAAAATACTAATAATAAAAAATTAATGCATTTCATTTATATGGCAACACTTAGTAATCATAATTATTATTATATTAAATATACAAAAATTTTGGAGAATTTCATCTACTACTCTTATGTGGAGATTTTGGAATTTTTTTCCGCATATCGGAATAAATTTTAATAATTTTAGCAGACAAATGTGGTTATGTATATCATAAATTCCATGAGAAGTGTTGCCAGGAGGTGAGAAACAAAGATACTAAATTGAACTTTAAAAAAGGCTAAAAAAGCTAAATGCTTTAAAAAATTGTTTGTTTTTTGTTTAATTTAAAAACTTATTCTTTTACGTCCTCATTAATTTTTCATATTTTAAAGGATATTGTATCAATTTATAAATAAAATAAAGAACGACTGCCAGCAAAATGGCCCAATGAAAACCAAAAATTCCCATAAAAATTACGAATTGAATTATAATTCTTTTTCTAGTAAGGATTTCCACATTTTTGGAGATTTTTTGCTTTTATAAGAATTTTATAAATAGTTTTTATGTTTAATGAAGTAATGAATTAAATTAAAAAAAAAAAAAAATAATTATAATCGATGTAGTAAGTGCATAAAATTAGTTAAGTTATTTTTGATTTGGAGAATGAATCGTCGCAGGCGAAAGTTTTTGTTAAATATAAATACACAAAAATGCTTAAATAGATGATTCTTTACAAAAAATTTTATAATTATTTTATAGTTTTTTTTTTTTTTTTTTTTTGATCTATCATCATATAGTTAATTATAGAATTTTTGCATTTTTGGCTTAAGTTCATTGAATAATTTTACAGATTCCATTTCCAAAATAGTTGTAAGTTAAATAGATGATGTTTACAGAGAACACTACGATGGGACGCTGAAGAGTGCTGATGAAGGTCGTGGCGGACCAGAAAATGAATTACATTCTGCCGAGTATCCAATAAAACTTTTACACTGTATTCTTCTACAATTATTCAATGAACTTAAGCCGAACATGCAAAAATTCTATAAATAAAATTTTTGTAATATAAATTAGTTTCTTCGTTATGGATATACTAACATTTCAGCCCTTTTAATACCAATTGGAAAATTAAAAAAGAAAGAAAGATAGAAGATAAAATGAAAATATTGAGGCTAAAAGCAAAATAAAAAGGTTAGATTTTTCCTAAAAAGGCTAAACTGGCAACACTGTCCATGAGACATCACATACGAGACATCACTTATTTGGCACTTGCATGCTTTGTCATCACTATTTTAGTTTATTGAAATTTCGAAAAAGTCGCGGTTTTATTCACGGTTTTAATTTCGAAAAAATGAAAATATTTCACTTTTTATGTAATTTTAACTAAACATATCATTTGAATTTTCCTCATTTTGAATTCTTCTCTTTTAATGTCATAATTAAAAAAAGAAATCGTTTAAAAAAATGCATGTATAATGCAAATACATTTTCGAAAAAATTTCCCCTCAACTTTTTACCTTCTGAAATATTCCTAAAACTTGATATATTGACCAAAAAATTCAATTTAAGTTTTTGTCACGAGAAGCTGTAGTATTTTTGAAATTTTTTCTAAAAAACACCAACAAATTTTCCCATGCCAAAACTCATTTATTTAAATATTTTTGTATTTTGGACTAAAAAATGAACCAATTTTTTTGACTTATTTATAAAAAATTATAAAAATATATATCCAAATAAAGTTATATATGAATAATTAGTATAATTGTCAAATTTTAATAAATTATATTTTTAACAAATTTTTGTCGAAGAAATTCTACAAAAATGCAGTTAGAAATTGCAAATGCATTTATGCATCGAATGCAATTTATAACTAAAATGTTAACTTAAAGCAAATATAAATATAGTTAAAATATTTTTTGAAATCTATTAAATCTGTTATTTACGTATGTAGTTTTTTATATTTTAAGTTTTACATTTTTTTTCCAGAAGTTATTAAAAAAAGTGTTTAAGCAATAAATCAAATAAATTGAAATATTGAAAGTATTGCTTAAATACTTTTTAATACGAAAAAAATAATAAAAAATAAAAATCGTAAGGTTAGGTACAACAATGTCAAAAATGCATCCAAAACACATTTAGTAAAAAAAAAGAAATAAAAATTATTTAATAAATTTATTATAAAAGAGGGAAAATGTAAATAATGAAAAGCCGATATGAAATGTGGAAAATATAGTATTTTAAAGTAACATACTTTTAAGAGTTTTTAAATTTTCAAACCGCGAAAATACACGGTTTTTGATTTCTTTTAACAAAATATTGGTTTCACAGAGAATATATTTAGTGAATATGAATAAAATTGGAAGACATGAGGACAAAAATTGTACTTTTTATGAGTTATTTCGTGGAATTCATGATATGTAATAAATTTCATGATTATAGGACATCTAATTATATTTTTGTCCATTTCTCTAAAGGCTCGATACACTGTGTGACATACAGATTTAGCAAAGCGGTTGCACTAGTATAACTCGAGAACGCACATTGGTTCCAAAACGCTTTTGTTTTTGGAAATAATTCTGTAACTTGTGAACCGTTGGAGATTTATAAATAAAATTTCATATGGTCAGGGCTGAGGTGTTTCTGAGAAGCACAGGACCATACCAGAACACGAAGGTAGAGGGTACACCTCTAAAGTTGGTCACCTCGTGTATGTTTTTTTTATGTTAGCCAAAAATTTATTTATGGTTTGAATATAAAAAAAATGTAAATCTTTACCAAAAATATGCTAACAGGTGAAGGTTATGTCTTTTAGTTTAAGAGATATTTGGATAAAATGGCTGGGTGATCATTTTAATGAAAAAAGTAAATTTTTAAAACAAGTTTTCCCCGGACTGGGATTTTGGGTGTTATAATATAAGAAAAAGTGGGAGTTTTTAAAATATTGATTTTAGAATAAGTTTATGTACATTTTTTCAATACTAACATTAATTCTGAAAAATATATTTAAAATCTACATTTTAAGTTTTTCGTGTCATGGTCTGGAGAAATTTCTCCGCATTTAATTTATTTTTATTAGTATTTCTCCACGATCTTACTAGTTCAGAGATACCAAATATGCAGCTTACATCTGAACAAAGAAATAACGATAAACTTTGCATATTTTAACAGTTTTTCATATTTTTGTATGAACAATGCAGACATGTTATAAGTACAAGTACAACGCACAGTGCACGGTAGTAAATTCAGGCCAAAAATCAATAACTCAGTTATTTCTTTATGCAAACAATTTAAATTTGGTATTTGGATCAAAAATATAGTGCTTTATTCACAAACCAAATTTTTTACAGATACCGAAAAGGGATGGCTTCGCACTTGATAAATATCAAAATATTTCAACTAGCTTAAGCGCAAGACATAGTTGATATATGTTTCGTAAAAATCGATTAAATATAAGAAGAGATATGGCGACTTTCCTTACATATAACGCATCCAATCGAAATAATTTGTATTGTTAAGAAATTTTCAAAAATATAATAATATTTAATACATTTATTAAAACAAACCTAAAAATTTAGAAATATAGATAATTTCGTGGTAAATTGACGGTTTTGTGTTGCCTAATGTAATCCTTCTAATGCGGCCAAACCCTGTATGGTTATATATTCCGCACTATTATTAGATAAGTTATTATTGAGATAAATTAATAAATTATATAATTTTGCTTAAAAAATTACGCGAAATAGATAAATGAGTTATCCAACTTAGTAAGGACGACTAAAATTTGAGAAAATGTTAATTATACATAAATTTTGTTATATAAACTTTATATTAAAAGTTGTTTAGAATTTCCAAGAATCCACTCTAAAATTAATATTCCATATGTTAAAACACATAAAATATATCTTTGGGCCCATATTCTAATTATGTTATCATTACTTTATCATATATAACAACCAATTCTGTATCTTATTCAAGACTTTGATATCGGCAAAAAAATGCGTTTTGGTCGATATCTCTGTAACTTAGGCGAAAAAATTCAGAAAAATTTTCCGATTTTGAACGCCAGACAGACGGACATCATTTGTTATAAGAATTAAGAAAATATAAACTTTTCTGTTCTCCGATGAAAATTATGGAAATTAAAAATGGAATGACAAACTTATATATACCTTATATATAAGCCAGCTACGATTCAAGACTCGAAAGCCAACATTACTTGCGTAATTCGCGAGATATCGGCAGCAATGCTGGAAAGTGTAAAATCGAAGTGTGATCAAATGTTGCCTATGACTTATTTTTAAAAAGTAAATTTGAGAGAATGTTCTTTCGGGTCATAATAAAGATTCTGTTATCCAAATCCATTTTAAGGGGTTTATCTAAGATTAAAAAAATTTCTAAATGAATCGCTTTATATATGCTAAAGTTATTAAATTCCAGAGACCGGACTTAATTACTATAAAAACCAGCTTTTTATTTTTATTTCAATCGAAGAACAATCTTTGGTATTCAAAAAATAATATTTTTCTTTTTTTTTTTTTGCATTAGTTTTATTTATTTTTTTCATTTTGTTCGAAATATAAAGTAAAAAATCGTTTGTGACATTTATTACAAAGAAATGATAGAAAAGTATGAATATTAGTAAATTTTTGAGATATAATGAGATGAATAAAATTTTATTAGCTCATTAAAGCTATTAAAACTCCTGACAAATGTATTTAAATTTTTGACATTTTAAGTTTTATAGAAAATATTTCGAAAATATAAAACATTTAAGATTTTAAGATTTCAAACACATATTTATTCATATATTAAATGGAAATGCACATAAAATGAACCCAAAGAGGAGTTTTGCTTTCTAAAAGGATTTTATATGGAAACGAATCATTTTGTGTTTATGCAGTCATATTTTTTTCAGTTTGTACATTTATTTTTTAATTTTTTAATAATAAAAATTTAATTTCTAAATCTCAGACAGCAGAAATAAATATTTTTCAAATCATGTTTTTTACCATAAAACTTTCCTTCCATTTCACACGGGCCCAAAAGTTGAAAATTATTTTCAACTTTTTTCATTGGATGAAACAGATTCCAAACAACAACAATTTCATTGAATAAAAAAATATATAGTAGAAAATATTTTTTGAAACGAAAACAATAGTATGAATAAAGAATAATCATTTGAAAATTTGTTCATACTGATATTTATTTCAAAAGATGTTTCCCAATAAACATCGATTCAAACCTAAGCAAATTTTTGGAAAATTTTCTTTAATAAATAACATATTTCTCAAATTATATTCGAAGCTACAAAATATGTGTTATGAAATAAACAAGAAAATTTCACAAGAAAAATTCATATTATGTTCGATTTTATGCTTTGTTCTTTCTAGTTTTGCATATAATTGAACAATCTTACTACATCATTAATATAATATATCTGATTATGATTTGATTTATTATATTATTATTCTATCTTATTATATTATTATACCACATTGTCATATTATGATTTCATTTTAATATAGTATTATCAAATGTTATCATATGGTTATCCAATCTTATCATATTATTATTTCATTTTGTCATATTATTTAATCTAGTCATATATTGAAAAATAAAACGTATTAATTAGAAAATATTTTTATGTCATTTGTTCATAAATTATATTCATTTCAACCACCATATGTGGTTCAAATGCAAGGTATGTTTTTTTTTAACTAAACCCTTTAATCAATATCTTATATTGCTTCAATCACACCGAGTATAACCAAACCTTGTCTATTTATATTTATTCATATATAAACTAAATGAGAATTACAATGAAGCTGGAAAACAAACATTAAAAACGAAATATATTTAAAAAAGTAACTATTGAATTTTTCCACTTAGTTTGTGAATGGGATAAGTATTATATTTATTTAAAATATTTTATTGTCACGGGAATAATAATATTAATATGGTTTAAAAATAGAATATGATTTAAGAAGAAAGAAAAAGAGTGAAAATATTTAATGATTGTAAAAGTAATGATATTTTTCATATTAATAAAATCTTTTTTTTTTTTTTTTGTAAAAATATTCAAAAACAAATAATTTTTGCAGTCAATCATATTCAATTTTTTATTGAGTGTAAACATTAAATGACAAAATTTAAACAAAAACATTGTTATCATAAACACAGAGTTATAAAAATTCAAGAAAATTAATAATGAACATAATATTGTTGTAGTGATAATGCTGTTCTTCTCTGCCTGTATCATTTATGCATGCAAAATTCCAGTTTCAAAATAGTTTAGAGGAACATATTTTTGCTGCTTTATTCATGTATATTAAAAAAAAAGTTTTGAAAATATTTGAGAAATATTTGTTTGTTAAAGAAACATCCAGCTCAGTTTTAAATTATAAAAGCCTTTGAAAATACAATTTTTATATTAGAACATTTTTACTGAAAAGAGGCACAGTTTTAAAGTTAAAAGTAAAGGGAATTCAAGACCATGCTCACAGCTTGTCCTTGAAATTTTAAATAGTTTTCAAATTAATAAATTTAATATTTCAAAATATTTTTTTCATCATGATGGATATTTATATTAGAAAATAAAAATCCCTCACATATTTTTTTTTTTAATAAATGAAAAAGTATTTCAAACAGTAAAGATATTTATAATGATTGAAAAATAAAATAAAAAAGTTTTCGGGTGCTTGATAAATTCTACACACATTAATCAATATTTTGCATAAAAGTTGAACGAAAACTAAAGAATACATCATTCGCTTCTTGTGTCTACTTCTGAAAAGAACCAACCAACTAACCAACAAACTCAGTAAAGCAATATGGTTTGCCTTCTCCTCTAAATAATGTTGTTATGTTCAAATTCTCTGTCAACATATTAAAAGCACTTTTATCTAAGTAACTGGGCTAGAGCCTTAAAATTGACATTATTATATTGTGTTTCTACAGTTTGTTTTCGGACTTGCTTTTGTGGCTATAGCCAGCGCTGGTTATGTACCAGCTACTCAAGTATATCATAATTCTCCCGTCGACGTACATGCTGCTCCAGTAGCTATTGCCCAAAATATTGTTGTCAAATCCGAAGAATACGATCCTCATCCACAATAAAAATACTCTTATGGTGTTGAAGACAAAATGACTGGTGATTCCAAGAGCCAAGTTGAAGAACGTAATGGTGATGTTGTTCGTGGTGAATATTCATTGATTGATGCTGATGGTTACAAACGTACCATACAATACACTGCTGATGATCATAATGGTTTCAATGCTGTCGTAAACCGTGAACCTCTTGTAAAGACTGTTGCTCCAGTAGCTCACTATGCCGCACATACTGTTGTTAAAACTGTTACTCCTCTTCAGTACACCTCATATGCTGCTCCTTTTTACAACTACCATTATTAAATTCTATTGATCATTTCTAACAATCTCATTAACTTTATTTATTTAGTATGTATTTTTATTCACAATACTCATTTATAAAGTAAATAACATTTTGTTAAAATAATTAAAAACTTATTAGTATTTGATTTTGTTTTTTTTAGAATGTATATTCTACATATATACATATATGTATTTATATGTAACAAATTATATAAATATGATTTTATGCTCTAAAGTGATGCTTGAACAATGAAATTTCAGTGTTTTTTTTGTCAAAATGGCAATTTTGGCTTTAATTTATAAACAAAAATTTCCCAAATGTTTTAAGAAACGATAAAAGTAGCGCTGATTGGCAAAAAAAAATGTTGTCCTCTTTTAAACAAAAATAGGTGAACTAGATGAAATTTGACATGCTGATCACGAATCTGCTTTTAGTTTTTTTCTAGCAGGTTTTGATTCTTTTTTTTGGCATGTCTAATATTTCTTCATTGCACGAATATATTTCACCATAACTCAAGAACCGTTGGTACGATTTAGATATATGAAGCACTAAAAGATGCAGGCGGATATTTCGAAGTTATTCAAACATTAGTATGGGGAAAAATAAAATTGAAGATTTTTTCTTTAAACGGTAAAAATATTCATGTTTTAATCATTTGTCATAAAGTTAGTAATACTATGAATAAAATAAAATATGCGTCATCAAAATAGATACAAAAATCTTGATACCTGTAATTAGTGGACACACTCCAATCTGCACTGGTATTCAAAAAAAAAAAAAAATGTTTTTTTCTTTTTAAACAAAAATAGATGGAATAAGAATCTGCTTTCATTATTTTTTTATCACATATTATTTTTTGTTTATGGGCATGACTAATATGACCACCTCATTAGGCCGTCACATTAGTATTAGGGATAGATTTACCTAGTTTTTAGTTGATCAAATCGCGAAAACAATCTTGCACTTTTAGCAATTATATTTTAGCTCTTTTAGCGCTTTTTTACTTTTTTAAAAAATAACAAATTATTTAAATGGGGTAGTATTAATTTTGTACTAAGTTCTCAAAACAATCTGAAAAGTCTAGTTCTGATTTTTTAGAGACCTTAACAATTTGTAAAGAAACTTAATAAAAAAATCTCGTTAACAATTAAAATTGTTGGAGTTACACTCCAATTTTGGATCGAAGATCATATTAATAGAATCTCCATAAAATGTATTATAATTTGCCCAATTTGCCTATAGTCTATAGATGCCAAAAGAATGATTTTTGCTAAAAATGTTTTTTATATTATTGTTTTATTTTTCAACAGAATTTTTAAGTTTACTGTCTGTTTTTATAACACGAACGCAAAAACGATTGGTCTAACTTTAAAATTTGTTTTTGTTTTAAATGTAAGTTAGACGAGTCGGTTTTGCGCTTCTGTTATAAAAACAGGCAGTTAGCCTTTTTTGCGCTGTTTTACAAGGCTTGTCTTTATTGCACAACAAAACCGTTGTTTTTTTTAATTTAGCGCTTTAACTTTTTTTTAAATTTTTATGTGTTTACGTTTCGAATAGTTGACATGACTGCTAGTATAACGCGAAAACGATTTGTGTAATTTAGATAAATAAAACTGCTATAGTGCCGATTAAAGTTGCCTTAACATTATTTTTTATCCGTTCAACATTTTTGGAGTTAAGGACCTAAATTCATCCAACTTTTTATGAATTTTTTTTTCGACACTAATTTCCAAATACCTCCGAAAATATTGAACAGATAAAAAAGCGTTTCCGGGGCATTATAATAAATATGTAAAAATTGAACAAAATTTATATTTCTCCTGTTTAATTATATGTAAATATTTGATGGTAAAAATCCGTATAATCCGTGTAATCCTTGCAGGATTCAGCGCAAGGACATAGTTGGTTATTATACAGGTACACGTTTTATTTATCACATACACTAAAGAAAAATGTTGCTTTACTAAGGTAAAATGGCACTGATTGGTTGTTGGTACTCCCTGAATTTAGAAATAATAAAAACTATTACGCGTATTATGAATACCATATCAAAGAGCACAAAATTTATAAAAAATATTTATATGTGTTAGATTTTTTTTATACCACTGCATCGGAAAGAGTTAAGATGGATTGAAGTCAATTTCGTCTGCATCTTTTGGTGTTTCATATATCATGAACATCACATATGGAGGGCTTAAAAAATCAAAATGTTAATATTTCAACCACTTATTATCTGCTTATTATCTGCTACTAGTTTTATTTTTACAGAGTCATTCATTTAAGCATTTTTTTTTATTTATTCGCACAAAAATCTATATTTTTTATATTTAACAAAAATTTTTGATGGTATTACTATAACGATTATTATAATTATTTTTTATTTGCTTCTTAACCATAGAAACTATTTATAAACATAATTTTATCAAATTCTTATAAAAGCGAAAAATCAACAGAAAGCTTAAAAATCCTCAATCAAAAAGTAATTAAAATTTAAAAAAATCGAAAAATTACTTCAAAACATTAGGTAAATTTTCTTATGAAATATGACCCAAATTTCTACGGAAACTTTTTCAGCGATTTTTCATTTGTATGAATTTACTGACAGCTGTTCTAGGTTTTATTTATAAATTTATTACAATATCTTTAAAATGTATAAAAAACTAATGAGAACGAAAAAAAAGTTTTTAAATTATTGTAAAAAATTTTAAGTTTTTTCTGGCCTTATCTTTTGGGACATTTATATCATAGATGATCGTTATTATAGGGAATATAATGGCATCAAAAAATGCTGAGATAGAGGTCTTCATATCGAGGGCCTATATTCAGGCCTTCGATATGAAAAATAGCATAGGTTCTCAGATTTTATTCGCATTTGGTACTTGCGTGCTGTGTAAGATTACATTAACGTATCTATTTTAGTTTTTTGAAATTTTAAAAAACTTTCGATTTTATTCATGTTTTCCATTTCGTAAAAATGAAAATATTTCACTTTTACGTAATTTTAATTATACATATATTTTTTGAAATTTAGATCCGATTTCATTGATTTAAAAGTCATTAGAAATTTTCCCATACCAAAACTCACTTGTTCAAATGATTTGTGTTTTGGATTAAAAATATAACAAATTTTTTAACCAAATAGTTTGTTTAAAAAAATATTTATCCAAGTAAAGTTATATATGAATAATTAGTATAAAATTTAAAAAAATCTTTAAAAAAAATTAGTTGAAGGAATTCTGCAAAAAATTCAGTTAAAAAATTGTAAATGTATTTGTGTATCTAATGCAATTTATAACTAAAATATAAATTTTAAATTATTTAACTTAACCTTTAAAATATTGTTTAAATCTGCCATTTATATATGTAGTTTTGTACATTTTAAGTTGCAATCTCTTTGCGTAAAACGTACAAAAAATAAAATATTTAAAAAAGCAAAATTTTGGTTGAAAAAAGTTGTTGATATTTTTTTCTAAAAATGATTAAAAGTAGTAAATATTTCCGTCACAAAAAATTCTAAATTCAATTATTTAAGCAATAAATCAATTTTTAATTTATTTATTTATTTAATAGCCAATGATACATATTATCCTTAAAGCTATTTACTATAAAATGTTTTTCATAATCATTCAATAATAAATTCTTATATATATAAAGCACAAACTAGCTAATTCACAATATTTCGCTTAAAGTCTTTATTAAGGAAATCGCATTAAAAAAAGAAGTTTGAAGTCTACATTAACTAATGAACTATATTTTTATGTAGCAACCCGTTTCAGTTTTTCTCTCTTTTATATTGTCATTGTTGTGAATAGTTAGTATAAATTGTTCGTTAACTGTTTGTTTTATTCCATTATTACTTTTGATGTTCTACTGCGCTTTTGATGATAACGAATATTCTGTGAAAAAATCAACATCACTATTTCAAATTTGGTTTTGTTTAAAATATTTTTGTTGCAATTTTTTTTTTTTTTTTCAATTTAACTATTTTAATAATTTTGTCTATTTAAAAGTCAAACATATGTGATTGTGGTGAATATTTGGTTGATATGCGGCCAGCCGGAATATTGGTATTTTAATCCAATACAGGAGAAATGGATTTTTTTATGATTTTATTACAAAATAACTTAATATGCATGTGCAGAAAAATATTATTCTGTCCTGGAATTCAATTTATACATTTTTAAATAGCTATATTGGTGCGTTTTTTTTTTATTTCGGAAAGAATTATACATTCGGAAATTAAAAAATGTGACCATTTTGTCAAAAATTTACGCATGAATAAAAAAAATTGTTTTTCTTGAAATATGTATGTAACGAAAATAATCTTAAAGTAGCTTTGAATAAAGGTCGAATCTATTTTGAAATATTTAAAATTAACAATGGTTTACTAAAGGTAGTGTTAGTAAAGCAGTATTAAGCTTTTTTGAATACGGCTGTTATTATTTATCTAAGATAAAAATACTTCTCTTAATACGGATTGGATTTACTGAGAAATCAATATACATATGAATAAAAACTGTTTAATTGATTGAATATTCGTCTCATGGGATCAAAATTTTCATAATTGGTTCGAAAATATTTAATTTTTAAGGAAGTATAATTTCTAGTTTGTTGATTTGGGATTAAGAATTCCACCTTACGAAGAAGGAACTTGGAATTAATTCAACCGTTTACTAAATTAATTGCAAATGAAATTTTCATATATTTTCTTCTACTTTCAAGAATGGGGAGATCAATATGTTGTATAATGGTAAATTAGTATTAGGATTCCATGGAAGATTATGAAGACAAAACAAGAGAAATTGTTTCTGAACCGATACAATTTTCTTTATATGAACTTCGTATTGAGGATACCAAACCATGAAAGAATGTTCCATAATTAATCCTACGAGAGATGTGAATAATTGCTTAGAAACGTTATTAGGATCGTTAAATTCTCTTTCCCAGCGCTTGAGGAAACCTGGAACTCCTTTTGCCTTATTAACGATTTTTAAACATGGGAATTAAAGGATAGTTTACAATCAAGCAATACACCCAGTTCAAGAAATTCTTCGACTATTCATTTGTTGTATATCTATAGAGCACTGGACTTCTTATGTAGAACACATGTGTTTTCACTTTCTTGAATTCAGATCAATTTTTATCAATTTTTAAGATATGTTAAGGTCCATTTAAGAAAAACAGGAGAAAATCCGTGATTATCCAATTTGAACAATAGGAAATAGTGATTTACTTTATCGAAAGCTTTACCGAAATCTGTATATATTATGTTTGCAAACCGGAGTAAAATTGAGGTTGTGAACTTCAAGAGGTTAGTAGCAGTGGAACATCCTTTTTTAAATCTATGCTGGAATGGGGAGAGATAACAAATAACTTGATGCGAAAGGATTTCAGTAACTATCTTTTATAAAAGTTTTGGAATAACACTTAGTTTAGCAATGTTAATACTTCATGTTGGATCTGTATCCGGATTTAAACACAGGTTTAATATAAGATTTTCTCTAAACTTCAGGAAAATAACCACTAAATATTGATATGTTGAATAAGTAGGTTATTGGAGATATAAGAGAACGTAAACATTTTATAAGATCACAGTCAATGTTGGACAATTTATTAGGGTCTCATCAGGAATTGGATATGGATAATTTAAGGGTTGATGTAATTCTTTATCAGAATAGGCGGATGAGATATAAGTGCAAAACATATCGCGAATATCTGCATCATTTGAGGATTCTTTATCTCCAGAAATTCGACGCTTATAATTTACAAACAGGTAAAATTATTTTGGATTATTTTTAAAATTTCTTTTCACCTTAAAAAGATAATTATTGTAATATTGGATATTTTCTGAATTATAAACTGATCTTGTAATCAATAGCTAGACTTTTTGTATTTTCTATAATGTTTATTTTTCAAAATTTTTCAATCTATTGAGCTGCTTTATATTACAAGGCGGTTCATGTGTAATTCTTTTTCTCGTCATTGGAATTGATTTTTAAAAATATTTAAATAAGCCATCATAGAATTTATTCAAAATGATGTCAATATTAATATTTAAACCCATTGTCAGAACTAAAATCTTAAACCATCTAATCATTTGCATTGCATTGTAATAATAGTTTTGTTTCATATAACCGTTGTTAGCAAAATGACCCAAATTTGGATTATATTTCATATGTATCCGAATGTTTTGAAGGGATTCGTAATTTTTCAATTGTAATTCACATTGATTAATAAATTTGAAATGTTTTGGTGATTTTTCGCTTTTATAAGATATTTAATTGTATTTACTTTTATATTATTTTAGTTTCTATGACTAATGGTGTATTAAAAAATAATTATAATAAATAATTAATTAAGTAATATGAACTTATTTAATGAGTTAAGTTATATTTAATTTGGAGCATGAAGTGCCGCAGGCTAAAATTTTTGTATAAATAATCTCGATTTTTTTTTTTGCGAATTAATAAACAAAAATTCTTAATTTTGTAAAAAAAAGTAGTAAAATCAAATAAGAAATGTTTTTTTCTTTATTGAAGTGCTTAAATTTTAGACTTTTTAAGGCAATTTGAAGAATCCAAAAAGGCTAGAAAAAAAAGGTAGAAGCTAAAACGAAAAGTTTGAGGCTAAAAGGCAAATAAAAAGGCTAGATTTAGACTTAAAAAGGCTAAACTTGCAACACTACTCTTTACTTTAGATTCATTTCAAAAAATGTAAAAAAGTATTAAAATTTGAGACATTATTTTTAAACATTCTGAACTAAAATCAATGAAAATAAATTCTTATATTTATGCACTTTTTTCTGTATTAACAATGCACAGTGCGCGATTAAAACAAATGAAATGGAAATAATTTTGGAATTTCGGAATGGCTATTCCGATTTTAATGAAATTTCACATAATGAAAGTAGAGGTGTAGGTGATTTTAAGTTTTGAGCTCGGACTATATAGGTCCATATGGTTCAACGGGGCGGGTGCACAGGGTCACAAAATTGGACACCACAGGTATAAAATTTTTTAAAAACCTGATTCCTTATATCTGAAGATTTTTATATAGGAGTATTCTATATACAAAAAAATATTATGATTTAAAAATTAAAATTTTTACTTTTTAGTCTGCCCTTTAATCGTGCGAGACCTAGGGTCTCCCAAATTCCACCTATCTTTTCATGATTTCCAATTTTTACCTTAATTTCTCAAATCACAAAGCTGAAATTTAAAAAAATATATTTTTTACATAATATTTTGTGTTTTTAATTTTTTGGTAATACAAATTTTTGCTTACCGAAATCGTTTGCAAGATATAGCAAAAATGTAAATAATCCCATTTTTGGAAAATTTTGAAAGTTTTTTGAAAATTTCGGGATTCTTGTTGATAGATCTAAAAAAATAACTTTAGTAAAATTTTTTTAAAAAATATATATTAATAAAAATTTTATTGCATTATTCAAAATTAATAATAGCACAAAATCTCGATTCAATCCTTTTTCGATATATTTTTGCAAAATGTCTTCAGCAAATTTTCGTATTGTATAATTGGTTATATATATTTGAAAAGAAGATAAAATTTCCTAAACAATAATATTTAATTTGTATTTCTTGTCTCTCTGACGGATTTAATTAAAGGATATGAATTTAGCAATATGCTAAAAAAAAGAAAATCTTGAGGCTTATTAAGAGTGATGCCAGTCTACCATTTTTATTTTGATTTTAGCAGCAAAATATTCGTTTTAGCTTCTAGCCTTTTTTGATTCTTAAATTTGCTTGAAAAGGCTAAAATGCTAGTATTTTAACATCGAAGACAATAATTTCTTACTACCTATTACTAATTTTATTTTTACAAAATTATTAATTCATGCTTTTTTGTGTACTTACTTGCAAAAAAATCTATACTATAGTCGAACATGGTTTAAACGGACACCGGTTATAACAAACTATGGCTATAGCGAACACTTTTCTTCGGCCCCATTGATTTTATAGAAATTTTGCCATACAAATAACTACGTTTTTGGGAATAATTCGGTAACTTTAAAACTTTAGAATTTGGATGAAATTTTACACGGTCAATCCTGATGTATATATGAATTGATTTGGTGGAGCACAGGTTCTCAGCTGATCTGAGGGAAAGAGTGTGGACCTCTTAAGTTGGTCACCGCGGGTATGAATATTTTTAAAAAAATCGCAAAAAATTACATTTCTGATTTGATTGAAAAAAAAAATCTTCACATAGATACTCCTTATAATTCTCTAAAAAAATATGTTTACATGTGTGGGATATCTCCTTTACTTTAAGAGATATTTAGACCGAATTAAAATTTTTGAACTTGTTTTTTAGTTTTTTAACTTTGTGGGATCAATTTGGGTCCCAAAATTTTTGTAAAATATTCTCTGGACCTACATATGTTCGCTAAACACATAAAAAATATTTAATAAGCCACGCCTACGAAAAAAGTAAATTTTTAAAACAAGTATTTTGGGTATTTCGGAATAAAAAAATGGGAATCTATTTATGTTTTTTTAAGGGCAATTTTTTTTTTTTATATTATACGAAATTTAAGTTCAAATATTATTTTTTTTTTTTTTTACAAAATAACAATAAACAGTACAATTTTACGTTTTTTGATTAATGTAATGAAGAAATTTAGTTCTAATACTTCATTATTTATATGTTATTATTTCTCAAGTTGTAGCTTTTTAATGATATCAAACTTGTATAATGATCCCCTTCCACAAAATTTGCACATTTTGCTTCATTTCTATGTTTCAACATGTTTTTTTCTATAATTTTTTGTAACTTTTAAATATATTTCAATAAAGTTTAACATAGTTATCACTGAGGCATTTTCTAACTGTTTGAAGAGGGAGGACCTCCGAAATCGGTCGCTTCTTTTAATTAATTCTTATTTGAGTTTATTTATTACAAAAATAAATTAACATAAATACTGTTTACTAAAAACTGAGTGAAGTTCTGTGCAAATAGTTAGATTTTTTAATGAAATTTTTATCCGTTATTAAAATAACACCTGTGTTATTGGTATTCTTTTGATTTTTTTTTTATAAAATTTAGTGTATTAAAGTCATTATATTCAGCATATAAGAACATGTAAATTAAGTAGGTCAATTAATTAGATATGTTTTTTTTAGAACATATTATATTCCTGCGCAATTTTATAGATATATTGCGTAGTTTTATAGTACCTAGAAAACGTTGTTCAGTATATAAAAAAATCTTTTGTTTTATTTACATTATAAACATTTTTACCAAAATGACGATATCCTTGACATATAAAGCTTTGTACAGCGTTCTTTGGGAAATGCTTAAAAGGAATAGAGCTAAACATATAACTAACTTAACACATTTTATTGAAGCGCAAACGAATTCAATAACGGTTACTAGGGAATTTAATAAAGTTGAATTTTTTTAAAATTAATCAAAACAAAAATGAAGATTCAGCCTGGACGTGTCCTTTATGTGTGTTGAAAAAATCACAATTTTCACAAACTCCTGTAGACAGCTCTACAAATATTAGTAAAGATTGAATTTGGAATACATGCTTCATAATGCGTATGATCTCAAATATAGAAATATACTCGCCGGGTATGGGAGTACAAATGATGGCAACACGACAAGGAAATTCTTTGAAAAATATAAAATTACGTCTCAAATTAATGGAATTGCTGTGCAACTTCTTCGAAGATGTCATGTGATATAAATGTATAAAAATTTGAGTTATTTTGCGATCGTTATATGGATGGAACGAGTTAACACCCACTGTTCACAAGGTACTTTAACATTGTCGTCAGATTTTGGAATCAAACATGCTACCACTAAGTGAATTTACAGAAGAGGCACAGCAGGCTAGAAATTCTTAATACAAGAAAAATTTCGAGAATATGTCAAAATCAGGACTTTTTGAATTACCTTTTATTGTTTTCCGATCCTGCTCTAACATCGATAAGAAATTAGTGGGATACTAAAAATAATGTAATGTACAAAAACAATGATATTCAGAAGGTTCTTGATACATCCGATGTAAATGAATATTCTGTTGAAATTTACTGAATAAATTTATTTGAAGCAATATAAAACTAAAGCTAATAAATTACTAATATCCGAGGCGATCACTTTCGACGGTCTTCACCCTGCTCCAAGACTAGCTAGAAACACGTAAAATTTTGACTGTTATTTAGTGCTATTTTGTAAAAAAAAAAATAATATTTAAACTTAAATAAAAAATATATAAATAAAGCTATCATTATGAAATTTTAGTACAATATAAAAAAGTTGTCCTTAAAACAAGAACATAAATAGACCCTCTCTTAATTTTTTTTTTATTCCAAAATGCCCAAAATCCCAGTTCGGGTAAAACTTGTTTTAAAAATTGACTTTTTTTCAGCCAAATGGTCACGCTGTCGTTATCCGAGGCGTGGCTTATTAAATATTTTTTATGTGTTTAGCGAACATACGTAGGTATGTAATTAAGGTGTTTTTTTAGCTTTGACATTTTTGAGCTCCACAAATAAATAAAAAAAACAAAATTATAATAAGAAAATTAAGCAAATTCTGATAGGTCTAGTGGGGAGATTGTTACCCCAAATGCCTTCGGATTTTCTTTACATGCATTTAAGTTAAGCATTCATTTAGAAACATAAACAATGTATGGTGCAGAGAAAAATAATAGAGTGAAAGTGAAAAATTGACGCGACATAATTTGCGAAAAATCACAAAAAATCATAATTTTTTAAATTTTCTACCTCAAATAAAATAATATACTTTTTTATCGGACCCCACATATGATTCTTGCACGAAAATTATTTTGAATTTTGCACAGAATCCAGAGAATATTTAGGGCTCAAATTGAGCCCTCCAAGTTAAAAAAAAATAAAAAATACCATGTCCAAAAATGGGGTAAAATTTTACTGCGGTCTAATATCTTTTAAAGTAAAAGATATATCCTACATATGTAAGCGTATTTTGATATTTTTAAAATCAAATCATAAATAATATTTATACTAGTTTTTAAAAAATTTCATACCCGAGGTGCTTTGAAGGTCCACCCTCTTACCCCTAGACCTACTAAGAACCTATGCCCTTCCAAATCATTTGTAATGCACCTTGGGATAATTCTAAAATTACAGAATTATTTAAAAAAATAAAAATCGTTTTGGGACCACTGTGTGTCACTTTTGATGTTATTTATTCTTTTCGTTAGTATTTTTGCAATTTTCGTACATATTTTAATGCAAACGAGTAGATACTATCAAAGGATGAATTTTGATACCAATATTGACTATGCACACTGGTTCAAAAATGCTTTTTTTTTTAATAATTATATACCAGGCCAGTGGTCAGGTGTTTTCAAGTTGATTTGTTGGAGCACAGATTCCTAGTAGGTCAAATGGGGAGTGTGTACTCCTCCAAATTTACTCACCTCGGGTATGTAATTTATTTTTAATAAATCGCCAAAAAATCATTTATGATTTGTCAGAAAAAAGTTTTATGTGTAGATAATATACTTTAGTTTAAGAGACATTTAGATCGAAATAAATAAACGTCTCTCTTTTTTTAAGTTTTAAGTTTTTTTAACGAGTCCAAAAATGAGAGACAAATTTATTTCGACCTAATATTTCTTAAATTAAAAGAGTAAGAGTATTTTTTGAAGACATTTACAAGACTATCTATATATAATTTTTCTGTCAAATCATAAATGAATTTTTGACGATTTTGTTTTTTTTAATTACATACCCGAGGTGACAAACTTTGGAGATCAACCCACTCTCCATCTGCTCCGTCAAATCAACTCGAAAACACCTCGGCTCTGGTTCCGACGGTTCACAAGTTATAGAATTATTAAAAAAAAGCGTTTTTGAAGAAATGTGCAATGGACGTGGCTTCTAAATAACTTTGTGAGAAAATAAAAAAACTAAAAGAAAATACCTTATTTAAAAATGGTCCAGCTCACGAAACGTTATCATTAGAACCGAAATATTTTGGAAAACATTTTAAAACAAAAATAACAAAAATATCTATAGGATGAGAGTCACCTTATTGTATAGTATATGCTAGTATATCAATAGCTTTGTAGTTAATGCAGGTTCCTAAAATCCTCTTTATAATAGTTTCCAGGTTCTTTACACGTTCTTTTGCTTTAAAGCATTTTTACAAATTTCAAAAAAAAAAAAAAAAAAAATATAAGTAACAAAAAATCGCTGGAGTTACAACATTATTACTCACTTTAATTATCACCATTAATTTGCATTAGTATAGGTAAATTCACATATATTGAAGGATTTGTGAAAAACAGCAACATATTTGAACTTGAATATTAATTATCAATATATTTCAATAAGTATCTGATTAAGTTGATAATATTTTTACGTTTATAATGTGACGGAAATTGCAATATTTTGAAGAAATAATCTCCTATTTAATTTTATGTAGTACTTTGAGAGATTGTAAAATTATTGAGAGCAAATGCAAATATATAAAATACATTAATCAATATTACGTATAAAAGTATAAAAGTTAAACGAAAACTAAAACAAAAAGCACACATTATTCACTTCTGACGTCTGCTTCTAAAAAGAACCATTAACCAAACAACTTATTGTAACAATATGGCTTTGAAGGTAGGTTGTTGCGTTTTCTGCTACAGAAATATAATATTGTTATGTGTAAACTTGCTGTTAACACATTACAAGCATATTTAAATAACCGCTTTAAAACCTTAACATTGAAATTGCTTTACTGTTGTCGTTTTCACAGTTTGTTTTCGCACTTGCTTTTGTGGCTGTAGCTAACGCTGATTATGTTCCAGCTGTTCAAGTTTATCATGCTGCTCCGGTTGCTGTACATGCTTCTCCAGTAGCTGTTGCCCAAAAGGTTGTTGTCAAATCCGAAGAATACGATCCTCATCCACAGTACAAATACTCTTATGGTATTGAAGACAAAATGACAGGTGATTCCAAGAGCCAAGTTGAAGAACGTGATGGTGATGTTGTTCGTGGTGAATATTCACTGATTGATGCTGATGGTTACAAACGTACCGTACAATACACTGCTGATGATCATAACGGTTTCAATGCTATCGTACACCGTGAACCTCTTGTAAAGGCTATTGATCACTATGCTGCCCCTACAGTTGTTAAGACTGTAGCTCCAGCAGCTAACTACGACGCCGCCACTGTTGTAAAAACTATAGCTCCTGTAGCCCATTACGCTTCTGCCGCTGTAGTCAAAACCATTGCTCCAGTTGCCCATTACTCAGCACCCGTTGTCCACTATTCGGCACCAGCTGTTGTTAAAACTGTTTCCCCTGTAGCTCAGTATACCTCATATGCCGCCCCTTCATACAATTATCATCACTAATTTGCTTTGAATATCATCATCGCTTCATTTACATTGCTTTTATTTATTAAGTTTGTCGAAGTACCCATTTATGTAAAGTAAATAAAAAGTTGAAATAATTGTTAAATATTAATTTGGTTGTTTAAATCTAAGTGTTCTTTGGCTTATTTTTTATTTTATTTGCAAAGAATCGAAAATATTTACTACGAGTATTTATTAAATAAGAAAATAATATAAAAATATTTTCGTCCCTAAATTAAATTTTAAGTATCGATGATATAATATATATATATATATATATATATATATATATATACATACATATTTAACACCCTTGGTACCTAGGCATATTATATACAAGTTAAGAGAATTTTATTGTTTATAATTTAATCATTTAATTATACATAAAGTGAAAACAAAAATTGCACAACAGTGTTACTATTGTGATACATTTTCTATGTTTATGTACATTCATTGAAATCAGTTAACTAGTTCACTAAATCAACGTTACCATTCTTTGAATTGTTAAAAAAGTTAACGTATAGTTTTATTCGGTCAACCAACGTAGCTTTTTATTGAATTATTTATTTTATTTAAAGAAAGTGTTCATAAAAATGAACACGAATAAGTTGAATCAATAAATTTGTAAGTTAAATTCTAAAACTGTAAACTGTACGTTATATCAAAATTATGGAAAAATTTTTATGTAACGTTCCTATACATCCGTTGAAACCACGAACTTTCGCATGTATTGCATCTATGTTCTTTTTTGGTTCAGTGTAGTTTCATACTAAATGTAAACATATTAGTTTCGAACTTAATCTAATGAAAGTTCAAAGGTCAAGGTTGAAAGTATGAAAATCCTTTTATCTCAAAAATTTATATTATTACAATTCTTAAAAAATTGTATAATCTTAACATAACTCTTTGGTTTAGAAGTTATGAAGCAAAATATGGTAAAAAACCGGATACACAAAAAATTTCATAATGTCCATGGATATTACGACACTTTTGAAAATGACTTAGTGTCCATTGACACTATGACACTTTCTGGTATGAAAATTAATATATTATATGATAACATTTCTGGACCAAATCAGCCGTATTCAGGATGCAAATGGTTCTAACTTTGGCTTAGGAAGGATTCTGGTCTACACTTAAAAAGCTTTCTGTATAGTAAGGCTTCGGCTGGACGAAGTGAATTTTAAGTCTGATGCATTTCAAACACCGGCTTCGCTCAACGGACTAACTGTCTCCAATGGACTTTATGTAATTTTTCTCTTAGAGGTTATGACATTTTCAAAAGTGTCATTATGTACATGGAAATTATGACTTGCATTCTAGAAAGCTAAATTTGTTTATTTAGAAAAATTTCAAAATTTTCAAAAGGTTTCAAAGCGTATTTTTTTATGAGCTGATATTTAAAATAAATAAAATTTATCATATATGTATACAAAACTTTGCTTTTTATCATATGTATTTTACTTTATAACTTCTAAACTAATGAGTGACCAGCTGGAAAAATGCATGGGTAGTAGGGTTTGGGACTCGGGAATTCGCGAAATTTATTTTAAATTTTCCCTACGAAAATCAGAAATTTAATATTCTCGTAGTTTTAAAATCTTATAAAATCCTATGTGTTACTTTTAACGTTTATATCAATGAGAGATTGTAGTTATCCTAACCACACTATTTACCAAGAATTTAGAGAAAATGTGGGGAATCCTTTTTTTAATTTTATCCTAAGGAAACCTACTTTAAACCTCAAATATTTTTTTATTTTGGATTTTTTTTAACTAAGTTTTGATGCAATTAGAACCACAAATTTATAACACTTTGTAGAGTAAAACTACAAAAATTCAACACCATTTGGTACCAGCAAGCACTCAAACTTGGAAAATCCAAAAAAGTGTTTGAAAAATATAAAATTTTTTCTTTCTTTTGATTCTTGTAATCGCGTATTTTAGCATATGTGTCCAATTCCTCTAATGTAAACGGCAAACACTTGTAGAAATAGGCCAACATGTGTTCAACCAATGTGTCGTTGAATCAGTGTTAAATTATATTGTGGACAAGTGTGAAACCAATTATTAGAATATTTGCACTATTTTTAGTACTGCAAAATAAAGAATGGGGGTTTATTACTCTTGCAATTATAAATCGTTTGTGATGCATCTCCTTATTGTTCTCTCAATAGCAGCGCTATAGGCAGCCCAAATTTGTAGGCGTTATTATAGTCTATAACGGAATCAAGTGACTCTTAAAAATAATTACACGTTTGAATTTAGCGCAACGTTTTCGCGCTTGTATTTTTGTCATTGATTTTGTTTTATAGTTATGTAATTAACTTGTGCAACTTTTTATTTATTAACATCATTTAAAGACTTTTTGTGGTTAGACCTGAAAAATATATCTATGAATTAAATGCAATTAAAAAAATATCAAAAATTTATGCAGACTTTGTTTTTTACTCGATATTCTAAAGGTAGGTTAAATCAAAATTATGGTATTTTGTATACCTTTTTTAGGTCACATATATGCTTTACTTTTGATATCAGACTGGAATGGAATTATTACGATTTTTTAAAATTTTTGATTTTTAACTATCATAACAAACGATAATTTCTTGGCCATTAATATAATTTATAAAATTTTTTTGATTGTCAAGTATTAAAAAATATATAAAAAAAATTTATAAAATTAAAAAACGCGAAAATCTATGCATAATTTGTTGATTAAAATTTGTTTAATGAAATGTTAAAAAATCACTATCCCTTTTAATTTGAAGTTTAGGCATATTGATGTGTATTATATACTTGTGGTAATTTTTTAAACGTTGTTTTTTAAATTTTGGCAATTTTTTAACTTTAACAAAAGTAAAGAAGTTTGAAGAAATGCCCATATGTACTTACAAATTCTTTCATATGAAATTTAAAATCAATATAATTTTTGTCATGTTTAAATTTTCGATTTTGTAATCGTACTATTTATTCGTGGAAATGAATCTTAAATATGTTGCACTTCGCAAATATTCACTATTATAGAGAAATTATGTTTGAAAATTTTTCATTGAAACACAACATCTTTAAATTCCTTTGAGACAACATATATTATGCAAACAATGGATCTGTAAATATTATAACTTCAAAATATGACTGGAGATTTTAAAATGAAAACTAATTTGATATTGTGTTCATACATATATCAGAATATTTTTTTATCCGATTTCTGAACACTAAGATTGATCCAAATAATATTATTGCTAACCAATTTTAATATTTTCCAGATTCTTGTTTAACATCTATTATTTAGTAAGAATTAGTCGGAGTTCACAAACAGCAATTTTTCTTCGCAGTTATGAGTTCATAGTAGAAAGAAGAGAAGGGAGTACTAAGCTTTTAGGTTCTCTTTACCTCCCTCGCCATAGAAGTCGGAATTGAAGCAAAAAAATTTTTTGTATAAAAAAAAATAATAATAATAATTAATATAAGATAGAGAGAGAAATGTATATCATATATTTGGATTTATTTTTTAAATTCTTTTGCATCAAAATCTCATTAACGTAGAAATCAAACATACAGTTATTAATATAAAAAGTGTATAAATCTTATAAATGACGTTATATAACAAATTTCGTATTTAATTTTTTTATTAATTTAATATGATTTATAATGTTTTGTTTTAGTTTATTTAATAAAAAGTAATTTTATTTAAAAAAAATATTTTCTTGTAATTTAAGTTCTAATTCTAGGGTATTCCAGAATTCCCGTGAAATTGATTTTTTGTTCACGTTTCTCGAAAGAAAAAATGTCACTTGAAACCCCAAACTCTAATGAATAGAGAGAAAGTTATGTTAACATTATATATATATATATATATATATATATATATACTAGCTAACCCAGCAAACGTTTTGCATTATAACTTATTTCTAGTGAATATTTTGGTTTTTAATTAAAAAGTAACGAATGTATTATAAGTGTGTGGGGTTGGGTGGGCGAGCTTTTATCCTTTTTGCTTTATTTTATGCCCTAAATGTTGGGATTTAGAAATGTTAAATGTTAAAATCTTTAGTTCCTTGAAGACTTCAAACTATCATCGGATAATTAATTAAGAAGGGTGAGCTTTTATCCGTTTTGCCATATTTTACGCCCTAAATGTTGGAATTTCCAAAAATTTATATCTTTAAGTTTCTTTAACATGTTAAAGTGTCTGCATGCAAAATTACCTCTTTACCCTATTTTACGCCCTAAATAATAAAAATTATAGGCTATAGTTCCTTCTAGATGTCACACTATTTGCCTGTAAAATTTCAAGAAAATCGATTTATTATTCAAGAAGATATAAGGATGGGGAGTTTTTATCCCTTGTGGCCTATTTTGCGCCCTCTCGCAATATGAAATATACTTTACGACCTATTCTCATACCTAACAAATACACGTACAAAATTTCATTAAAAATCGGTCAAGTAGTTTCGGAGGAGTTCAATTACAAACACCGTGATACGAGAATTATATATATATATAAATTGATCTTCAATAAGAAACTAGTGTTTTTAATATTTTTTTTCCAATCTTCATATTTTTGGATCCGTCCCTAAGTCGTGGCACAATGTTTTAATGCAACTCGCAAAAAAATGTTTAATCTAATCACATATGTTTGTCAGTCGATAACAAAATACGGGCGGACAGCCATACATCGTTAATTTAAATTCCTTACCTGAATGGTTTCGGAGTTTATCTACAGAAAATTAATTAATGCAACCAGTCTTTTTAAGGCTGAATTCAGCTTTTTTGTTTTGCTTTTAGCTTAAAAATTTTAGTTTTAGCTTCTAGCTTTTTCCTAGCCTTTTTTCATTCTTAAAATTGCCTTAGAAAAAATATTAGTATATTAACAACGAAGAAAATAGTTTCATATTTGCTATTACTGATTTTATTTTTACATAATTGTACATTTAAGCATTTTCGTGTATTGATTCGCACAAAAAACCGAAATTATTTATATTTAACTAATATATTCGCCTGCGGCGCTTCATTCTCCAAATCAATAATAACTTAAGTAATTTTATGAAATTACTAAATCGATTATTATAATAAATTTTTAATGTACTTCATTAACTATAAAACTATTTATGAATATAATTTAAAACAATTCTCATAAAAGTAAAAAATCACCTAAGAATTTGGAAATGCTTAATAAAAAGGAATTATAGTTCCAAAATTATGACGAATCATTTGGAAAAATTGGGTATTTTTTCATATGAAACGTAACCCAAATTTGTATGTGAATTTTTTGAACGATTATTCATTGGGTCATTGTACTGGTAGCAGTTCTTTGTTTTACTTATAAAAATTTCAAAAACTAATAAGAACGTGAAAAATAAGTTGTAAAACTGAAAAAATGTTAGCTTTTTTCTGGCTTTATTTATTAAAACACTTAGCATTTTTTGCCTTTTTTAAAGTTCAATTTAGCCTTGTTGTCTTTTCTCATATTTTATCAGCACTGATTACAATATTAAAATAAATAAAAGTAATATTCGATCTCTATAACATTTCGAAATACACAATTATCTTAAAGGCGAATATTTTAAAATATTTAAATTTAAAATTTATTTACTTTAAATAAATGACTAAGTTTGACTTAATGTACTTCTAAATGTTTCAATGATGAAGTTCCATAGGGTTTAGTGATGATAGTTGTAAGTAGGGGCGTCATAAGATGTATAATGAACAGATTTAACGTAAGTGGGGGCCTCATAAGATGTATAGTGGGACGGAACTGCATAAGGAGCTACGGGGGGAACAGTTTTTACAATATTAGGATCTGAATAGTGGGCAACTGGAGCAATGGTTTTTACAAGAGTGCGAGCTGCATAATGAGCTATGGGAGAAATGGTTTTGACAACAGTGGGATCAGCTTTTACAGGAGATTCACGATGTACAATAGCATTGAAGTCATTATGATCATCAGCAAACGGTACGTTTGAAGCCATCAGCATCGATCAAGGGGTATTCTCCACGTACTACATCTGGCTCTTGGAATCACCAGTCAATTTATCTTCAACACCATAAGAGTGTTTGTATTGCGGATGTGGATCGTATTCTTCGGATTTAGCATTTTTTGGGCAACAGCAACGGGAGCAGAATGATAAACTTGCGCGGCTTGAACATAACTAACGCTAGCTACAGACGCAAAAGTAAGTGCGAAAACAAACTGTAAATAGATAGAAAAGCAAGTAATTTCAATGTTAAGGTTTAATTTAAATTTTTTGAAAATGAAATGTTGCTATTGTGTTGAAAGTGAGCTTGTACCACATGTTATGCAATTACCTTGAAAGCCAAGTTGTTATAAGAAGTTGGGTTCTCTTTGGAAGTAGACACAAGTAGTTAGTGAATAATATGGTTTCAAATATTTAATCAGTTTATGTACAAAAAAATATTTTAATATTTTGGACATTTCTTTTTGTTCCTTTAGACTTAAGGGTCTTATATTTATATTACTACAATTTATTAAATTTACCCAGCACTGTTTATTAGTGTGTAAGTGTTTTCATTCATAAATAAAATTGTAGTGATATTTGTAAATTTCAATTATAAACATGATTTATTTCTTTTTTAGCAAAATGTGCACACACATATATACGTGCATTCATATTCATATTATTTTGTTGTACAGCTTTAATTTATTTAATTGCTAATTTATCGATAACTTTAATACACTTAGTTTATTTTGCACTTGTTTGTTTTTTCTTAAGACGGTTTGAAAACCCCAAATGTTTATTTAATAAAAAATGAGCAATTGTTGCTACTGTACCAAATGGGACATTAGCGTGATTCCGTTTGTGAAGAGAAAAAATCTGGTCGTGCTATTCCCAAAAGTTTACTTGATTTGAAACATCCATTTATGGCTTGGCGCCTGTCATTTGCGAGCTAAATTAAAGGATAAAAAATCCTTTTTAAGATTTCACAATTTGTTTAAATGTCATAGCAGAAAGTTCCGAACAGGTCCGATCATATCTAAAATAAAATCTTTTCATAAAAAAATTTTAAAAATTTACATTTTTAGCATTTTTAGTTGCAAAAAAAAAAAAATAAGGAAGACCACTTAAATGATGCGTATTGATTACTAAGCTTAATGCAGAAAAACTAATAAAAAGAATTTAAATATTCATCTTTTCAAAGTCTTTCAATATAAATATCACAAAAAAAAAAAACAGTTTTTCAGGAATCTCTAATACACATTATTGGTATTCAATAATGTTTAATCGGCAAATGATACTTTCTAAGTCAACGGTTCTCAAATGGGTGTCCATACAAAAGTTATAGGGAGTTGAGAAGGCCATTTACTTAAACACAAAGATTTTTTTATTTAAAGGTCAATAAGACACATTTACTTCTGTTTATGTTCTCATAAAATATCTTGAAATGTAGTAAAAATCAAAGAGAAACAAATTGCAATTATATCCGTTTGACAGATTAATTAAATTATTTATATTTTATACTTATTTATATTTTATTTTTTCTTAATACGAAAGCTTAATCTCAAATTAAGGATGATATAAAATTAAACTTCTCAAATTTCAAAGGTTTGAGAATAAATGAAAAAAATAGATAAATTTATTTTCAAATTGAGAAATATACTCATTATAATAAATGTAAATCTGTGCATTCAAAAAACCGACATTTTCAGAAATCCGGTTTTAGAATTTTTCGAAAAGTAGCTTTTTTAAAAACCGGTTTCGTATACGGTTATACTCACAAAAACCGATTAACCGGTTTTTGTTAAAAACACAAATATTTTTAAAATGTTTAAAATTTTTACTAAAGAAAGTACGCTTATACTACATCTCATTTGTAATAACAAGTAATATAAAAATAAAAAGTCATATTTCTCTTCTGCAGCGGAATGAACGCTCAAATTTGTATTTGTTAAACTATTTGCTGAAATTTCCTGTGACAAACGTCAAAACTAAAACAGACTTATCGGAGCAGAACAGATTTATTGGATCATAATGTAAATTGAAACAAGTGAATTGTTTAAAATAAAATTTATATGAAAACTACTCAAAAACACTTGACAAAATTTGTGAATTTCATATAAATTAGATTTTCAAACAATTTGATTATTGTTCCCTGAGAATAAAGTTCCCTGAGTAAATATAAAAAATGGGAAATGTGGGTTGCTTTTAAAAATCAAAAATCGGTTAACCGGCTTCCGGTTTCGTTTTTTGAATACACTAATAATTAGTTCTAAGTTTATGCTTTTAGAGCTGTATTTTTTAAATATTTTCTCTTGAAGATTAATTTATTTTTTTTTTTAGATTTAAGAATTATTTGAAAAGAACTTTTGATATCAAATTGAGACAACTATATTTTTCGAATATTCTACTTTGCATAAAAAAGTACGCATTTACTTTAAGATTTCAGAACGATTTAAGCTTAATATCAAAATAGGGAATTAGTTTTTATAATTGAATTTAAGAAATAAAACTTGTTTGAAAACAGGTTTGATGTTAAACGTTAAAAACGTGGTCGTTTTCTAATTGTTACGTCTCAAGGGGGTCGTGAAGCTGTTGCTTGCGAGAACCCCTGTTCTAAGTAGTACAGCTACAAAATATTTAATAGATATTTTGTTTTTGTATTTAAATGTTTAAATTTTTTGTTTTGTTTTCCAATTTAAATAAATAAGTAAATAAATAGAAATTTTCTAAAAATACTCGCTCCAAATTTTATTTTTTGGTTGAGTGGTAAAAAGCAACAAGAATTTGAATTAATACGAATTTCGGAAATTAAAAAATTAATATTATCTACAAAATATGTTATCAAATAATGCTCTGAGCTTTTTTGTACAAATTTCAAAAATATGCATAATTTTTTATTTTGTGAAAATATTTAATGTATCTTATTCAAAGCACTCCTAAAAACTTTTCATATGGTAAAAAAAGTTTTAAAATTTCACTCTTTTGGGAGAATCATAAAAATAATACAAAAATCCTGAAAAAAAACTTTTGATCCAAATACAAAACTTTAATGGCTAAACATTTAAGTTGACAAGTGGCGATCAAATCTTACACAATATATTTATAAATACTTTTGAACTATAAATTTGAACTATAAATTTTATTTTATTATGTCACCAAAAAACATGATATTTTACTTCATTATTCCTTTTTAGTTTTTGAAATACAAACAGAAATTTTTATGAATCTATGGTTTTTAGTAATTTAAGATGTGTTTTATTTAATTGTTATCCTCTAAGGCATTTCAAACAAATAAATGCATTTCAATCAAATTAATTAAAATGCATGACCTGAAAAGCACAAAAATGCAAACATTTGGAACTAATCTGATAAAGAGAACCGTACCGAAAATCGATACTCTTTTACAAAAATAAAATAAATAATTTATAATAATTTCAGTTAATAATAGCTTTGCTCCATTACTTAACGTTACTTGTATAAAGTAAGAAATTGTAAGAAAAACAACAAAGTTGTCAAATGCGAAAAACTAACAAATTTTCAAAAATTCGAAATACGCTGTAAATTTTGAGATATTCCGAAAAAAAAACGTTTTGATGATAGTTGCTGTACAAAAGATCTCGAAGCTAACTAAATTTTAAGTCAATTTTGAATTTAAGTGAATGAAGAAAGCAAAAAAATTTAGCTTTTAAACTTCATTTAAATCATTTATATTTAATACAAATAAGGAATAATTTATTAATTCTTTTAATTAAATTTGCATTTCTATTTCAAAATGACACTAAAGACATCAAATTTGAAGTGCTATTTCATTTACAATAAAATGAGACGTCAATCTTTCAAATCATTTAAATAATCAAACAATTATTTAAACATTTCAAAATTTTAACAAACTATTATTAATGTATTTTTAAGTAAATCACATAGAAGAAAGTTTGTACATAAATATAAATTTCAGTTCATAATATTTAAGCATCATTTCTTAAGGATTAAAACTTTTTTATATTTTTTCAAATGAATCAAAAGTCAAGAAGACTGAAAATATTTTTAAATTTTCATTTATATTTTCAATTTGTAAAAAATGTTTGAAAATTTCTTCGAAAAATGTTTTAATAATTTTTAGCTACATTTTGGAAATAGAACAGAAGCGCAATTACGATTACATGTAAAGTAATTTAATTAAAAATGTATCCATTACTCCCAAGCCTGTTAATAACACAAGTCAACAAAAGAGTAAAAAAATTTTGTTCGCAAATATTTCTGCTTAAATCTTATTATTTAGGCTATATATGAATAGTATAGAAAATTAAATTAAACAATTCTACATCACACTTTTAAGTCATTGGTAGATCAAATGAGACCGAACTTTACAGCAGACTTTTTTTCGAATCAATCGGTTTTTTCATTATTGCGGACTGTTTTCTAGATTAATAACAAAAATAAAAGTTTTTCATTTTTTTCAATCTATGTATATCAGATGGATTATTTATGGGGTTTCGGATGAATATTTTGATATGTTGCAAATGAAATAACAAACTCAATATAGCCGCCATCTTTTTAAAATGTACTTACAAATGGAGAAATAATAAAAAATGCATAATTTTTTATCGTTATGAGGTTTGTAAAATGAATTAAGCTACTTAAACCATTTAAACAACAAATGACAAAAAAAAAAAAAAAAAACAATATTAATTTGAAACTAGACAATTATGAATATGGAATGAAATTTTATGATTTTGTGGCAAATTAATTTACTATAAATAATAAGCAAATTGGCAATGTTAATCATACAAAACTCATAACTTCAGTTTAAAACAAAATTTTCAAAAATGGCATTCAAGGTAAATATCAATTTAATAATTATTTAAATAAGGATCAAAATGTAACAATTTATATTTTTTACTTTTTCAGTTTGTTGCTTTCCTTGCTCTTGTCACTGTTGCAAGTGCTGGTCTTGTTCCCGTCCCTCAAATCTATCACGCAGCTCCTGTAGTCAAAACTGTTACTCCAGTGGCTTTTGCACATGATCAACTCATTTTGGCTAAACATTACGATGATCAATATGATCCCCATTCTCAATACAAATTCGCTTATGAAGTCAATGATGATCACACCGGTGACAATCATAATCAAAAAGAAGAACGCATCGGCGATGTTGTACATGGTGAATATTCCTTGATCGATGCTGATGGATTTAGACGTATTGTACAATATTCAGTTGATCCTCACAATGGTTTTAATGCTGTTGTAAATCGCATTCCTTTGGATCATCATGTTAAAACAGTTGTTAGGCAGGTTGCTGCTCCAGTGCATTATGTTGCTCGCGCACCAGTTGTTAAGCAATATCCAGTTCCAGTGACATATCATAAATATCAGTAAATAAGAGACATTTACATAAACATAAGTCTAATAATATTTGTTATTGTTGTTTTTTGTTATTTTGATTATAAATAAATTGTTAAATATTATTATATTTTATTGGAATAGATAGATAGATAGATAGATAGATATATCTCAGATTTTTTCTAATGGTTTACAAACATAGCTAAAACCATATAAATATACTATTAACTTAATGTTGTAATTTTTAAGTACGGCCAAATTTTAAATCAGGCAATTAGTAACTCTTAGCATTTATTACATTGTACAAATCATTGTATGTCAATATAAATGTGTTTTAAAACAAATACAAGAATCTAAAATATATGGATAAAAGCTATTGAAATATGAGTGAACAAACGAAAGTTTATATGAGAGGAACCTGTCACTTTTACATCGGGTTGTCATTAAAGGTGGCTAATTAACGCCGTTTAGGTACGGTTATACTGGTCACAGGGCTGGTCTAAATGAATCTGTTCAATACTATAATATAAATTTTCTGTCTCAGAGCCAGTTGTGTTGAGAACAATTTTTGCTAATATCACTCATTATTATTATTTAAAACTACAATTTACTTAAATTTGTATGTCAGTACTCTGAATCAAGCCATATCGTTCTTATTTATCTCATGTTTTATAATCTTACATGCTTACCACTCAGCTACAAATTGTTATTGCGCGCGTGTTGCCCACCACGTGGTATAGAAAAATTCCTGTATCTCCAGCATAAGATTGCTACTTTGTCTTATTGTGTTGCTAAGATTGACAAAAAAAATATAGGATGCACCAGCATCTTGGGATTTTCTGGATTCTGAAGCTGGCAGAACGCAAGTTCGAGGTCTTACCTAGGACTCAAACGTAGGTACAACTGGAGCCAGTAGCCCCTGGTACAGCAACACGTGCTTGCCGGTGTTGTTGTACTGGACTGGCAGTTGGTTGAATCCCTTCGGGAAGTCATATGGTGGTTGCGGTATATGTGTTGTTTGCTTGCAGAAACACTGATCACAAGAGTGATCTGGAGAGGGTATCTCCAACCCCTAAGCAAAAGGGTAGAATCTTGGCCAGAAAGGGAGTTATTAGATTGCGACCTATATGTGTCAAAGCATATTGGGGCGTTGGTTAGCGCATTATACTTCACCCGGTGTTAAGACCACCGTGGGGTTAGGTTGTCATGGCAGGTACATGGCAGATTAATCTTGAACACATCTGCGCGCGTGTTGTCAATTGCTCATTTAACAAGAATGCTAGAAATTTACTCTGAACTGATACTTAGTGAGCGTGATGGTGGCAACTGGTTTTCAACTGGAACTTTGGTCTGCGGTTAGATGTCAATTGGTTCTTAACAGGTACTGAGGCACCGGTACTATTACAACAATTGTCTTTAAATTCCCGTAGATAAATAATAAATATTTTGTCATATACATTTTCGTTTCAAAACCGATATCTCTCTCGTTATATCGTTAAATCTTTGCAATATAAATAAACGAAAAATTTGTGAAAATCTACAAATACTTAAGAAAATGTTCAACTTAAAAAAAAAACAAATAATAATAATAGTAATAATAATAAAATTATAAAGAGCTTCAAATTACGAGAGAGCCTCAATTCCTAACTTTATATTAATAATAACTGTACTATTTAGGGTAGCGATAGGCACAAAGAGAGGATGAAAAAATTTTAATGTGCAAATGCATAATACAATATAGATTAATCAGGTAACGACATTTAAACACCTGAGATTTTTTTTTTTTGGTAACAATATGGCTTGGGTTCTGAAATCTAAAGTGCCAAATTATTCTTTATGTTTACAATCTTTGTTTACTTTTGTGTTATTGCGTCTATTACTTTTTTTATTACGTGAAATGTCAAATGTGTTTTTGTTTCTTGTAAACAAACATATGAAATGTCAAAATTAAAAACGCCATAAGAGATTTAAATGCAAAACAAAATAAATGGAATTTTTTGATATTGCAGTTGTTGTAGAGTTGTAGTTATCTTGTATCATGGCCAGGTGCGGATCCACAGAAGAAAGGAAATTCCCCCCATCCAAAATGAATTTTTCATCTAAGAAAAATTAAATAGGAAGAAAAATTTACAAGAGGAAGAGAAAAAGATAAAAATTATTTTGGAAAAAAATTAGTTTGCAATAAATAGAATAAGGAATGATGAATTTATCTTCAACATTATCTCTACAAAAATTTAAGTAAATCACCAGGTTTTAAAAATTGCCACTTGTAACTTTATTCAACTTTTTTTTAAATAACTACATAATATATTTATGAATTTTTGTAAAACATTAAATTCTTCTACTGGTAAATAATTTTGTAATTTTATGTATTTTTACTGGGATTCCGAAATTCTAAATTTCAAAATTTCGTTATATTTAAGTTTAAAATTTACAGACCATGCGATTAGAAATGCATCCTTCGATAAAAAAATAATTTGTCAAGGTACTAGTTTTATCAGTTAATGAAAAATATTTTTAATTTTATAAATCAAAATTTATGCGAAAATATTAACAAAAAGCGCTTAAGTAACAACAAAAGGTTTTCCCCAAATTTTTCCGTATAAAATATAATATTTATTCTAAATATTATTATATTAAATTATATATAATGAAAATTTTGCTTATTTTGAGACAATAGACAGATGTCTAAAATTTTTCGAGTAAAATAATTATTTTATTTTACAAAAAAATAATAAAAGATCAATTGAAAATATGCATAATTTTGTAACTCAAAATCATTAAAAATTTTGAATTACGCTCAAAATAAACTTTTCCTTTATAAATTCTGTTATTGTTTTGTTAATTTCTTATTTTTAAAATTTTTTGGAAAGTAAAAGAAGCAATCTTGTTATCCATATACATTTGTATATGTTTTGGTCAAATAATGAAAAAATGTTTAAAAAACATTAAACAAAAAATAAAATTTTCAAGTTCTAATACAATTTATTAAAAATTTTTCTACAAAAGGCTATACAACGATGTAATATTATTTAAAGACTTTTTTGTAAGAATAACAAGATTTATTTCTTTTAAATTGGACAAAAATTTTAGAACTTATTCGATTTTATATGGAATCATTTACTTAAACTTTTTATACGATTTTATTATTGCCTCAATGTTTCAAATAAAACATGTTTAAAAATACATTAAAAATAATTTGATAAAATTTTGAAATTTTTAAATAATTGTTTAAGTATTTAAGCGATTTCAAAGATTGACGTTTCATCTTATTGTAAATAAAATAGCATTTAAAACTTGATATTTTTAGTGTCATTTTAAAAGAGAGAAGCAAATTTAAATAAAAAAAACTTAATAAATTATTTCTTATTTGTAAATATAAAAGATTTATATAAAGTTTAAAAGCTACGATCTTTTGCTTTTTTCATTCAATTAAATTCAAAATTGATTTAAAATTTAGGTAGCTACGAGACCTTTAGTGCACCAACTATTTTTTTTTTTTCAAATATCTCAAAGTTTACATGGTACTCGTATTTTGAACGTTTGAAAATTTTTTAGTTTTTCTCATTTGACAACTTTGTTGTTTTTCTTTCAATTTCTTACATTTTACAAGTAATGAAAAGTAATGGAGCAAAGCTATTATTAATTGAAATTAAATAAAAATAAATTGTTTGTTTTATTTTTGTAAAAAAAACATCGATTTTCCGTACCATTCTCTTTATCAGATTAGTTTTGCATCAGTAAGTTTTTGATATTAAAGAATATAATTAGATCTATTTAAGTAAAATTGATACCTTTTATATATTTCAGGTCATGCATTTTAATTAATTTCATTGAAATGTATTTATTTGTTTGAAATGCTTTAGAGATAATTAAATAAAAATACATATTCAATTATTAAAATCTATTCAATATTCCCTGAAATTTAGGAACCATAGATTCATAAAAACTGCTGCAATATTTTCACAGCAACATATTTAAACAGTATTCAACTTGTTTGCCAAATATTAAAACACCAGCACCTTGTGATATAGTTCTATAGTTCTTCTCTAATTCAAAATTTGTGCTTTAATTTGGCAGCCATTTTTTCCAATTTCCTTGCTACTAGAAAGCAAAATTGTACGTGCGCAATTATGTATACGAAAATATATTTTATTTCTAGTGCAATGGTTTGCTTTTGCTGCTGCCAATTGCCGAGACGAGTGACAATTTTAGTAGTAATATGAAGGGGCTATTTCTAGTCGCTTAGTATTGAAGAAATGAGACATTTGTATATTTATTGCACAGTAGCAATTGGTTATTGTTATTATTATTATTATTATTATTATTATTAATATTGTTTTTTTTTTTTTTTTTTGCTAGAACTTGATAATTAAACCTTGCTAAAATAAAATAAATGTTTAAAGAGAAATAAAAATTCTGTCAAAAGGAAGAAAATACTAATATATTTATATATATCTATATTTTGTATAGTTTTTAAGTTCTATTTTAATTCTCTTATTAAAGCAAAACTAAAAACTGTGAATGTTTGCACCTTTATTCTGGACACATAAACATTTCTAGGCAGAAAGCATTAAACTTTAAATGTGTATGAAAAATATATAAAAATTTGTTTATAATATTTAAGAACTCATTAATCATTATGAAAGTAAACACGTTTTTTGGCTGTATCAATAATAAAAATAAATTTTAAGCCGGAAATCTGCAACAACAGGCAAGCCATATGTGGCGGATTTAATGAAACAAAAAAAAATAAAAAATACGTAAAATCTTTTCTAATTTTGTAACTTTTAAATATCTACAAGATATTCAATAAAGAGAAACAAAAACATTTATGCTATTTACTAAATTCAAATACAATGGAATTATAATTAAAATTGAATTTCAATCTAAATTAATTGCTATAAAAGTGACGCTAATTTTCAAATTGTATCATTCACTTCTTGTACACATTTCTGCAAAGAACTAGATACTTTAACATGGCTTTTAAGGTAAAAATAAAAACTACAACATTTCTCACAAACTGTGTTAATTTTATAACAATAAAACATGTACAAAAATACAACTATTAATTGGTATATTTTTTACAGTTTATTTTCGCTCTTGCCATCGTAGCTGTTGCCAGTGCCGGTTATGTTCCTTCCGCTCAGGTTTATCATGCAGCTCCCGTAGCTGTTGCCCAAAAAGTTGTTGTCAAATCAGAGGAATATGATCCTCATCCTCAATACCGTTTTTCTTACGGTGTTGATGACAAATTGACCGGTGATTCCAAGAGCCAAATTGAAGAACGCGATGGTGATGTTGTTCGTGGTGAATATTCATTAATTGATGCTGATGGTTACAAACGTACTGTTCAATATACTGCTGATGCTCACAACGGTTTCAATGCTGTTGTACATCGTGAACCTCTTGTAAAAACTGTTGCTCCTGTAGTTCATTATGCTGCTCCTGCTGTTGTCAAGACTGTTACTCCTGTAGCTCACCACGCTGCACCTGCCATAGTCAAGACTGTTTCCCCTGTGGCTCACTACGCTGCCCCAACTGTTCTTAAGACCGTAGTTCCAGTTGCTCATTACTCAGCTGAAGTTGCTCACCATGCAGCTCCCGCTTATTACACATCTTATGCTGACCCAGCTATTTCATACCACCATTAAATCACTGAAATTTATTAGCCTGTTTGAATATTTATTTTACGAGTACAAAGAAAACATAATAAACAAAAATATGTCTGTTAATAAAATTAATATCTTCACAAAAGTTTTTGCTCTTTCAATTAATTTTAATAATAAGTATATATGGTGTATTTACTGATATCTCATCGATATACATATGCAGGTTTAAGTGCTTTTTAGGAAACGTATCAATATTTAAAGGCAAGAATACAGTAATGCCGTATGAAAATACCTATAGTTATTAACCTATATCAAATAAAAATGTAACACCTAAAGTATTTATAAATTTCATAGTTCACGTAGAAACCAGTCTGTACTTCTGCAAAACCTTCTCTACGTTATTAGCTTCACATGTCTGAGACTGGTCGATAATTATTAGACTGATCTTCCTTTCTCCTACAGTAGTTATTATGTAAATAAAAAATCCGTTACGAAATACGTCTAATCAAACCGTGCTAAATTATAAAAATACGGGCGTGGTGTAAAAAGATGAATCGTTTATTATGTGCGGGGACCCATATTTAATATGATGGTATCTATCTAGAGTAAGTCAATCAGACTTTTAGATCTAAAAGACCTTCCCTACGTGGTACACTAAATTTAAGAGTTCAATAAAAATTTGGTGATGATACTAAAAAGTCGGTATATTATTTACAATGGTTCTTTGTTCCATGCTGTCGCTCTTGAATCTATTGGAACTAACATGGTAAAGGTGTATTTGTTAATAATATTCAGTAGAAGTATGTTCAGCATCGCCTACCGACTGACTGAAAGAGTAAAGAAATGGCACTATGTTTGTAGCGTAGGGGATATATCCTTTTGTCAAATATCAAATAGATTTTCAAGGTATAGTACTTTTTTAATATACCAAAGCAACTTCCGGTAATGTGGACTATGCGCCTAACTAAGGCAGGTAGGGTAAAACTGGTTGGATGATCGTTTTACCATTTAATAGAGATATATAGCGAGAGTTTTTGTGGAAAGTCGATTTATTTATTTTCGGTATAGTGTTATTCGATAGTGAGTATTTTCGGATTGCTTTTTGTGTTAAAAGTGGATAAAATAGTTTGAAGAGTAACGTAAAAAATTTTAATGTGTAGTGATTTTATATAATGGATAATTCTTTACAATTGTTGGATATTTAAATTTATTTAGTATAAAAACTGAAAAGAGTTGTTTATTGGCATAACCTAAAATCGTGCAATGTGGACCACCCATAGAATTTTTAAATTCAAGTTTTTTTGAGAAAATTTCCATACACATTTGATTAATCGTACTTTTTTACATTAAATATTTAAAAAAATTTTTTTCTGATTAAATTGACCTAAAAAGTACTTCATTCCTCTTTGAAAAATAAAATTTTTGTTTCGACTAATATGGAACGGGAATCCGTATTACTCGCATATACTATTCCAAATTACCTTCATCACATATAGTGTGAATAGTTTTGAGTTTTCTTACACTAGTTGCATGTTTTTTTTTAATTGGTTTTTGAAGAAACTATAAATATTTTATCTGTAATAAAATCTTTATTAGTTAAGATATTTTATCGAAATTATCGGTGATTGTAGACTCATTTGAAATTATAAAGTGTAAAAAACTTTAAGATTTTTTTAAAAGGAATTCCACAATTCCAAAAAAAAAAAACAAATAAAGTAAAAAAAAATGCCGAAAATCCCAAAATGCGATTTTTCACATTTTCACCTATATAGTCCACCTTATCTCGATGTTGCAGAGGTTACGATTGAAAACTCTTAAAAACGTATTATAGATTCCGAAACTGCAATCTGTTTGCAGATTCACACTTTGAAGGTGTGTATTTAGATCGCTTGGGTTATTGGGCATATTTTCCTTTTTAAAATTATCTTTGTGAAGATACCTTTCAGAAAAGTATAATATGTAGTTCAAGAAAATTACATTTTAGAGAAAAAAGATTGCAGACACTTCTTCGGTCGAAAAAAAATCATAATTTTTGCAATTTTCAAATTCAATATCATTTATTTTTTAACTCGGTAAAGATATCGACTTCAAATTTACTTTATTCAATAAATAATTTTGTTCTTTAATTAGTTGAAGAAAAAACTAATAAAATACTTGGATATATCTGAAAAAATCTGGACCAAGAAAGTGCAAAATTAAGGTACTTAAAATTTCAAATGCAAATGACTCGAAAACTACAAGAGATAAATAGCACAAGTACGCATGTTTATTGGCCTTATTCAGGGCTTTAGGATGATGTAAAAATATTTGAGATCGGATATGAAACAAAAAATTGACAAACGTTTAAAAATTTTCTATACTAGAGGTACCCCACTTTGAGACTCCATATCTCAACTCGTAGGGTGTATGTGGGCGCCCCTTCCACACTTAAAATTTTACACTGCTCTGCTACACACAATTTTATGTAAATGTATTGTGGCGACAATCTGATATTAAAAAAAATCCCGAAGTTCCTCTAGTATTCCTAAACTTTTTTAATTTTTTAATATTTTTAGCTAATAACTACAAATTAAATATTTCAAATGTCTCTAAGTAATTATTTATTTTCTTTTGTAAAAACAAGCACCAGCTTGCTTAATCATAAATATCTATATTAAATTTTGGCACTTTAAAATAACATAAATTCATGAAATTGAGTTTTATTTTTAATAGTTATTCTTTAACAACAAGGGATGAATCTAAAAGTTAATATTTCATCTAAAAGGGTTTCTAAACTCAAATTTTCATTTTAAAGATTATAATGCGGATGTTAAATGCCACATAAATATAATTTTGGCAACACCCCTACAATTTTTCGGTTAACACACTTAAAACGAAATTGTTCAATGCCCTTTAAAGTAAAAAACAATATATATATAGACTTTAGAAGTGGAAAACTAATCACTCGAACTCTTCTTCTTATTGTTGATTTGATTATTATTTACAGATGCTTCTTTTCTTACTGCAATGACTTTAGACTTTTGTACGTTCTTATCGCTGTATTTAAATCAGTGTCGGAATTTCTCATAATGACCCTTTTCTCTGCTGTTCTACTTTACTCTAGAGCACTAGACTAAACTGGCAACTATTCTACTTGTCTCATTTTGTAAAAGACTACAAAATACAAAATGTATTTATTTGAATGCACAAATGTTGACCAAAGGATTTTTATTGTATTCTTGGCAAATGATAAATACACACATGCACAAATTCTATAAAAATAATACTTTAAGTTTTCTTTATATTTTATTTCGTTTTACACCGTACAAAAAAAAAAAAGACAGAACTGCAACTTTTGCGGAAAACAATAGACAAGATGAAAGATCTTTTGTGAATTTATTATTGTCCATTTGAATTGCACCCCAAGATACCAGTAATCATTCGTATGAGTACAAATACAACAGACAAATGTTTTCATGGGTGAACAAACTTGTTTTTTCATTTCAAATTAAAATACAAAATTTTGTGCTGCGAAAGAAAGGAAACCAAAATGAAAATAAAAGTTCATAGATCTTTGGATGCAATTTTTTTGTTCTTAAGGTATTGCATTATTTAATAACCGTTTTATTTAAGTTGCATTTGTGTGTGTGTGTGTGTGTGTGTGTGAAAGAGTGTTTGAATCTTTATTAGATCACATTATCAGTGTGATGTGTGTAATTTGTCCGAGAGATAAAAGATGAAATACCGACTCCCTGACTGACTGGCTGGTTGGTTGCCTGAATGTTTCATTATTTCATTATTTTGATAATAAAGAGCCCGAGAATTCCTTAACAAAAGTTTTAATACAAAACACAAATCAAGAAAACTTTCATCAATGCAAAACAAAAACTAAATTTATTACTAAAAACAACATCTTTAAATAATAGAAATTTTTATTATACAGTGGTTTAAGTAGCATAAAACATAAAATTTCAAAATAATATTTATGTAATTTTATTCTTGTTAGGCTTAATAAAAATCTTTAGGTATTAAATCAAGATCTGGCATAGCACATAAAGTCCTCCAGTGCAGGCACTATCTGTGTGTAAAATTCCGTGAAAATCGGTTCAGCCGTTTAGATGTGATTGATATACAAATAAACAAACTTACATCTCAGTTTTTTTACAGCGGTGGGAAAAATAATAGGAACAAAATATTTTCATATGTTTTCTTATTTCTCAGTAAAGAAGAGCACGATCCAGATCTTTTATGTTTAAAATCAACTGTAAACAAGTGTTTTTTATTTCCCAACTTGCAGTTTTTCCCTTGGGTCATTTGATATATTATGCATTTTTTATGATTGTTCACCAATGCCCAATGAACCAATGAAAATTCACCCAATTCAATATAGAAAAATCACCCAAATAAAAATGAAAACTTATTCAAGAATACAAAATTTTGCCCAAAAAAGTGAAAAAAATACCAAAATCACCCACGTCCAATATCCTAATGCACAGTGGGGTCTTTTGCAAAATAAATGGTAATAAATCTGAGAGAAGAGAAGTTAGAAGAGGAGAAGTTAGACTTTCAGCATATTGTCATCTAGGGTGTGTAACTGAAGCGAAAACGGCACTACGTTGGGCCAAACTTGCCCACATCGAGTGTGTACATTATATGTTAGGATTTAAAATATATTTGACGCCAAAAATTTAATTTCTCATTTTTGACTTTGACTTTTTTGCGTTTTTACCCTATAACTTAAAATAAAAATTCTATTTTTTTAACATATGGTGAAATTCTCTATAATTTTCTGAATTATGCTAAAATTATGCTAAAGAAAAATTTTTTTAATTAACTCAAATCGATAACTAAGTAAAATTTTAAATTCAAAATTTTGAAACAGGTCTAAAAATTTGCAATTTTTTTACAAAAAAATAACTATATATTTTGTTAAAAAGCATCAATATTCTTAGATATTTTCTAAAAGGTTGGACCTTATGAAATCGTGCAAGAGTAATTTTCTAAAATTTTTAACAGCGCCCTACATCTAGCGGTGGTTGAAGGTTATCAATTTTTGAACAAAATTTTTAACAAAAACTTTTTAAGTTTGTATAAAATTTAGTTTGCTGATTTTGGCACTTTTTTTAATTAAATTAGATAGTATAGAATGTTTTTCAAGCTTTTTCAAAAAATTGTTACAGTCCACCTGTAAATTTAGTCACATTAGGTAATTTTTCTAAAATTTCAAATATTTTCAATAATAAAAATTTTGACTTTATAAAATATATTTTAAAATTATATATATTTATCTGAACTTTTTTATGACAAAAGTCAAAGTCGAGAGGCCGATTTACCAATTTTTGCATACTGCCGATGGAGCAAACAAAATCAAAACTCTTGTATGTCCTATACATTTCATGGGTTGTCTAGTGCGCAAAAATTATTTTGATATCTATAACCACTTCGAAAATATTCAGACTTAAATTTATAAAATATGTTTCTGAAAACGTGTTTTTATTTATTTATTTATTTTTTAAAGTATTCCATAAATTTTAAAATAGTAAAATTTTGTATACACAATTTTAAAGAAGACACAATTTCCTTAAAATGATATATAATATTTCTATTTTGTATTTGAAACGTATCGGGTAAATAAATTTCAAATAAGCAAATCATTGCAAAATGCCAAATCCGTATGTTTTTACACATTGATTTTGATAACAGTATTACCACACAAAATAGTGAACTACATTACTATAAATTTCCTTGATACGATTCAAATACAAAATCGGTATGTTATATATAATTTTGAAGCGAATTGTGTCTTCTTTATACCTTAAATATTGTAGGTACTATTTTATACCTTATAAATGACTTTTATTAAAATAAAAAAATAAAAAAATCAAATCAAGTTTACAGGAACATATATCATAACAAATTTCATAATTTTTGTTGCAAAACCCTCGAAAAGATACCGTAATATCTAATCTAATTCGGAAAACTATTATAAACATTTTTTACAGATACAAAAGTTTACTTTTGTTAAAAGAATTGATAATTTTCGACCACTTCGAACTTAGCACGTTCAAAATTTTCCAGAATTTCACTTACAAGCTTCTTTAACAACATTTTTTAAAAAATTTAAATGTATAAAGTGGCTTTTTTGCTTTTTTTCGAGTTAACGAATTGAAAAAGCTAAAAATTGAATTTTGAAGCCAAATATTTTTGAAAACATATTGTACAGTAATCATGTTCGTCAAGCTTAGTAGAACTCAGAAATGTAAAAATATTTAAAATCTGTTCATATTTGTAAAAGTTACAAGCTCGGATATGTTTTTCGCTCTGGAGATAGTCAACTTTGCTCCACTGTAGGGCCGTCTATGTTTCAGTTACACACTTCAGACAACAGTATTCTGAAAGCCAAAGTCCAAATCCAAAAGAAATTAGAAATTGCCCAAAAATAAAAAAATAACAAATATTTACCAAATATTTAAATAAAAATTGAAAAATATAAAAGGGAAAAATCAACCAAAACAACAAAAAATCCTTTACTAAAAACGAATTATAGAGCACATGCGACGAAAAATCACCGCAAAATTTTCATATGAAAAATATCAGCCAAATTTTTAAGGAATCCTTTTGAGTGATTTTTCTATATTTCCTTTAAGCGATTTTCCATTGAGTAATTTTGCTGGCAGCCATTGTTCACTGTAAACGATCACCAAAATCTTAAATATATATTTGGAATATTGTTTATTTATCATATTTTAAACAAAAACAAAATGTATATCATGAAATAATATTTTGTTATGGGAATGTCCGAAAAATATACGCTTAGTGAATATTTTTACATACCCGGCTTTTCACATAAAATATTATTTTATGAAAACTATCAATCAGATATTACAAATTATATTAATAAATTATATTATATTATATTATATTATATTATATTATATTATATTATATTATATTATATTATATTATATTATAATTATATTATGTTATATTATATTATATTATATTATATTATATTATATTATATTATATTATATTATATTATATTATATTATATTATATTATATTATATTATATTATATTATATTATATTATATTATATTATATTATATTAT
>OW026519.1:106314274-106508890 GCA_932274085.1 Protocalliphora azurea | reverse complement strand
ATGGACATTTAGTATTAGATATTGGGGCATGCACCCTGAAGAAAATTATATATTTAATCAGTCAATCTTTTCATATAAATATGTAAAAATTTTATTTTTGAGCACCCGAATAGCTAATACAATTAGAAAAGTAATTAAAAAAAAATTCCAGAGGAAGAAAACTCCTAAGCGAAGCCGCCATACATAGAGATGAAAATCCTTCTACGCGACCAAAAGATTGTAATACAAATGACTTTTTAAGCAAAAAGGAGTTCTGGTGTATACATAGAACCGTATTCATTTGAATTTGGGCGATTATTCACAACTGTTTTAGTGTTTAGCAATTTTTTATTTTTCCCTTTAGCAAATTATTCAAAAAATTTTAGGTGATAGGCATGTAAGTATTTTGGTTATCTTTTCGCAAATAATGAAAAACCTAAAATATTGAGCGCTTCAATTTTGGGTTTTGGGTGATTTTGGTTTGGGGATTATTCGTGGGGATTATTCGGAAGGCGGAATTTTAAAGATTTTGCACAGTTAAACAGTGTTGCCAGGAGATGGGAAAAAAGAGGCTAAATTGAACTTTAAAAAAGGTCAGAAAAGGCTAAATGCCCCAAAAATAATTTATTAGTTTTAGATATTTTTCAAAGATATTTTAATAAATTTATAAATAAAGCATAAAGCGGCTGGAAGCTAAATAATTCAGTAAAAAATCGCCTATAAAATAAAAATTTGGGTTATACATATTTCATTTGACGTGATTTCTCGTCATTTTTGAATTATAATTCTTTTTTTTTATTATTATTCATTTCCAAAATTTTGGGTGTTTTTCACTTTTATAAGAACCTTTTCCTAATTCAATATATTCATAAATGTTTTCTGTGGTTAATAAAGTTTATTAAAAAATAAATAAAAAAAAAATTTAGCTAAATATAAATAATTTTGTTTTTTGTGCGAATTAATACACAAAAATGCTTAAATGGATGATTCTGTAGAATCAAAAAAGGCTAAAAAATGCTAGAAGGTAAATAAAAATTTTGAGGCTAAAAGCAAAATGAAAAGGCTATATTCAGCCTAAAAAAGGCAAAACTGGCATCAATATATTGATATTGTTTAATTTTTTTTTAATTTTGATTGATTTTGTTTAATTTTTACTAAATTAAAAATATCAAAGAGATGACTTTCTTTTCTTGCACAGTACAGATTTTAGTTTTTTTTAATGATTTTGAACCGAAATATGATTCGATGCTTTTATCTTACAAAAAAAAAAAAAAAAAAAAAAAAAAAATGGTTATTTAAATATATTTGTTTTAATTTTCTTTGGAATGATTTAATTAAATTGCTTTACATTCAAAAGTTTTTATATATAACCGATATATGATCGAAAAATTCCACTGCCTACTAGTACATTTAACAGGTTTCAAATTTGAGAAGAGAGTGGTACTAGACCTTCCTCTAGAATGGACCATAACATAGTCTTATTAATCCCAATTTGTCCAACGATCGCTTTGGATCAGTACGTTGTGGAGGAGTTTCAAAATATAAACAAAAGATATTGTGTACTTCAGTGAGATTGAAGCTTTTCTGAATTGCAATATATTTTTACTCATATTTCAGTATTATAAAATTTCTTTAATGTTATATTTTTTCATATAAAAGCCGAACACTTTGGAAAGCACTGCCTTTTGAACCAAGGACCAGTTTTTAAAATCATTCCATTTTTCGGTGATTTTCTGATAGTGGCAATCGGAATTCTAAGCGCTTAAAATATTTAAAAATTTTAAAAATTAAAAAGCTCTTAAAAACGGAAGGTGCTCAAAAGTAAGTTTTTAAGACTAAACTTTCATCACAGAAAATTTTATGCCTTATTACAAGTAGGTAGGTTATTATAGTATGTAAATATTAAGGATGTAGGAGATCAAACAAATGTAAATGTAAAAAGTACCTTTCGTTAAGTAAAAGGGGGAAAATTAAAGTTTTGGGGTTCGAATTATTTTGATTTTTTAACGGTAATATTTTAACAGAATACATACATTTAATTACTAAAAAACATTATTCGGAAAAAGTTAAAAAATAAATTGATGCCAATTGTTGCAGTAGGATTTTTGATATCACAAAAATAAAATCTGTGTAAACATTTCATATTTAACGATCGTGAAAAATTAATATCATATTGCATTATATATTTCTATGCTCTCTTTAAGAACTTTCTATTACTACGTTTTTGCAAACAAAAATACATAATTTGAAAGAAATCAATTAAGTCTTTATATGCCAGGTTATAAAGAGAATTATATTTACTTATTATTCGTGACAGATTGGCAAAAAACAACATTATCTTCGAAAATTCTATGGGTGTAAAAAGAAGTGTTTTCGTGAGTATCCGGTAGATGCTTGGACGGACATAATAATAATACTTCGGAGTTTAGGAGAGTTTCCTAAAATAAAAATGTGCAAAATATAACTAAAAATTCTAAGAATTAATTTTTTAACACCAAAAAGTTTATGCAAATTTCAATAGGATTTAGCATTATCTAAACTTTGTATGTAAAAACTATTTTTTTTTTTTTAATTTATAATATATGAGGATTTACTGTACTTTAAGATGACACATTATAAGTCATAAGAAATACCTGTTTATTTTCTTTAGTTTAAAATATGAACTTTTATTGTTAAAAAAAAAAAGTCTCAATAAATATAAGCATCAACATTAGGTTCCCAAATTTCGTGGCTGCTAAAAATTCCCGTGAATTTTAGTAGAATAATATAATTGAAGCTAAGTAAGCAAAAATTAAATATAAAATATTCATACTGCGTTGCGGTGTAATGTTATTTTGGAAGAATGCTTTAACGCATGTGCTCGGAAGTTTAAACTTATGAAGACGTCGGTTGACTACATTTGTAGTCATCCATGTACATATTTCCGTGGAAATCAGTGTAAAATTTTGTAAAATATTTTAGAAATAAAAAGGTTACTTCTATGTGGTTGATTCAATATGTATAAAATTTAGCACAGATAAAGTGGAGGGGCATATTAATATAAATTTTTAAAGCGGATCTGATAGACCCTTCAAGTGTGGGCATATGTTGTCTCAAAGTCGAACGCATGTGATTTAAATGTTTATTAAGCGCTTACTGTATTTTAGTTTTTTGTCTTATTTTAATAATTTTTTTAAAACCACATTAATGAAATTTTTAGTGAATATGAACTCAGTTATTAGAAATAATAAAATGTACAAAAAACTTAGAGTGGCATAAAGGGAATCCCACAATTACCAAATAAACAAAATTGGAGATATTTCTTATCTATAACCCTGAAGTCCACATTAGCCCTAGGCTTGAAAATCAATAGATTTATAATACATTTTCTTTCCTAAAATGCCTTCTTTTTGTCTACCGCAGCTTATAAATTTCAGAACAATGAATTCAAAATTTTGATGTAAAATGGATCAAATTTTATAGGCTACAGATGGGGCATTCTCGATAGGAAGATCTTACTTAATGATTACTTAATGATTTTTCCCAGAAGGAAGCTTTTCATAAAAGTATAAAAATATTATGTGTTTCTTTATAAACTTTATATTTATAAGAAATAGAATAAAGACACTTTTTTTCGAACAAAAATATTAAAAAATCAATTTTTTTTTTCAATTTCCCAATTCAAAATTAAAACAAAAAATTAAAAAAAATCATTCGCAAAACTTATCTGATATTTTTAAAATTCAAACCAAGGTTTATTAAAAAATATTATTTTTTCACATATAATTATTACGCTTTTAAAGTAAAAGTTCCATAACTCTACTTCTGAGAGAGGTGTAGGGTCTGCGTTAAAAACTTAAACTCTTATACTCTTTTGTCACACATATGTAAAGTTTTGTATTCATTTAGAAATTATTGATTTATTAACTGCATATTTAAAGTTAAAAACTAAAAAAATATTGTTATCAACTGGTTAGGAGATGGTCATTTGTAAAAGTGTGATTTGGTGGCCTTGTACGAAATTCTTTGTAAACTGTTAGCATTTAAAGCTGTTTAATATAAATTTTGAGGAAGCTACCCGGAACCTGCTGCTGTGGAAAATTTTTTAAATTCCAATTTAAAAATCCAGTTGCTGCAAATGTAGTCAACCGAAAACATAAAATTTTAAAAAAATTCGCTTAAAGTATTTTGTGCATTTTAAGTAATTATATGTAATTTAAAGAAATATTAATACAGTATTAATTGAGAAAAGTTATAAGGAATCGCTTTTAAGGAATGAATTTTCGAATTTTATGTAAATTTGTTCATAATATATCATATCCGTAGGACTATATGTTTAATGAAAAATAAATACCACAAATTTTAATTTCAGCACATTAAATGTGAATAATCTGCCTATTATTTAAAACTTTAATACTTTAAATCTGTTCATTGATCTTAACAAAATTTTCATTAAAAGATATTAGTAGAGCGTTATGTAAATTATTTTCCGCTAAAAAAATACTTTGAAATTCAAATATTGATGTAAAAAAAATTTTAATTTTATGTAAAAAAAAACTTAAATAACCGATAAAAATTTCCCGGGACCATTATTTTTTCAGAAAAAATTTGCAACAGCCCTTTAAATCTTTTAATAAATTAATTCTAAATAACTCATTTAACAAACAATTTAAATTTAACACATGACATTTCTTTCCATTTAAACCACTGTATTTTGAAGAAGATGTTCTACTGTTGTGTTCAATAAAATTATGTATAATGAGTGCAATGACCAGAAAGTGATATTTTACGTCCCTTATTGTTGTTGCTTTTGTTTATTCTTCAATTGTGTCTGGACTGATTATTTTTACTCATACAATTCTATTGGATTAATAAATACTTATGCTTAAGAAAATATCAAAACGCTTAAAATACTACACACATACACACACACACACAAATATATATAGAGAATTTTGTTTTTAAATTTCATTATGTAATGAAAGTTTAAAATACTTAAAATCGAAATAAGATTAATAAAAATGTATTATTTGTTTAAAGAAAAGAAGGAAAAAATCAGAAATTAACATTAAATCATATCAACAAAGAACAAATTAACAACATTGTAAGCGAAGAAACAGCTGTTGCAAATAAATTTACAAGATTTGTTTTTCATTCTGTTTACTGAGGATGTGGCAAAGGGATTGTACTTATCATCGTGGTCTTATTCGTTCTTAGTCTGTTGGCTAAAGTTACAAGTGTGTTCAAGGTCATTACATAAAATCACAGCCAGCATCTTTAGCAGTTCATTACTCTTTCGTCTAGTTAACCCAAAACGAAGAAAATAGTTAAAATTCAGAAAGATACTCACAAACTGCCTGTCGGTAGGTACATACGTACACCTGGTGCTAGTAAGTAGTTGCAAGATAAGAAAAAATTGTGTTTTTCGTTTTGTTCTCGTAGTTCTATTTTGTTAATATTTCTGTATGTTATTTTAAGTTTAGCATTTCTCTACATATAGATCAGGGATCGATGGATGTTTAGTTGTTTTGTATTGTTGTTGACCAAGTAGTGTAAATACAAGTTGCTGACCTTTTTGAGTGCATCATTCTAAATGATGGAAAGCAACAACTAATGCAGGGAACAAACAAATAAAAGTGTTCAACAACCAACATTCAATGACACTCCCTTCTGCCTTCAGTACACACTAATATGTTTAAATTATTTAAAGGATCACAACAATGCAATCGCACCGAGACAAACCCTTCTTTTTCCCAGTTGTTTTTTTTTTTTTCTTTATATTAATGTCTAAGTGTGTGTTTGTGCAAGTATCTTCTGTCTTTTCAGATTCTTCATTCTAAAACTTGTACTATCAATTATCAGCGAGCCAGTCAGCCAGCCACTACTACGATCCCTTAACTTTTTTTACTATTCTTACTGATTCCTTTTGTTTTGTTCCTTTAACTTGCCCAGTTGAATGTAATAAAGTTGTGGCAAAATGCACTCCTTATAAAAAACAAATAGTGATTGAAATTTTTACTCAATTCTGGTATATCTGTTGGATTGTTTTTGTTATGCTTCACTCTTTTACTCCTTTAAGTTTGTGTATAAATATGGGTTGTCATCTCGTAATACATCATTCAGTGTTTTGTATTGAGACCGTTCAGAGTTTTTTGTTTGGAGATTTTAATTTAATATTTACCGGACATTTGTTCGCGTTACGTTTTCTGTTATTTCCAACATCATCATTATCATCACTATTAACAAAATTTTATGGATCGGATCAATGGCTAATTCTCCGTGCTTTGTGACAGAAAAGCAACAAAGAACAGATTATGGATTTAATATATAAGTAAATGTTTTTGTCTGTCTGGAGCATAAAAAGGTATGATCTGAATTTGGCATTTAATAAATATAATTGATCATTATAAAATACTATAAAAAGTGTCCAGTGTATAAAAATACAAGAAATAATCAGTTATTACTTTTAACAAATCTGAACTTAAGTAGTGATAAATGAATTAAAAATGTTTAATTTCATTAATGTAAAATTAAATTTTTCTCTTGAAGTGAAATGTTAAATTTGAAATTACTGAAGGCAAAAAGTTAGATAAATATGTTTAAAGAAACATTTCTATTATCTCAGTTCTCATCTGAGTTGGATGTGAAAATAAATTTTTTAGCCACAAAAACCATCAAATTTATTACATTCTCAGATGAGAACGTGTAAATGTAGCTCAAGCAATCTGGAAAATAAAATTTAGATTGTGAAACTATAAATTTTTTAAAAACCTTTTTTTTAGAACTAATGGGTTCCGTATGAAATTTTGGTATCTTTGAAAGGTAATTTAATAGCATAACGTGCATGTTTGGAATTTTAATTTTTTACGTGCTAATATTTGTAGAAATAAGCTCTAAATTATACAGTATAATCTTTACACAATTATACCGAAAGGTTTTTTAAAATTTTGGAATTCTAACTCAATTTGATTTGATAATTTATAATACACATGAGATACTAAAACTTAAAGCGGAATATTTTCAGCTCTATAAAAGATATTGATCTAATTATTAATGCCCGTAATTTCAATAAATAGATAAATGAAATTTTATAATTTCAAATGGTATGATTTAGGGAATAGATAAATGGTGTTTCATACACCAGCAATTTTGTTTAGATAATGAGCTAAATAAATAAAAAAATAAACATTTTTGGGATTAATTTATGAGAAAATTACATATTTTGCGAGAGAGTCTCTGTGGTCAATTGGTTAGCTATTATCGCGAAATTTAAAATTTTATAAAACTTATGTACATATGTCATTTTAAGTGATTTTTTTATGTGTCGTTATTGGAAGCTCTAATCTATTATGAACTCATCCTCAATACTGCGATTTCTGCTTGGAACTATTTTTAATTATAGATCCAAACGTATGTGTGGCAACTTTTATACAAAAATATTGACATATTTGAGACATTGCTATTAATACCCGGGAAGACCCTTGATAGATCAAAATATGTTGCAGTCAAAACTTACGATGATTACATTATCAGACTTTAGTTATTAAATCAAATCAGAATCTGTTCTCAAATTGGCCAATGTATTTTAATGTGGGTAAACTTAAATCATGCGAGAAACAAGGTCTCCCAAATTCCACCTATTTTTTCATTACTTTCCAATTCTTACCTTAATTTTTAAAATTACAAAGCTGGATTTTAAAAAGTTTATATTTTTTTACATAGTTTAATGTGTTTTTAATTTTTTGGTAATACAAATTTTTACTCCCCGATATCCGTTGGGCTTTTATAAAATTTTGAAAGTTTTTTGAAAAATGCGGGGTTCCTGTTGATAAACCTAAAAATAACTTTAATTTCAAATTAAGCTTAAAAAGTCTAAATAGTTGTACAATTTCATTAAAAAATATATATTATTAAAAATTTTATTTCATTATTTAAAATGAATAATGACACAAAATCTCGACTCAATTCTTTTTCGATATATTTTTACAAAATGTCTTTAACAAATTTTTCGTATTATATTTAAAAAGAAGACAAAATTTCCTAAAAAATTATATATAATATGTATTTTTTGTCTCTCTGACGGATCCAATGAACTTATGAATGCTGAAAAATGGAAAATCTTGGGATTTATTAAAATAATTTTACGGTATTACCAATCACTATTAATTACCCAAATTACCTGAAATTATAAACTTGGAGTCTTTTAACACGAAAATGACGATGTAGACGTTTTATATATACCAATGTTTAGGAAATTTTGTTTTATATATATATATATATATATATGATATCATACACCATTGTGTACGAGCATAAAAATTCGGGGAGGTGACTTATGCGTTGATACTAACATCTGGATAATTTTATGCACTTTAGGGCGATTGGAAATGAGTTTATATGGGAACTATACATGAAACTTGCCAATGTTGTTTCTACTTTCATAAAACTTATTTGTGTCGAAGAGGATTTTATGTGGGAGCTATGGTCAATTGTGGACCGATCTTCATAAAACTTGGTACAAAGATTCATACTTGTATAGAACTTCTTTACACCGAATTTCATTAAAATATTCTTATTTTTAATGCATTTTTGAGTGTTTAAACTCTATTCCGAGGGGACATTAGTATGGGAGCTAGGTAAAGTAATTTCAATTGGCTTCGTCCTTGTATTATGACAGTCCAACGAGTCAAATTTTATTGAATTATTTTTAAAATTGCGACCCATACTTTGTGCACTGGTTTTAAATGGACAGCCAGCCAGAATATATACGATTTTAATTTTTTTTATTATTTTTATCCTCAATATATCTACCTTTTTTCAGTTCACCTGCGCAATAAATTGATGATGTCTCGTTGAGAAGAAATATGTTTGTCTTTTAGTAAAAAATGGATATTTTATGTGGGCGATTCAGTATTTCTGCTTTATGGTGTTAAGATTTATGTACATGCATGCTTTACAAGATGTGAAAGATTTCTTTATTATATTATTTCAAGATTTATTTAATGATAATTTTTCTATATATTTAATACATCTTACAGTATCTTCCTTTTTTCACCTGGATGATTATCTAGCAATATTGTCTATTTTTCTTCCAGGCGTATTAATTTATTATTGCTTAGATGTATTGCATGTGACGCACAATTTCTCCCGATGGAGGAAAATTCCGTAATACGAATATGATTATTGCGGTAATACAATTTTTCTTCGAAGCAATACGAATTCGCATCATTTTCGTATTATTTTGCTTGTTGGGATATGTTTGTATGTATATACATGCTTATACACATAAATAACACTGAGGCATTGCAATGCTTCTATTTCCAACTAAAAACGCCCAAAAATACATAAAAAAATGATTTTATGCATATACGAATAACAAGCCATCTACTTTACCAGCCGTAGCCGATTTGTCGGATAACACCGACATAAAATCAGTCGCCGAAATTTTTAAGTTTTCATTGAAATTTAATGCAAAAAGTAGTTAATACAGTGGCTCCATCTGTTATTTTTTTTTTAATAATTTGTTTTATTATGCGCCGCCGACTAAAAAATGTCGCACCGCCTCCGTCGAAAATTTTGTCACGGTTCGAATTACTTATGCGAAAAAAAACTACACTGAAAGTCATTGCAATGCTTTTTATATGTTTGTGTTTGCATATTTCCAATACTTTTTTCAGATTTTCGCCTATAACCCGATTGTTTATGAACCGGTAATGGTTAAAAGAAATCCATAGCTTAAACAGAGGCTTCGAAAAGTCAGAAATGCATTCTGCCCAATATCTCGGTTATCATTGGACCGATTTAGTTCATTTCTTCAGCATAAAAATTCATAAAAAAATTTCAGATCTTCTTTGCAGAAACAAAATCCCTAGCTTATATAAAGGCTTCAGAAAATCGAAAACCGGTTAAAAAAAACAGTTTTTTTTGCATATCTGCGCCATTTATAACCTTTTTTACTGAACTTCAATAGAAAGATATCGAAAAAGGATTGAGTCAAAATTTTGTGCTATTATTAATTATTAATTATGCAATAACATTTTTATTAATATATATTTAAAAAAATTACAGCTATTACCTTTTTTAGATTTAACAACAAGATCCCATAATTCTCAAAAAAGTTTTAAAATTTTCAAAAATGGGATTTTTTTACTTTTTTTTTGCCATAACTAAAATTTTCTGACGACCTACGGGAAAATTTGTTCACACATGACAATTTTTAGAAAAAACCCATATTTTCAATAAAAAAAAAATGTTGATCTTTAAAAGTATATAGTAAAATTATGTATATTTACATTTATTAATTCTTCATTAACTACTTTATAACATAAACAAAAATTATTTTGATACCTATAAAGATTTGGATAACATTCTGGCTCAAATTTATAAACCTAATTTGCATTTTTGTTTTATTTTAAGAAAAGTGTGGCTAAAAAGTTTAAAAGTTGTAAAATTTTTTATACACAATTTTAAAAAAGACACAATTTCCTTTAAAACGATATATAATATGCCTATTTTGTGTTCGAAATGTTTCTTGTAAATAAATTTTAAATTAGCAAAGAGTTGCAAATTATAAAATCTTTAGTTTTTTTCATATTGTTTTAGATAAGGTTTTACCCGAAGTAATAGTGCACTCCATTAACAAAAATAGAAGGAAATCTGGAGATTTCCCAACTTTTCAGTGTTCTGCTTATTTAAAACTGTTTTACAAGAAGCGCAACAAACTCAAAATAGTCACATTATATAAAATTTTAAAGGAAATTGTATCTTCCTTAAAACTACTTATAAAAAATTTTACTATTTTAAAATTTTTACGAAAGATTAATTGAAGGAATCACCGACATGAATTCACGTTTTACATTTCTGATTATAACAAATTCGATAAGATCGGGAATCTTATTGAGGTTTGCAGCCAAGCAACATATTGTACATGTAGCATATGTTCGACATGAAACTGTTCATGGTTTTAATTAGCTTCCCAATAGGGCATTGAGAATTTATATTGGGAATTACTAAACCCTATTTTAATACTCGAATATATGAAAATAATGGAGCATTATTTTCGTTATTTTGGTTATTTTTTTATTTGTTTTTTTAATTGATTGGGAATTACTGAACTCTTATTGAATGTATTTGGAAATTGAGTATTGCCTTCTACGTTTAATTTCATTTGTGTAACCGTATGAGCATAACACAATTGCCGATGATTTGTATTCATGTTACTTCTATATTGTGGGTCTGTTAGGGAGGCTAAGAAAATTAGAATCCTAATATTGACATTATACAGGTCCTCTTTCCTTTGAAGTTTCTTTAATTTGAATATACACTAAGCAACCAGTGTGATTCTGGCCACAATTGCTACACTTTCTGAAACTGATGTCTGTTTTTGAATAGGGGCATTCCAGACTTTTATGAATATCTTTCATCGATGACAATTTGCAGAAGTACTTAGTGTGTCCACATTCCTGTCAATTTAAGCACTGTGAGAACCTTTAAGTTTAATTAGTTCTTCCACTGATATTTTACGATTTAAAAGGTATCTTAGACCGTATATGGCCTTCAGATTCGAAAGCTTCTTTAATGTCATCAGCTATATACTGTCAATATATTTAAAGATTACCATTAAGTATATTGCTCTTTAGTTGATTTTTTGTTTTTGGTCTTAGTTGATTTTTACTGTAAATGTCTAAATTTTTGTTCCAAAAACTTTACCTTTTCGTAGAGAAACTACGTATAAGTTTTCTTTGCCTACAAGTTGGGACAACTTGTTTACTAGAGCGTTAGTAATATGGCTAACGCAAGTAGAATGAATGGTGGCTTATAGATTTGGTACACTTTGCAGGTTCAACTCCATTTTCTTTGTTATCAAGTATCGAGAAAAGTTTTTGACTTACCTCACTTTTTTTCTGTTGCTTTGGATTTGGTTCCAGTTTTAATGTCTTAGGGCTGGACTTACGTTTAGTAATGGTAATATAACGGTCCATCATTGAACTCAATAAATTATTATTCTTTGGTATAACATAGATTGATCGATTATTAGATTTTTTGAGAAACCGATTTTTAAATAGTTCGAATAGTTGGAATTATGAAAAAACCGGTTGATGTTTTCAAAATTCTAAAAAACCTGCTTAACCAATTTTTTTTTTGCAGAAGGAAATATTTCCATTAAAAAACTATATTTCTGTAAAAAGAACTCAACAAATCTTATCATATTTAAGTTAAAATGTATGAAATATAAACTTTTTATGAAACTAATTTTAATTCAGATTTTTTACCTTAATCATCAAAAATGAAACTAAGTTTTATATAATATGTACAGAAACTATGACTTAATATGGAAAAAGCGTATGTCAATGTTTTCGAAATAAATTTTAAAGGTAGACTTCTTTCAAATACTGCTCCTTTAAAAAATAGGTAATTAACTATTATTACAAATATTGAATTAATAAAAAAAACCCAAAATATTTAAATTGTTTGTAAGAATGTTACAATTACGAATATTGCAAGTGAAAAAACTAATTCCATTGATATGCGTATTTCATATGTATAAAATGAATCTGTGTTTGTTTGTTTGGGCTTTAGAGAAAGCTAAACCGTTAGACCGGTTTTCTTGAAAATTTCGCATTGTCATTCTGTAATACCCAGAATTAAAATATGCTACCCTATTTTTCGATAAGAGCAGGGGTAGCCCCCATAATAAGTAAATATTAATTATTACATATCTCTAGAACTATTATAAATAAAGTACTGAGATTTTGCGGAAATAATTATATCGTCAACATAACTGAGATGAAAATGCGGCATTTAGATATAGCGGAAGAAAGAAAAAAGAAAATACTAATTATCGTATAACTTAAATATAGTTACAGAAAAGTCTTAAAATTTTACGGGAATATTTTTCTCATCAACCACTAAACTCAAAATTAAAGTGGGATAGATAGGACCAGAGAAAATTAAAGTATTAAATATCGTATATCTTAGGAACTAATAAGCAAAAATTTTAATATTTTGTAATAACTTTCTCAAAATTCGTCATAACTTTAGATTAAATAAGATTAATTAGGGGAGGACCAGGGCAAATGGTACCCTCTATACAAAGCAAATGTTCTTAATGACATATCTAAAGAACTATTATAGTAAGAGCTCTCAAATTTTGTGAGAACTATTTTCTTTTCATATTGCATTGATGAAATGATAAAAGGACGGATAGCAGGAGGGATAGCTCCCAAATAAAAAAATATATATATTTTGGGATATCTGCAAGAGTGATTTACTAAAAGTTTACAAAATTTTTATAAATAATTTTCATATAGAATTTTGTATAGGGCAGATCGAAGGGGAGTAATACGAGTAGCTTCCATATAAACTAAATATTAGTTATCGCATTAAAACTGGTAGCGAAACTCTCCGGAATAGTTCAATATAACTATTACTTTAATATTTTTTAAACTTATGGACTCTGTTGCCAGATTTGACGACTTTTGGTTCTAAAATTTACCTGTTGACGATTTTTGTCACAAAGAAGATGAAGATTATTTCTAAAATAAATATTCAGTATTTTTGATATATTTTTCTTTAAAAGTAATTTAATTTATACATAAATATTAAGAATTAAAATAAAAATCTTCCAAAATTTATCAATAATGCTATATTCGATTCAATTATGTACACCTTAATTATAAAATGCGAATAAACACTTAACAAAGGCAAAATTCTTTTGCAATTTGTATTAAAAACTTTTAATTTCATAATCAAAGCATTAGAAATCCTTAAATAGCAGTACTAAGTATCTAATAATTGTAATACATTTTTTAGAATCGCACTAAGACTTACTTATTATTTCTTTAAAAATTTAATGTTCATCATTTTTATGCACATACTTAATAGATAATACTTGACTTTCAGTATTTTATTATTTTATCATAAATAAAATAAATGTTTTTACAAAAAAAAAAAAAAAAAAAAAAAAAACAGAAAATGTTCATTAACGTATAAAAAATGATTTTTTGACTATTTCAATTAGTCGATTTAACTATTTTAAAGACTTTTTCATTTAAATTTTCTTAAAATATATTTATAAAACATAAAAAGAAATAAATTTTATGATTATTAATCAATTAATAAGTTTTTCCAAAATTTCTATTCAAATATTAGTATTTATTTTATAAGTTTTTTGAAATAAATAGTTATTTTTAAAATCGGTTTTTGTGTTAAAAAAAAAAACAGTTTATTCGATATTAGAAAAATTAACATTTTGAAAAAACCGATAGCACTTAAACCGAGAAAACCTGTTTTAAAACCGGTTGGAAAACCGAGTCGATCACCCTAGTATTGCACCAGTATTTTTCATTATTTGCGTGACGGAGAAATTATTTCACTATTATCTTTTATTAGGTCACTTTTGTTATCGCTAATGGTATTAACAGTGTTAATATTATAATTAATACTATTTGAATTTGTATTCAATTGTGTATTACTTTTTTTTATTAAACATTAAACTAGTTTGTTTATATTTCTGATTTTCTTTTGTGCTATATTTTACACAATTTGGCTCACTAGTAATTGCTGTAGGGGGAGATCTCTCATTTGTTGTTCTTGAAGTTAAGTATTTTTTTTTTTTTTTTTTTTGTGGATCATATATATCAACGATTCTCAAATGTGGCTCCGCGACCCACAAGGGGTCCATGAGGGGGTCGCGAAGTTATCCTGAAAAATATTCTTTTTAAATAAAAATTCCAATGAAAGCATTAAACAATTTGTACAAAACATACCGAAATTAAAGACAAAAGTATTTTTTTTTTTCTAAAATCAGTAATTTTAAGAATCAATTATCATTAGATGTAAAAAAAAACAAATAAAGGAAACAGTATTTCGATTGTATAATATAATGTATGATAAAGACAACAATGATCAAATAAAGAAAATTATGCTGACCAAAATGAAACAATATAAAGAAAACCTTACGATGTGGTAGGGAAAACAATTAATTAAAAAGATAAGTAGTTCACTTTAATTAGATGAAACTAGTGAGTTTCCACATGGAACCCTACTTTTATATTTTGTAAATATATTATGGAGCATTTTTTTTATAAAGTCGTTTCAATGCTCTTTCCGAATTTTAACCATAGCATAACATCCTGTGAAAAAAAAATTGTTAAAATTTGCTCGATTTGTCATGCAATGTAGAATATAAAAAATTTTTTATTTCGCAAAGAAGTTTGCTGGATATAAAAAGAAAATTTGCTTAAACAACTTTCTAATTTAAAGACGGAAAAATCCTTTAATTTCAAAAAGTGTTAAAATGTAACTCGTATTAAATTTAATTTAGAATCAACTGATTTAAAAACTTTTAAGTTGTTATATTCCAAAATTGGCTCCGAAGCCTTAAAACTGTCAGAACAATGTTCGTCAAAATACATTTTTGTGTGGTACCTTTCCATCAAAACAAAGAATCGATCATTAGATCTCATGAAGCAAAAAGAATGTCGCAATTTTAAATATTATTTTTTAATTTTTTTCTTTACATAAAATTTTATCTCATTTTTAAACTAGTCAAAGTTGTAGTGGGTCACGCTTTCATCTTAAAGCAATTAAAAATAACAAACAATATTATGAAAAAAACCTTGAAAAATGTGATATTTTTTGGAATATATAAAAATTGAGGTCACCCTTAGATATGTTTTATATTCCAATGGACGCGGCTTCCAAATAACTTTTAAATGAAACCGCGTTTTATATGCGTTTTTTTTTTTTTTTTTTTTTTTTTTTTTTGAGAAAATGCAAAATAATTTTCAAAAGAACTAAAAAAGGCATTTTTTAAAAAACTCCAGATCACGAAAGGTCAACAGAAAAACCAAAATATTTTGGGAAGCATTATAAAACATACCAAGGGTTATTTTCAGGGATAACAGCACGAATCTGCTTTCCGTTTTTTTTATTGTTATTTTCTATCAGGTACTTATTCTTTTATGGGCGTGTCTTATATCTCCCTCTTTTAAGGTGGTCACTTTAGTAAAATTTAAGAACGGTTTGCCCAATTTACATAAGTATCACTCCAAAAGACGTAGAATAAAATCAGCTTAAAGTCTAAATATTGTTTTTTATCCGCTTAATAGTTCCAGATTTATTCGGAAATTAATTGAGAAATTCCATCTAGTCCATTTTTTCTTGTTAAAGGGAGGATTTTGCTATCCACCAGTGAATTTGAAGTCCATTTGAGAGGATATTTGACGTGATGAAGAAAAATTCTTATTATATGTACACAGGAGAAATATGGCTAATTAAACGATTTATCAAAGATAAAAAATTGTATCAATTACCCAAGTGCTAAAAAAAAGTAATCAAATATAAATAAAAAATAAGTAAGCTGAATAACATTTTTTTAATAGGTTGAATATAAATTAATAAAATAACACTGGTCAACACAAAAAAAAATCTTCCCCAAAGACGAATAGTTGGACTATATGGATTTTGATGGATTTTATATACCCTTCATCACTAGAGTAAAGGATATATATAAGTTTGTCATTCCGTTTTTTAATTTCTACAATATTCATCTAAGATCCCAAAGAGTATATATATGTTTTATACATCAAATAATAGGGAATATTCCTTAGAATGACGCTAATGAAAATCAGCAAATCGCTCTACTAATGCCGAGATATCGCCAAGAAACCGAAAATGCCTCTAAAATCGTATTTCCTTTCGACTTTTCTAAGCCCTTATATGAGCTAGATTTTGCACGGAAAATTCGGAATCTTTTTGCAGAAGAAATTAACAAAATCGATTCACTTGTAACTAAGATATCGGTCAAAACGCATTTTTGGACTTTGTGAAGCTTCTAATAAGCTTTATAATTCGTTTTTTTTTATATTTCGGTTTTTTTAATTAACCATATCAGACCATAAACAACCGAGTTATAGTCAAAATCTGAAAAAATATTAAAAACATACACACACAAACATATGTAAAGAGCATTGCAATGACTTTCAGTGTTGTTGTTTTTTGTATAAGCTGTGTTCAGATTTTTGTATAAGCATGTATCTAAATACAAACATATTTAGTAGTCATCAGAGGCTATCAAGGTTGTTTTTTTTAATATTATTATTATAATGTTATGATAGTTTAATTTTGTGTTTATTTTTTTGTAGTTTGGAAAAAAGTAGAATATTTTTGTATGAATAAATGTGAACATATTAAAACATACTTTAAGGCGTAAATTTTATTATTTGTCGGTAAGGTGGTAAAGGGTATACATTTTCTATCACGTGCTGATTCTTCTTTATTGGCATGACTAATATGACCATCTTATTCAGTGATCACACTTGTATAACTCGAGAACGGTTTGTCAAATTGAAACTGGTGGACAGATAAAAAAAATGTTAAGATGGTTTAAAGATAATTTTTGTCTGTATCTTTTAGTGTTCCAATTGTCTAAATCGGACAACCCGTTCTCGATTATGGTAAAATATACTCATGTGTTCACCTTATTAAGGGGGATATAATAAACATGACGGAAGAAAACTGAAACAGACCCGTGTTTAGCATCTCAAATTCCATCTAGTCCACATTTTTTTTTTTTTGAAGGAGGACGAACAAAAATTCTTTACCGACTATTGTAATTGAATATGAATTTTTCGTGATTGAAATATGATTTTCGGTTTTTCTTTGTGGAATTTGAATTTAATAAATTATAAATAATCACTTTTGAGCAAGTATTCAATTATAAAAATAATTTTGAATTTCTGATTAATACTTTAATTTTGTCAAAATATTCTTTTTTCTGTGTTTGTGCAATATATCACACAAAATATAGTTTGTACATAAATATAAAAAAATTAATTTCATTGATTTCAGTTTACGATTTTTTAAATATTAAAACTTTCTTTATATTTTTCTTTTTTTCATATGTAATAAAATCAATAAGACTTATACCCAATTTGCATCTACACTTGAAATTTCGTTTGAACGAGATTTCGAAAAAAAGCAAAATCAACCGTGTTTATATTACTTAATTATGGTAATTATGTAAATTTTTTTTTTTTTTTTTTTGACAAATGCTTTTTATTAAAATTAAATAAAAGTGCTGCAAACACTCTTAAATGAGCTGAGCATGCCTCACAAAACTTTATTTTATTGAATTTTACGTTTATTTATTAAAACTTTTAAATACAATTTTATTTATTTACAAATGTCATTTTTATTTGGAATATTGTTGTGTTTTACTAACAAATAAAAAACGGTGTTAAAAAACGATGTTTTTCAAAATCTAATTAAATTTTAGTAGATTTTCGAAAAATTTTGTTAGAAACTAAACTTTGATTTGTAGCGAAAAATTAAATTAAAATCTAATAAAATTATGTAGATTTAGCTTAAAATCTCATTTAAACTAGATTTTGAGCAATGGGGTATAAAACTACTTTATTTTTTAATATTTATTTATATTTTAAATTGTTTGAAATTTTTAGTACTCAATGAATTTTATCCAAATATTGGGGCCAAAAAAGAAATATTATTTAGCACGTTTTATGAAAATGATGTATGTGCTCCAGAATAGCTACAAAATTATGCAAATTTAAAAAAATTTGTATTTTTTAACAGGTTTTTCTTGGAAATTTTCCATTTGAAGGCATTTATTGTTAACATTTTTATGTACAACTAGTTTTTCTTATAATTTTCAATGAAATCTAATTAAACTAAATTAAAGTTCCTAAAAATAAATATCGTTATGTACAATTTAATGATATCTATGAAAATTAATTTATTTTTAGTTAAAAAAGTTTGGGAAAAAAGTCATACTCGTTTCATAATATTTATGAAAACTATTTTTAAATTTATGAATTTTTTTCTGTGCATATAGAATAAAAAATATCTTTTGAAAAATTTTTAGAAAATGTGAAATTTTGGACAAAATTATAAACTTTCGAATATTTTTAAATCTGATCCAATTTTTATAAGAACTTTATGTGGCAAAAAGAAAAAACTACATAACTTAACCAGTTTCTTAATTTTCATAATGTCATTACAAATTGTGTAAATTTTTTTACAAAAATATGTTCATTACTTAGGATATAGTGGTAGATAGTTCATAACAACATAATTCGTTTGATTTTTTTTTTCGAAATGTAAAAATTTTACAAATTAACATATGCTTTTTTGCCATATTTCCTATATTAAAACTCATGATTGAATTTAATATACTTATTGGAAATATGTAGTTTTTTTTAGACATACATTTTATTTTCATAGCATTTTGGAAATGGAATAAGTACATAATTCAACGTATTCAAGATATATTTTAAAATTCCACTGTGGAAAAAATGTATAACTTGAGATAATATTTAAACAAAATATTATTTTTAAAAAGGAAAAAACAATACCAATACTTTTTTTTTTTTTTGCTATATCTTTCGATAGTCAATATACGTTTCGGTATGAAAAATATGCCAAATAATTTTCGTACGAATTGCGGATATATTTGCACTGAATATAATTCAAAATGTACCTATGACCTTTAATTTCAAAAGGAAAAACTACATAAAAATCAATTATATAGTTTTTCCTTTTTGCCACAGGTTTGTTCATATTATTTAATAGAACATAATACATTTTGGGTTTAGCATTGGCATATATATTGTTTGTGCCCATTTCATATCAGTTTCAAAATCTATCATCATTAAAAATAGTTCTTAAAAAGAAAAATTCATAAATAAATTTTAGCATTATTTTATTAAGTTTAATACATATAAAAATGTTAAAGAGAGGTTTCAATGCCTACTACCAGTGTGATCATTTTAGCAATTTTAAAGCATTTCTAGCATTTTTCAAAATAAGTAAAAAATTTAATTATTGAAATTAAAAGTTAATACTATTGTCTGCAAAATATTGACATTAACGAAAGTAATAGTAATTTTAATATCAGTGTTCGCAAAAACTCATCAAATTACAAAAAGGGGCAAGTACTAAGTACTTAAATCAAAAGATTATTTTAGTCCGCTTCGCGAATTTAATTACAACGAAAATAAGAAACCCTATTAAACACAATTAATGTTATCCTTAATATTATATACGGTTTAAAAATATTAAATAAATTTTCCCAATGTTCTGAAATAGAGATATATTTACTTGATACCTCATCATTTAGTTTTTAAGCAAATACGTATTGTTATTTTAACATAAACTTGAAGGTATGAAAGTATTGGATCGTGAACAAATTGTCAAATTGTCAAGGGCTTTGTGGATCGGTCTATACAAGGTCATCTAATGCATGAACAAAAGAAGTTTATGAATTAAAATGGCTATTATCACGGGACATCCGATCATATCTAGGTTAAGTAGATGGGACAACACCACACCATATTTTTTTAAGTTACGCGAGTATATTAAGGAACTGTAAGTGGTAGAATACATTTAATTAGATGGTGCCCAATGCCATGACAAACTGGGTGACCCACAGTAGTGCAAAATGGAAATTTTATGGAAACAAATCTGTAACTTCTAATCTGCTGGTTGGATTTACATAAAATTTCACACAGGCATAGCATAGGAGTGTACAATTTTAAGATCAGGAGCGGATCTATTGGGGTTCCAAATAGGGTACATCTGACATAGACAATTTGTAACCGTTTGTCAAATTTTTGTTTCTAATCTTATTTCAAATATTTTTACATCTTCTTAAAGTCCTCGATAAGGCCTATGAAAAACACACTTACATGTGCTATGGTTTTCAAGTTATTTGCATTTGAAATTTCAACTATCTCAATTTTACCAAGTCTTGGTCCAGTTTTTTCAATGTGTAGTCCATTATATTTATCCGATTTTCAAAATTTTTTTAGGCAAAAATTAGCTATCGAAAAATCATTATTTTTTCGATTTTGGAATTGAAAATTGAAAAAATAATGATTCTTTTTGCCGAAAAAGTGTCTACACTTTTTTTCTCTAAAAGAAAATTTTCTTTAAGAATATATAGTAATTTTATACTTTTCTGATAGAACTAAGTACAGACCCTCCGGAATTTGTCCTATTATATATATAATTTTTATATCTTTAATTTAGCCTATATGTTCCGAAACAACAAAGGCCAGTTCTGCAAAGTAAATACAGTTGCGAAAACTATGTGTGTGTTCCACAGAGTTTGCCAACGACCTTTTCTAAACCAGCAACAAATGTGAACTTTATGGGCAAAATTAAAAAAAAAAACATTTTTGGGATTTTTGCAGCCTTTATGATAATTGTGCCATTTTTTTTTTTTTGCAGAAATCTGAAATTTTTTTAATCTTTACCATTTTAATTGACAAAATCAACAGTCACCGAAAATTTCGTTAGGATATCACAAATAACAAATATTATATTAGAGATAAATATTTAAAGTTTCTCAAAAAAACAATTTTTTACAAACAATTTACTTTAATTCCAAAAATCATAAAAAGTATGGTTAAAAATATACCACTGAAAAAAGTACGAGTACTTTATTAATTTAGCATTATTTTTTAGCATTTTTAAATGATTTTTAGCGATTTAGCTGAATAATTTTTTCATATCTTATCTGGTCTGGTAGTATACTGGCTATACACATCGGTTGTAAGAACAATCCTTGCGTATGGATGTTCTGTTTGATGGGAGGCGATGACAATTGTTCATAGTTACATGAAACTTCTTGCCACTGGGTATCACCGGTGCACTAAGGTGTACCCTCTATATAGCAGATAATAATACTCGGATGCCTTATAAGCTTCCGAATGAATGTAACGTGTTTTAGGCCGACAGTCTTAAGGGCAAATCAGGTTGTGACTAGAAACATAGCGATAGAGTAAGAGCTAACTCCTTATGTAGATAGTCAGGCAGCGCTATAGGGATAAGGGTAACTGCAGGGTGTTAAGAGATTTATGGCTCTGAGTGCAGCAAAAACAAAACTATTGCTAGGCATGAGAAGGAAGAGTCTCATGATCAGAATAGGAGTTATTACAGGCATTGCTCTGAGAGCGAGAACTAATATATGGGACATCGGAATGAGGGAATATTGCGAGGATATAGATGATGCCACTGGCCGCATCTACTGAACCAGAGATATAAATTGTTAGGTAGGTAATTTAACGATAAGCTTAGCGTAATTCTTGAATGTGGACTAAGAGCTATAGTTTTCCTATACTAAATTTATTGAAATAAAACACATAAATAAATTACTATTTTTATTTATTTTTTATTGAGTTCATTACAAATTTTACAAAAGCAAAAAATAGAGAAAATTATTTATTAGATATAAATATTAAAGGTACTCATTTAAACGCTTAAGTTTCCCATATGTACAATTGTGCATATTTACGCGACATGTTTTATGAACTCTCTTTTCAAATATTATGCAATATTAAGGATAAGAAAATAAGAAATCATTGTAAATAATTGAAAAATTTTGTTGAAACTAAAAGTACATGCAATGATTTTATTTTAATTAACGTAACTATAATTTTTTACATCGCATTTATTAATAACTTTTAAATATAAACAAAAGACAGCTGATTTATAAATGCACAATTAAACAGCGCAAGTTTGCGAGACTAAATAGTCGCGGAAATTTATAAGTTTTATACAAATGAATTTCCATACAATTCTTGACAGTTCATTTGCGAGTGTGCAAACTTGCACACATTGCACAGTTTGACAGGGATTTGCACGTTTTCATGAGGACATATTAGTTTTTTACATACTAATTACATACATATAAATATTTACATGGGAACTTAGTTCAGTATTTTTATTTTATTTATTATTTTTTTTTGAAATATAGACTATAAAAATCGATTCTAACGATTTAAGAGTGACCGAAAAGTAAACATCCTCATATTCTTCTTGATTTAACCCTAAAGTGAATATAAAGAGATTTGAATGCAAATGGAATTAGTAGAATTATGTTATTGAATATTTGGATTTTTAATGTGGTATAAAATGCCACTTGAAAGTTTTAAGTTTTTACCTTTTTTATTTGTATTTATTTAGTTTATTTTTACAAATATTCACTATCTTAATCGCGAACATTTAATAAATACATAAGCACTTACTCTTCACAAATAAATTAATTGCTTAATGACAGATGTCTGAATTGATAAGCAAAAATGTGGATCCGATAGTTTGTGGAGAAAAAATATGTTTAAAAACAAACAGTCAGCAGTTGTGGAAAACAAAACATGGTCTAAAACCAAAAATTCTATCTTTGAGGTAAACATAACATTTCTAACATTTCATAACAAATATTTAACAGTTGTATAAAAAAAATATGGCCTAAAAACAAATAAAAATATTGGTAACATTTAATGATTGTAGAAATAATTAAATGTTTGCTTGTTTATAAAATTTTGTTTCCATGAAAAATATTTTCTAAATATAATATATTTGTTGTCAACAATATTAAAATTTTGATGGAGGTTAACCATTAAATTATTAAATTTAAACAAAAACGTTTTTATCATGAACACAATATTATTAAAATCTACGAAAAATAACTAAAATAATATTGTTGTCGTGAGAATGCCGCAATCATGTTTTTTTCTGCGTGTACTTATAGTTAAAAGAATGATTTTTGATTTCCCAATTTGTGAAAAATTTGTCTAAATTTTAATCTATGTCGTGATTTTATTTTATGTCGTGTTCACAATTGTATTATACTAAAAACTTAACTTAAAATTCCCAATTGAAAAATTAATACAAAATTAAATATTTCTTGCAGATGGTTCCCGATTCCAACAATCTCCAGTGTCCCCGTGTGATAAACAACAGAGGTGATACATGAAACTCTTAAGGGATGCTCAATGCTCAACACTGAATCGCCCAACGATGCTGGGATACTTCAAACGATGTTTCGATCATTAAACAAAATTTAAATGTTGTTGATAGTTTAGGTTAAATCAATAAAAAATTGCAATAGGCGTAAAAAATGTTTGCTGGCCCAGCAGCAAAGTGTTGTGTGTTTTTTTCTATACGAATATAGGGAATACTTTTATTTTTAGTTTTTTTTTTTATTTTCAAATATTGAATATATGTATATTATAAAATTTTTGTTAAAGAATGTGTAGAAATGTTTTAAATTTTTGCAAAAGACTTCCGCATAATTTAGTTAGATTTCATGTTTTTGCTATGAATATAAGTTAATTACGTTTAAATTTAATTAAAAAAATTTATGATAAATTAAGCATTTTAGTGTTTGGCGGATTGTTTCAAAAGAAAAAAACCGAAACAATTGTATGTACAAAACGTTGAAATGGTACTATTCAATTTCATATAAAAATTAATTCAAAACATTCATATGCATATCATAGATACATACATATACATATGTATGTATAAGTTTGCATATGTGTATCATAAAGAAGTGAGTGATACGTATTTTTATATCTATGTGTATCTAAAACAAGTAATTTTAATTAGATTGCAAGTTAAACTAAACAATATAATTTGTTTCTATTTCTCGGTGCTGTTGTTGTTTTTTATACCCTTCACCACAGATGTAAAGGGTATATGTAAGTTTGTTATTTCGTTTGTAATTTTCACAAATTTTTTTTTTTTTTTTGGAGAGCAAAAAAAGTTGATATTTTCTGGATCCTTGTAAGAAATGATGTCGAAAGGATGATGTCAGCCCCTTTTTTTCGGTGGAAATGGCTCACTGCTTCATATGTATATATATATATATATATATATATATATATATATCAAATGATCGGAAATTCAAATATCAAACAACCGGTTTTTTAAACCGGCAAAGAAGATTTTGAAATTTTTTCTGAACTTTTAGGCTGAAGAAATGAACGAAATCGGTCCAATAATAACCGAGATCGGGTATAACGCATTTTTTACTTTTTGTAGCCATTGTTTAAGCTACAGATTTCGTTTTAAATAGATCGGTCATAAACATTTTTCCAAAATTTCGTTTTTTTGAATTAACTGTATCGGTCCCTAAACAAAAATCTATAGAAATTATTAAAAATATACACACAAACATATATAAAAACATTGCAAAGACTTTTAGTGTATAAGTATGTATCTACATACAAACATATGTATATAAATTTAATAGTTATCAGTAGTGTTTGCAGGATTTGAGAAAAAAGAGGCTAAATTGGACTTTAAAAAAAAACCAAAAAAGGCTAAAACCAAAGAAAAAAGGCTAGAAAAAAGCGAATATTTTTTTTACTTAAAAACTCAATTATTTATTTATTTTTTCTTATTAGTTTTTTATATTTTTTAAAGACACTGTAAGTTTAAAAATAAAACATAGAACAGCTGTCAGCAAAGTGATCCAACGAAAAATCGCACACAAAATTCCCATAGAAATTTGGGTTATATTTCATACGAAAAATTACATATCCAATGTTTTGAAGTTATTGTTCGTCATTTTTGAATTATACTTAATAATTTTTTGATCAATTATTTCCAAAATTTTTGGACGATTTTTCGTTTTTATAAGAGAATATATAAATAGTTTCTATGGTTAATGGATTTTATTCAAAAATAATTATAATAATTGATAATTAATTCCATAAAATGAGTTAAGCTACGTTTGATTTGGAAAATCAAGCGCCCAGACGAAAATTTTTGTTATATATAAATAATATAGATTTTTTGCGCTAATTGATACACAAAAATGTTTGAACGGATTATTCTGTAAAAATAAAATTAGTAAAAGCATATGAGAAATAAAATTCTTCTTTTTTTAAATGCTAAAATTTTAGTCTTTTTAAGGCAATTTAAAAAATAAAATAAAAAACACTAGAAAAAGCTAGAAGCAGAAATGAAAATGTTGAGGCTAAAAGCAAAATAAAAAAGCTAGATTTAGCTTTAAAAAGGCTAAACTGGCAACACTGGTTATCAGTAGCTATCTGTGTTGTTGTTCTTTTTAAAGGAAGTAACGCTTGCTATGATAGTTTAATTTTGTGTTTATATTTTTGGAAAAAATTTAGATTATTTTTGTAAGTATAAATGTGAAAATATGTAAATTTTATCATTTGTCGGTAAGGTAGTGAAGGGTATTAAAAAGATTCGGCACAACCGAATGTAGCACTCTAACTTGTTTTTTATTTATTGTGACCAAATGCTGCTACAAAATATTCCGTTTAAGTGTCTGTATTATTTGACTTTTCCATGCTACTCCCGGTATATTTTAATTGACCTTCGTCTAAAATCGTGATAATATTTGTGGTTAATAAAATAAACCCATAAATCTCAAAAAACTATTTCATTTTTAAAATACCAAAAAAAAAAAAAAAAAAAAAATGCCGTTTATTGTCCACGTCTAAAAACTTTTCTTTTGTGTGAAAAAATACTTGTATGTACGTTATTACCTAGTGTCTACAGTAGGCAATTTTTTATCAAAACAAACGTCAAAATCAGTGCGAATATATACAAGGTAAACTTAATCAAACAGCTGATTACTATTTTGGTTGTTACAGTTGTCAAACTGCATATATATAAAATACAATAATGAATACGCCATATTGTTGTTTTTGTGCAACTGTTGCCACCTTCCACAAATTCTCGTTAAGTTTGACGTTTGTTTCGATAAAAAATTGTCTAATGTAGACACTATGTTAGACACAGCATGCTATAAATCAGAGATTCCCAAACAGGGATCAGCTTATCATATAAATAAGTTCATAAGTTCTTTGGAACTATAATTAAACATTGAACTTTTTCGAACACTTTTTAACAGGATTATTAGTTTAATATGAATTTAAATATTTTCTAATATGGACCAGCATAATGCAACTATGTCGGAATCACTGACATTGTCTGTACTACACAAATTAAAATATAAGTATTTTCATACTGCATACATACATACATACATACATACATACATACATACATATGTACATATATACATACATATCTACAATAGAGCACGAGTATAAAAAATGTATGGTGTGAATAAAATCTGCGCAAGCGCATTCTTTGAATGTTTAAATGTCTACATATAATACAATTTATTTTGGGGGTCTCAATGCTTTATTTTGTGATATTTTGTTGTTATTTTTTATTTTCTGTTGTTTTTCTTACTTGTGAGGGTTTTTGAGACTTTTAATAAGTAAACTTCAATAAAAGTACATTTTTAACAATTCAATTTAATGAAATTATTTTTTAAGCTTAATACTACACCATAAGTAATTTTTTTCTTTTATTTTGGCTACCGTAAGTTGTCTGGTTTAATAGTTACTTGATTTGATTATCTTTCTGTCAGTCTTGTAACTACGTAAATAAATGAAATATTTCGTGTGAAAGGGTTGGGCGATAACAAATCGATGGACAGACATCCAACTATTTTTTCACCTTCAATATAACTTAACAAGTGCGTAAAACGGTGTTTTTTACTTGAACATTTTTATTTGTTACAATTACAAATAAATTTCACATGATTACAAAAAAAAAAAAAAAAAAAAAAAAAAAAAAAAACTATATTTGAACTTGATGTCAAGGACCAACATTAATTGTTTAAACATCAATAACTTCAAATTTATTTAGAACAAAGATTTAAAAAACGTTCAAAAATTTAATGCAACTTGAGATTTTTTAATTGGCTTTATTATATTGTTAATTTATTCATTGAATAATTTTGTTTTTGAATTTGTTCTTGTTTTCGATTGCCAAAATTAAAAAAATGTTTCTAAGCGAAAATGAAAACATTCCACATGAAATTGAGAAAATTCCAAATAAAATTGAGATTTTCAAGTTGATATTGAGAAAATTTCAATTGAAATTAAGACTTTCCAGTTAATATTGAGAAAATTCTAAATGATATTGAGAATTTCAAGTTAATATTGAGAATGATTTTGAGATTTTCAATTTGAAATTGAGAAAATTTCAGATAATATTTAGAAATGGAAATTACAAATGAAAATTAGAAATTTCTAAATAAAATTGGGGAAAAATAAATTGATAATGAGATTATTAATAATAAAAATTGTTTTGTGTATTTATGTATGTGTATTTGTAAATGTATATGGGAATGTGTTTGTAAAATATGTAATAATTAAAAGGAAGGAATTGTCTTATTGGTCAACTGACATATTGTTTACCAAAATCCAAAGACGTTGGTGGAGTAATGTTATATTGCTCCGCTGTAATTCCCAATGATAATACTTGATTTGGAATCATCAATTATTTCTTCCAATAATACAAACTTTTACTCAACGATGTTTGGATGATTTAGCATTGGAATGTTCATTCTTGATTTAACGTAATTTTAATTTTGAGCCAAATGATCTCTATAGAGTTAAGCATCAGTGAGTGGGGGCTCATTCATAATAACGTCATCTAAAATAATAAAACTTGACACGCTTAGTTATTATTTTTTATTTTAATTCTCCTAAAATTCGGATACAAAAACATAATTTCATATTTAATTTTTTAATATCAATGAAATTCTCAATTTTATTTGGATTTTCCGCAATATTAACTTGAAATTCTAAATTTCATTTGGAATTTTTGAAAATCTCAATTTCAATTGGAATTTTCTCGATATTAATTGAAAGTCCCAATTGCAATTGAAATGTTCTCTATATCAACTTGAAAATCTCAATTTCATTTGGAATTTTTTCAATATTAACTTGAAATTTTCAAGTTCAATTAGAATTTATTCAATAATAAGTAGAATTTAAACTGCAACTTTCTCATTTTCATTCAAAAATTATGTATTTAACTTCAGAAATTAATGCTTAACAATAAATACTACACTAATACTACCATAAAATAAAAGGATATACAAGTTTTTACAGCAAATAATTTTACGTAATTCATGTTCCTTGTTCGAGATATGCATAGTGTGTAAAGTTGAATAAAAAATTTCCATCACGTCTCAGTTGTTTGAGAACACGACTTTTAATTTTTTATTTTCTTCAAAAAAATTTACTCATAAGTTTTTCTAATATTAGGCTTTAAAATATTATTTTCTTATTTTTATACTGGCAATATTCAGCAAGCACAACTGGTTTTAATTTGTATAGGTATCGTCTCTCAATAGCTTCTATGTTGGATGAATTACTCTCCATTCTGACCGGTCTTTGGTGCCAGCCATATTTTTTAAGAAAAAGTCTTATTGTGATACCAAAAAAAGAATTACTGAAGACATTTTATCTTATCAACAACGTTATGCAGGCTTATTTTCTTTTATATTTAATGCTAAAATAAATTATAGGTTCTTTATTAACTGTTTGTTCTACGAATTTTCTATCATTTTGCTTTGCAAAGAAAAGAACAAATTTCGTTCAAAAAGTTACAGCCTGGGTCATCTTTGATTGGAACCTTATAAATAATTTTGACGACGATACATTTTCTGATCTGTATTAAATTTGTATTAATTTATATTAATAGTTTTGCTACCATATGATAGCTGTTCAAAAAAAAAAAAAAAAAAAAAAAAAAAATAATAATAATAATAATAATAATAATAAAATAAACAAAAATAAAATAATAAAAAAAAAATGTATATCTTTCGGAAATTTGGAACAACTTGTATCTTTTCTTTATCTTTTATAAATTTTTTTTTTTTTTTTTTTTGTTAAGAATACATTTTTTGGCAGTGCAATTTTGATTATTTTAGAATTTTCTTCATTACGATTATGCATTACAAAGATTCTCCCTCTACCCTCAGTTTGACATGCTTATATATGGGTTAAAATATAATTACTTAATATTGTCAACTTTAAAACCTACAACGGCTTAAATGGACCAATTAGGACATATTTGCTCTAGCTTTTACCTAAACAATTATTTAACCTAAAAACTCCTACGTTATAAATAAGAAATAAAAGTTTTAACGTCCCTTAGTTATACTTTCGACTTTTTTCAAGAAATTTACCAAGAATTATGTAACTAGAGAACAGTGTGCAATTGTTGTTAATCTGAAGTGATTGAAACAGTTCTCAAATAATACCAATGTGTTACGTACTGAATCCCGTCGATCGTATATCCACATGTATGAATTAACAGTCAAGAATGTTGAAACGAAAACTTTGTTAAAATAAAATAAATAACTGCATTTTATTATTTTATTCGTATTTTTAAAAACCAGAAAATCCCAGAAAGAAGTTAAAATAATAAGGGTAAATTTAACACATATAGTTAAAATGAAGAAAATTGTACTGTAGAAACAAAATAGACTCTTATTCTGAGACTTCCGAATTTAAAATCATCAAAAATTTTAAAACAAAATTTTTCACGTTTTTTGAGCTCTCAGGTTTTGTTCACGTTTTAAAATAGTCTGTGTATTTTCTTACGTTTCTAGATCGTTCGCCCTTTCGAGTGTTGACGTCTCCGCGACTGCACTGTATTATTTTATTACGTAAAAAAGTTTGAAGTTGTTTTAGTACTACTGACAATGAAAATTATTTAAAAACAATCTGGCATTAAGAGAATTTATTAAAATGACATTTGGATCGTTTTGCCTTTTTTAAGCTTAAGGCAAGCAAAAGAGTTGTATTCAGACAAGGAGGACAATATACCCCATTGTATTTGCGTCAAAGTTATTTCTAATTATGAAAGAAATTTAGTATACTGATTTTTACGTTGACATGAAACTTATTTGTGCTCAATTTTTTAAAAATATTTAGGGCATTAATGTTCGTTGAAATACTTAGGACATTTGAGCGATTGATGGGTAAAAAATTTGTCTACCACAATAAATTTAAATAGACTTGGTCCTTGTTTCAAAAAAGTTACACCAAATTTTATTGAGATATACATATATACATACGAGTATTTAAAATTATGTTGAATATTTTGTTCATAAAGTTTATATAGACAGACAGAAAAAGGTATTAAAATTAAAATGGGTATTATTTCAATTCAAGAAATCATTCAAATACAAAAACTAAATTTTTGTATCTATTTTTTACACAAGAACTGTAAAAATTTTATAACTAAACCAAGTCAGATTGAGCAAACAGGAAGAAAAAATTTAAAAATATCGAAGGTTTATATTCAAAAACGGTTTATCTGCAGATTTCCAAAAGTATTTTTGACGTTAAAAATTACATTTGCACTTTTTCTCTTTTAATAAAATAAAAGACTCCTCAAAGTTTTATTTTAAATAGTAAGCCTCTTAATAGTATATATTATTTTTATTAATAAATATTTATATTAATAATAAATAATTTTATTGCTGAACAATATTTATATTAATTATAAATAAATTTTATTGGTGTAGACCGTATTTCTTCAATATTCAATTATTACTGACACTTCATCACGAACATGATCGAGCATGTTCTTATTTTTATATTCTCTGTTATTATACCTTGTTTGTATACAATTTTAGTTTCTGAACATGAATGTGCACGTCTTTTATTGTAAACAAACATTTAATTGTTGACATGATTAAACTTGCATATATATTAGTTTACAAAATAAAATATAACGGTCGATACTTAAGAAATTAAAGAATGTTAAGAATTTAACGAATGTTAGTAATTTAAATAAACAACAGTGGTGATAAAAAGTGGGTATATATAGTAATGAGCATGTAATAAACACATGGGATAAAAAGTACTAATATTTTTTACAAGAAATGAAGAAAAACGTAATGTTAACCTATTGCTGAATTGAATTATAGCATAATTTTGAATTTTATTTTACTTTAAAGGTTACATAGTATATACATAGTTTACATAGTATATAATAACTATATAATAAAACGTATTAAATACACAGTAAAAAAATCCAAATTAACATTTTCATAACTTTAAAAGCAGAAATGAGTGCATATTTTTCATTATTCATCATCTTCTAACGAAGCTAAAATTATAATTTTTATTAATAAATTATACATTTAAACATAGTTCAAAAGCAGTGAATAAGAATCTTAAAAAAGAAAATTCTACCAATGACAAGCATAAGTTAAAATAACAATAACCAATAACAACACTAAATATGTTAAAATCATATCTTTTTCAGTATATGTTAAAATCATATCTTTTACGTTAAATTTTGAATATATTTATATTTACCATTTGTTTATGTTTCAACGAAATCCAAATGGATAAGACACCTAGAATGCTGATAAAGACTTTTGCTGTACAAAAAATACATATTCAATTTTTCTGGTGTTCTATTACAATCTACAAATTTTGCTTTGGTAACACCAAGCAGAGACATGCAAGGACAATTTACGATTTCAAACTTGTATAACACTTCTATGTCTCTTGTTCGTTTTCACATCTTCCACCAAGTTTTTTTCTTCTTCTGTTTGATTAGAGCGACTGCGAAATCATTAAAACAATTTACAAAAAATATAAAATCAAATAGTATATTATACCTATACACACATGTGTAAAATGTTAAATGCATAAATGTCGAATCCTTAATGCATTCAAGCTTTTTTTGATCACGAAGAATACGGCTAAACAGAAAATTTTACAAAACATTTTAACAAACATAAATTGTTTATCTATTTTTCCCTGAACTTTTTTAATAAATTAAAAAAATTTATTGAAATAATTAATATTTTAATTAAATTTTAATATAAATTCAAACAGCAGTATTAATCGAAAAAATTTTCTGTGTAAGTGTTACTATAATTAATAAATTACCGAAAACTAATGAGAATTCTCAAAATGATGGCTTATCAAAAAACTGAACGATCATTGTATTCATATTCTAAAAATCTATTTCAAAATAATTTTTAATTAGTTTATACTAAGTAAAACATATCTCATAAAAAATCTCAACAAATTTCGTTGGGCTTGTTGTTTCGCTTTTATTCTACTTTTGATTAATCGTAAAATTCACTTTCAAGAAGCAGTTGGTAGTGCGTTAATCAGGGATTCAATCCCTCATAAACTATTTTATGAATCTTGTTAAGACAAACTATAAATTTCCCGTAATAAAAAATCAAATTAATTTAATGGTTAAAAAAAAAACTTAATGTAAAGTATTTAAATAATCACTGTATATGCATTAACTATTTATAGTCAAGGTCGTATTTTAATGAAAATAAAACTAAGACCACCCATTTTTCATAAAATAATTTATATTAAACTATGGGAGCTAGTAAAAAATTTGCAATTTTTTATTTTATTTGTTCAAAAATACATACATAAATATGTATGTAGATATTTTAATGATCTTCTTAGTGATCATTTATGATTTAAAATAAATATTAAATCTGCATTTATTTTGAAACAAATAATTGTTTTTTTAATACAATTAATTTCACTATAGCGTATATTCATGTGTAGCGATTTAAATAAAAAGTAAAGAATTTAATCATTTTTGAATCTAATGTCATTACCGATTATCTTGGTAGTAAGTACTAGCAAATATTGTAGAATTTTTTGCAAAGCAGTTATTAAATTATTACCACAACTTTTGTTGGTAATAAAAATTAATATCATTTTTGTTTTTACCTCCAAGCAAACTCTTTCTAGAGTTTTTCTATGAATTTATCTCCTATTTTAAGCAATAATCATTTTATTATTTCATTCTTTATAATTCAATATACACATTCAATTATTACTTTAATGTTTTCCTACAAAATAATTTATTTTCTTAATAAAATTTAACAAAATTATCTATACTTTGCAGCAATTTTCAACACATCCATACTCCAGGGATTTCCTTTTCATGGAAACACAAGCAGAAGGGAAAAAATACTAGAAACACCCATTTTGAAAATAAAATGTTTGTTAAAATAATTTTTGACATTATTTAGGTTTTAACACGTTTACGTTGTCCAATTGCTGTTTTTTGCATGTATTATTTTATGCTGTTCCGTAGCATCCTCTGTGTGGTGATCAATCTTAAATTTTCACCGCTTCTGTCAAAAATACTTTTCCAAAAAGTGTGATACTGTTTGCAATACGAATAAATGTGAGTGAGTGTATGAGTGACACCATCATCATCCTCTTGTATTCTCAGCTGGCCATCGAAATAACAACCTCAAAGCATTCGTTGCTTGCCTGCCCGTATGGTTAGATGAGATTCATGTTGAGCGTTGCCATCTATTGACACTTTACATTAGAAATTACAATGGCTTTTAGAGTTTTACGAGTATATTTTTACAATATATACACAACTTAACAGCTTATGGCTGTTTTTCTTTGAATTACCAGTAGTTTGAGTAAATTAAATTACTGGATAAAATCTAAAACCATTTAATCCTTTGGGACATGCTTTTCATTTTTTAAGGCATTTCAAAAATACAAGGAATTTGCATTGAATATTTGATAGCGTTTGTTTAAGAATAATTACTAACATTATGTTTCAAATTAGGTGTTGGTTAATAGATTTTATAATTGCGAAAAATACACATTTAAATACAATTTGTCCGTTTTCAGAGAGATCCATTTATACTTCTGTTCTCAGTGAAAGATTTGGCACGTCCTATTCTAGTGCAAGAACGAAACCTAATGATACTTTAAATATCGGGCCGAAAATTTTGTTCCTATAGCGTTCCACTGCCTGAAATCACTCCAAGCCATATAAATTTTTTATAGGCATAAATCCTTTTACTAAAATTCATAATATACCACAATATACCTGAACTTCAATTTGAAGAATCTGTTATGGGAAACTTATAATGAAAGATTTTTTTAAATATATTTTTTTAAATAATGGACTTAAAAACTTTTTATCATATAACTATCAAACTAAATTAAAACTTTAAAATAATTATATAAATACTGGAGTTAATTTAAAATTTCACATCTGATTGAAATACAAGTAAAGCTAAAGCACAACCATTTAAATATTTTTGGGAGGTTGCGAAAACAATTTGCTTAAAGACATATTTATAAATTTTTTTTATTTAAATGTCGATAATGCAAATTTACTTATTTTTATGTTATTATACCACGTCTTTAAATTTAGCGAACATTTTTAAGAATTGATCAATTCATATACATACACTCCCCGCCACATGAATAAGACCACCCTTTGTACTTTGTACAACAACAATTCTCTCCGATATTTGCAAACAATTATCAGTGGTTTGTTTTGTGTTTTAAAGGTGTCTATGTTTACTTGCTCTAAGATTAAATTTGTGTTCTGGAAATGTCCCGTTATATTTTTTTAAGTAGTTTGTTTTGTGATTGACCAAAATTGTCCATATTTTTTGTGTCACTTTATTAAGAACTCCCACATTAACTCTAGTTTTCTTAAGCAAATGAACAAGTGCAATAGAAAAACAATTGTTTTAATGCAAATTGAGTTGTTTTAATGAAAATTTTTTTTGAAATGGGTCGAGGAAAAAACTTAATGGAAGAATCTGGACAATCTATCCACAAAATTTCTGAACAAATCAAAAGAAGCCAAAATGTGGTATCTATTTTTTTACGGAATGAGTCAAACTACGGGAAAAATATGAAAGGCCGTATTAAAAGTGTAGTTTTGGCAAATTGATAAACGTGCTATTCTCAGAGCAGCATCAAATTCTCACGACTCTTCTGCACAAATTAAAGCTAAAACTGGTATTTCGGCAAGAGTAAGAACAGTGCAGCATGTAATTTCGAAGGCTGAACATCTGAAGCGATTAAAACTTAAGAAAAAACCACCACTTAACGGCTCTCGGAAAAATATGCGCATGACGTGGAATAACGAGGTGCACCTTGTCGTTATTTCAGATGAAAAAAAAAAATAATTTAGAAGGCCCTGATGGCTTCAATTATTATTTTCACGATCTCCGAAAAGAGGAGCATCAATTGGATCGTTTGCATAGTAGAGTGGGAGGAATTATGGTGTGGGGAGCTATATCCTATTATGGTACCTGCGAGGTTAAAATTTTGCCCAGCACCATGAACGCTAATTGCTTTATTGGAGTGCTAAAAGAAGCGTTTCCTCACTTTCAGAACATTTTTAGAAGCTTAAGGTGGACATTCCAGTATGACAATGCACCAATTCATACTGCACGGGGTGGTAAAGTCATGCCTACGCAAAATGTTAATGTGCTCGATTGGCCCACTTAGTCGCCATACCTTAGCATCATTGAAAATGTTTGGGTATACTACCTTATTGAAGGCATAAAAGTGGCTTGGTCGACCATTTCTCTCGATTACATAAAATCATTGTATAATTCTATTCCCAATCGAATTAACAAAAAGGCTTTAAAATGTATAAATTTTCATAAAATGTAAATAAAATTAAAAATTTGTAGTGTAAACTGTATTTTTATAGTAGGGTTCTATTCATGTGACGCAAATTTTGAAGGCATTTTTTTACTTGGTTTACAAAATTTTTTATAAAACAAAACCTGCCAATTTTTGTTGTGTTCAATAACATCTAAATTACCTTTAAATAGATATAAAAATTAAGTTCGTAACATTTCTTTTTTTTTTTTTAAATTGTGTGGCAGAGGGTGTTTGTATTCAGGCGCGGATCCACGGGGGGTAAGTTCCTGGATAAATTCTGTTATTGTTTTGTTAATTTATACTTTTTAAGATTTTGAGGAAAATAGAAAAATCAAGGTAATTATCCATATACATTTGTGTATATTGTGGTCAAATATTGAAAGAAATTTTGTAAACAACATTTAAAAAAATGAAAATTTTCCAGTTATAGTGCAATTTATTAAAAAATTTTCTACAAAAGCGATGTAATATTTTTAACGAATTTTTGGAAGCATTTATTTTCTTCTAAAATTCATTTTAATTTTAAATTCATTAAAATTTTAAATTTATTTTTAACTTAAGATTTATTTTCTTTTAAATTGGACAAACATTTTAGAACTTATTCGATTCTATATGGAATGATTTACTTAAACTTTTTATACGTTTTTATTTTTGCCCCAATGTTTCAAATAAAGCATAAAGTGATTTGCTTAAAATTACATTAAAAATAATTTGATAAAATTTTGAAATTTTTGAATAATTGTTTGAGTATTAATTAAAACGATTTGAGAGACTAACTTGATATTTAAAACTTGATATCTTTAATGTTATTTTGAAATAGAAAAGCAAATTTAATTAAAAATTTAATAATTATTTTTTATTTGCAGTAAATATGAAAATACTTTAATCGCAATTTTTCAAAATGAGGAAAATATATATTTCAGCTTCTTTTCAAATGTCAAAGGTTTAAAAATGTGTAATTAATTTCGCAACAAGAAGAAGAATTTATCTATAAATTGAAAAATGGATTTTTATAATATTTATAATTAATTTTAGATTTGAGAATTATTTGAGATAAATATTTGATATGAAAATAATAAAGAACGATTTATTTAACATCTTTTGTAAAATGAAGCGCAACTAAAATTCAAACACGAAACTTCTATGAATATTTGTTATCCAATATAATCATGATTCAAACTTTTGGCTGAGTATTTACTTACCACACAAAAATTGTGGTGGTTCGTTATAACTTCTCAGGACTGCTCGTAAAGTTGTTACTTGGCAGAACTAATGCCCTACACCATTGTATATGTGTATCAAAATTCGAGGAGGTGTCTTTTAATGGACCTGATGACAATTTTGTGCCGATGTTCTTTAAAACATACTAGAGGGAAAACATTATTTAAAAAAATGTTTGGTCACTATTTACTAAACATATATATAAACATATTTTTAGATATATTGTAATAAATTTGTAAATTTGTAATGTAAAATTTGTAATCAAAGAACGGCTACCAGTAAAATGTTAAAATTTGGGCTATATTTCATATTAAAAATTATCCAATTTTTTTTTAAGTGATTTTTCGAAATTTTTTAACTATAATTTTGGGTGTCTTTTTTTTTATTATATTCATAATTTTAATAAGCAATTATTATCTTCGTTGTTAAAATTCATTTTTGCTTTACTAAAAGCAAAATAAAAAGGCTAGATTTGGCCTTAAAAAGGCTAAACTGGCAACACTGATCTTAAATATCTATTTCAGCACAGTTGGTATCAAAAATTTATATTATCGGAAATATCTTTCCGATATATAATTATTGATAAATTTGGAGACTACAAAACCGACTTGACAATACAGCTCCAAAAAATATATTTATACATCATAATTGTGCTTGGTTTTATTTCTCTAGATATTATATTATATTGGACTAACAACTTGCACTCGAGAAATACTGGAGCGGAAAATTGTTAATTTTATTTAGATCAACACAAGTAATATTAACAGGAAAGTTAACTTTTTCGGGAATTTTTATCTTTTTATAGTGCCCTGATAGCTTGAAAGACTTATAGTTATGTACCTCATGTAACGTTTTACACCAATTGGCACCAATTGTATTTTTGTAACCGGTATCCAAGCCTCCAAATTTATAACAGCTAACACCCACAAAATCTAAAAGTTTTGACAGAATATGGGGACCAATACTTCATTAAAATGGTTTTAATGTTGAAGATTTTTAATTTTTAACAATATAATGGTAAAATGTACACTTGGGATGTCGAAATTTAAAACTTTTATCAGAAAAAAAAAATGATATAAGATATGACAAAGTGCACTTGTATTTAAAATTAAAAATATTTTTATGCAGTACCTGAAATGATTGCACGTATTATTTTTCTCAATTTCTTGGAAACAATTCAACATTTCATATTCATTAATAAAAAATTAGTTATTTTTATCTAATATTATAACTTAAAATAACAGATTTTTTATTAAAAAATAAAATTCACTAACTTATGTGAGACACTGTATATACTTTAAGGAAATTGGGCGAATCTGTGCCACAACTGTTGCATCTGATAACGGTCATGAACGAAAAAATACTATTCATAATAACTTTGTTGTTTTATAACATTTAATAAAACTAAAAAAAAAAAAATAAAAATTTTATTATTTTTATTTTTTTAGTAAGATAGATTTATAACTCCGGGGAACATCTTTTACACAAACTCATGATAATTATTATGGGAAAATAAATTATGGGAGAAGTTATATAATTTTGCTTCAACCAATAATTACTCGTTCTTTCTGTTGCATGAATTCATATAGTATTAAGAATGGTGTATGAAAAAGTGTATGTAGAGTAACTGCGTACATATTTAAAATTTTCAAACGATTTCGCTTGAAAAATATGCAGTAATTTTGAAATGCCAAAAAAAAAACACACTTCCAAAAAAAAAAAAAAAAAACGTCATGCTTAGGCATTTTTGAGAAAAAAGAAAACTTGGAGTTATCTTAGGGTATATATATATATATATAATGGACTCATATATTCATTAATGAAGTACTCCATAATCTTTATTCGATTTTTACTTGCAAAGTGGAGTGAGTGAGTAATTTCTTTGATAAATTGCTTCAGGAATTTATCATTGTCCAGATTATTGAAAAATAAATGTACTAAAATGTAGGTTCAGTAGTAACGTGATTTATGCATAAAATATAAGTTTTTTAAAAATATAGCTCTTTATAAGTTGAATTCTGAACTTTAGGCTTTAGTTCATCCCTTTTTCTATCAATTAAGTTACATTCGGTTGTTCAGTTAATCTGATAGGAAAGCAGATACAAAAAGTTAAAAAAAATTAATTAAAAACAAAATAGGAAATTAGTGATGTAAACAAAATCAAAACAATTCCATTATTCAAGTATTTTAAATATTCTCAAAATTAATCTACCAAAAATGTTCATGTTTCCCATTGCTTTCATGATCTGTCAAATTCTCAAAGCATTGGTTACATCAACTCATAAAAGCTAATATTGTTTGTAGAAAAAAGTATGAAATAAAAGAAAAACTAAAATATTTATTTTTAAATTACCAAATAAATTTGCAATATTTTGTTTATCATTATTAGAAAATAGAGAGAAAATAAACAAAAATTGAGAGAAAATAAAAAATAAAGCCATAATATTTATTCATATTTATTATGAATAAGACCGAAAAGCTATAAAATATATTAACATTAGAAATTTGCATTTTTGTAGAAAAGAAGAAACTTTATACGAGTAGGTCTGCACATATAATTATTTGACAAACATCTAAAGAAGGGATATATATATATATATATATATCTTTCTACGTTTTTATTTCATTTTGAAATTTCATTACCTATTTGTGACCAAAAATGTAAATAGTTCTTATTGTTTTCACTAATAATGACTTTTGTAATACTTTAAAATCAATTAGTTATTGAATAGTAATTAGTTTTTGTAATGGCATTTAAGTAATGACTTTCTAAAATGCCTACTTGTAATAATATGTGGTGTTATCTATAAAACTGTATAGTGTTTTCAGAATTTATTTGATATTTGTTTAACAAAATTTTTAAAAGTTTAAAATTGGAGTTTTGAAGCAGTCTTAAAAAATCAAAATTATTAAACAAAGCATGGGAAAGGGTTTTAATTATCCTGCGCAAACAAAAACTTATTTTTCAGTAATTACGATTAAAATTTAATTAAAAATAGCATTTTATTTTAGATATTTCTCAAAAAAATTAAAATTTGTTTGTATACCCTCTACACAAGTTACAAAACAAAGTAATTAGAAGTTACAAAACAAAGTAATTTTTCACAAAACTGTAAAAAAGCAGGTTCGATGCGGTACGGGTTAACATTATGCGATTTTTCTAATATTTCACACAATATCTTGTTATAGCCCAAATAACAATTTTAAGGGAAGTTGTGGTCAAAATTCAAAATAGGTAAATTTTGGTGCCGTCTAATGTACATATGTTTTTTAAATATTACCAAAAACTTAAATAATCTTCAGATAAATTAAATCTTAAAAAAGACGTGCAAGCTGATTTTACATGTCTTTAGTCAATTTTAAGATTATCAATTTAAATATTATTAGTCAAGCTGAAAAATTGTATTCAAATTGACTAAAATATATTAGTTAGTTTTAAAATTGACAAAAAAAAAAATATTTAAATTAACAAATAATTTATTTAAATTAACTTCTTTTAGGGATGTTAAAGTAAATAAAATTGGGTGTTGTTTTACTTACGAAGAGTTACTGCCAATTTAACTAATTTTTCTTTGATTTAACAGATTTTTCGTTAATTTTTTAACGAAAATTTATTCAAGCAACATATTTTAAATAAAAAATATTTTTAACAAATTTTTTTTTAGTTGATTTAAAAAAAAATTGTCGATTTGAAAAAAAAATATTATGTTTTGACGAATTTTTTTCGTTAAAATTTTACGAAATTTTTTTTCACTAATACCTACATCATTTGGTTCAATGCAAATATCTATAGTAGCGTAAAGTATAAATGGTTTATATCTAATTGAAACAAGACGGGAATATAATCGATTTCTACTTACTAGATTCAATTTAAAGTAGATCCTAAGAATTATAATTCTCAAAATTTTTAATTATGTATTTATTTTATTGTTATATTATAATAGCCCTCATATTTATACCTACATATGTCTATTTTAAAATATTTCGATAGTTTGTCTTGTAATATTTGATCGATAGTGCATTAATTTTTTAATTATTAAATTAACACATTTTAAACCACATTTGTCCACATATTACTTAACACATTTGATATAATAAATTTTTCCAAAGAAAATTGTTAATATTTTGTTTTACCCATACAGCAAAAATTTTCTAACGTATACATGCACATGAGCAATCTGTAAGACTTTTAAATTATTTAACTGAGAAAAAAAAAGTAACAGCGGGATGTCGAAGTGTTGACATTAGAGCGATCCATCTTCAAGCTGTCAGTTAATATTCGAAATAAGGGACATGTCTTAGTTAAGGGTTTCAACGATATTCTTTTGTTGCTGTAATATGTATTATGTATGTGTATTTTCTTCTCAAAATTGTTTACAAAATGTTGATTTAAAAACAAAGTTTTCTTATTCACATTATTTTATTATTGGGTGATATTTATTTAAACTAATAATTACAACTTAAATTAGAAAATATTTAATTTACTTTTCTTATGGATTTGTAAATTTAATATTATATCATTATTATTATTATTATTATTATTATTATTATTTTATAATCTTTTAGAAATGTTATTATTTTTTTTTAAGTGGTAGATTTAAATTTGTTTGCTCTTATTTTTTATATGAATCAAAAGAACTAAAGTTGAAATTTTTACAAAAAGAAAATTAAAATTTTAAGATCTTTTAAAATTAAATTTTGTTCTTAACTACAATTTACAATATGTATTGGAGAGAGAAACTTAAAAATATATATGTATGTAAATATATAAAAATTTAAAATCACATTGCACATTAATATGCAAACATAAGGAATATAGAAAACTGGAAATTAGAAAATTATAATTACAAAAATTAACAAATACATTTTTCCTTAAGGGGATTTACAATTTTATTTAAATGATTTTCATAGGTTTTTTCTAATTTGATATATATATATATCAAATTAGATATATATATATATATATTTTTTTTTTATTTATATATATATATATATATATATATATATATATATATATATATATATATATATTACAGAATGGTATAAAATATTCTCCATTCAGCTTTATTTAATAACACATTCTTTTTAAAGTAATTCTCTTCATTTTCTGTATGAGAATGATTTTTTGTCACAAAAATCAAAATTAATATTTATATTTTTTCATTTTTTTATGAACATAAAAATTTTTTTGACTTATATAACCTTGAATTTGCTTCATTTAAAACTAGGTTTTTTTGAATTTCTATTATCAAAAGTTTAAATATTTATGAAGTTATAATAGGCAATGCCAGCAGAAATATTATATATTTTGTAATATTAAATATTACAAAACCGAAAATTAAATATATATATATACATATATATATATATATATATGAAAAACATTTTGACACTTTTCCTCTCCCTAATCGAGAGGATAATAATGCTTAAGTATTAAATTAGTAAACTTCTTAAAACAAAACAATCAATAGGCGAAAATGCTGAAAGGATTTGGAGAGCAAACATATATATATATATATATATATATATATATATTTACATGTAGCATTTTATAAAATATTCTATACCCCAAAGAAGAACATCCAAGGTCAATAAGATCATGAACTTGTGATCCAGAAGCTGAACAAATTCGGATCATTTCTTATGAATTTAACATAGGTTTCTCATTAAAAATGTTCTTATCTAAAATTGCAATGTACATACAAATTCTTCTTTATCGGCAAATATGCATTTATTTTTAGCAACAAGTATTTGCAAAAATAACAATCGAATCTTAACGTTTTATAGCATATTATGTAGAACAATTCATTTGTTTGAATCTATTTTTTTCTAATATCTTTGCATTCTGTTTGTATTACTTTTTAAGCACAAAAAAGAAATAAACGTATACTTATTTATTAAATTAAAAGTGAATCCTTTCCAATTAAGTATATACTTTTTAATTTTTAAGAAAACAAGAAACACTAAAAAAAGTACAATAGCATTGAATCTAAATTGCATAGCAAAAATGGCTTTGACTGATCCTAGATATATAGACTTCATCGAGATCACATATTTTTTCAAAGGTCTTGCATGTATTTTGGTAAGGCGCATCTCACAAATTGGATTTATTTGAAAGTATTTATAAAGCTTTAACTAAAATGGAGACTGGCATTAAACATAAAGATTTTATGGACTGAATAAAATTCGCCTAGATTAAAAATGCAACACACTATTAAATCTTACTTCTCATTGGAAAATATACATTTTTTTTTAAATACGTTTTTATCGAAATTAATTTAATAAAATTTTTAAAATTTTCATTTATTTATTCGAACGGAATCCATGCGCATTGCATTCCCATAAAAGGATTATAGTGTGCCAACACTTTCTTTTCTTACATTTTGGATAAGAGTTGAAACAAAACTGATTATTTAAAAAAATTGTTTACTTTTATTCTAAAACGAAAATTTTAAAATATTTCAAAGCAAAACAATAACAAATGATTATTTGCTTAACAATATATTTTTTATTATAATTGCATAGTTAGTTATCTCTAAAAACCATTAAATATTTAGGTATTATATAACTCCCCTTATAACTGATACAAAAAAAAAAAAAAATTGTTTCTATTACAATTTGAAAAGTATTTTCTATCGCAATTAACATTCAGCATAAAAATTTAATATTTACAATAATTGAGATAAATGTTAAGTAAGTAAATACAGTACATTTTATTACAATTGTGTAAAATTACATTTTTAGATTTGAGAAATTTACATTAACTAACTTAATTGATAATATTCGGGTACAAAATCATTTGCTAAATTACTTAAGAAATTAAAATCTGATGAACTATTGGAATTATCTACAAGACCATTGAGATTAGAACCCGGTCCAGTTTGTGGAAAGTTTGCATTATGGGTGGGCATTGTTGGCGGTTGAACGTTGGCAGGATTAACGAAATTGTTATTGGGAACACCGCTGGGTATATGAATGTGTGGTGGTGGATCGGTGTCTAAGAGAACATCGCCGGGCATGGGAGGGACCACGTGATTATCTGAAAATGGTTAAGTAAAATATTTTAGTATTTTTTGAAGTGTGTAAATGTAGCAATGTGTTTTGAAATAAGGACTGCTGCACACGCAAAAATCCATGCACGCTTTAACACTTATAACTCTTATTATACGTGAAAAAAATAATAATACAGTTAACTTGTTTACATTTGTAATTACTCTTAGTAAATATGTGATAATTTTGTTGTAATAGCATAACTAGTTTTTCTCAAAATGAAAATTTAACAAATTTCGTTCAAACAAATAACTCAAATTTATTATCCAAGCAAAAAATTTTAAAAGAGCTGGCCCACGCAAAAAAAGTTCCTAATAAGAACGCCATAAAAAAATGTAAAGGCAAAAGAGAGAACGAAAATTATTGAGATATATATGTATATATATATATATAAATATATATGTATATATATATTTAAATTTGGTCAAAAAATTTTACGTTTTAAAAAGTGAGTTTTACTTGTTTAATTGCTAATACCTAAAAATTTAGATTGCAGATCTCAGGTTTCTTATCACATACAAATATATCACCTTTATAACGATATTTATAGTGTTTATTTTTATCAAAAGTTCACACGTCAAAGTTGGACATATAAAAATAAAGCCATTACATTATATATTATATAATATTTACATACATAGCTCTCCTCCCTACTCTTATAAAATTTCATGGTGGACTCTCATTTAGTTTAGAAGTTATGGACAACAATTTAATCTAATACTACTCAAATTTCAAGTCAATAAGACCTGATAAACAACAACAACACAGAACACATTTTGAATAATATTATTTAGAGGAATTTTATATAAAGAAAATGTAGTAATGTACAAGGTTAAATAAAAAAATTTATAAGTTATTTAATTTTTAAATTATATTAGAAAGACTAATTTATATATTAGTACCTTTAATAAAAAAAATCGCTTTAATGGAATAAATCCGATTAAAAAACCATACAGCAGTCCACTTTTATGAAACAATTTAAATTTTAGCTGATTATATTATCTTTATAATATCCTCAACTTATTTCTGTTGCTTTACACTTATTAATATTAAGGACATCGTTAAAGGAAACGTAACACTTGGAAGAAAAAATAATTAATTCTTAAGAATCCATAATTCATATCCATATAAGTTAGTTATTTCTTGGAAATTTTATTAAATTTTTAAAAGTAAAGATTCACGAACCAAAACAGTTATGTGTAAAAAATATTCAAAATCAAAAAATAATTTTATTAAAAATGTTCCAGTAAAATGAGTTGTGTGTAGTTTTTTGAAAGATTTTATTTTATTTTTTTGCTCTCTGTACCTATTTAATAATCCCTATTTTTGTTTATGTAAGTAATATCTGTAGTAATTATACCAAGATTCCAACTAATCGTATAAGTTTCAAAGAAGTTTCCCAAATTACAAAATAAAACAGCTTTTCGCTCTCCTGAAAATCTAACAAAAAACGCATAACTCAATTTGTCTGAACAGCGTCGATATGTAATATTTCAAATATTTCTGTTGTAGTAAATATATACGAATGACCGACCAATAGTGGACCAATATTTTTTTTAATTTTTTCGAAAACAGTGAACCTATTAATTTAATAAATTATCTATAAATAATTTTTTCTTTTTAAATGTATGTGCATTGTTGGTGTCGAGGGTCCAAAAAAGTACTCTATTTGAATGATAATACATATTGCTCTATAATGAAATTGTGACAACACTTGCACGATCTAAGTAAATTTCCATATTTTAACTAACTCCAGGTGAAAAAAGCATAAGTGACTTATGCATAAATAAATTTAATTTATTATCCAAATACAAACATACAACAATCACTATTTTTATTCGACGGTACTTTTTGTGGTGAGTCTAACAACACTTACCATTTATTGGTTGTTGATTATGCTGATGGTGAGTAAAATGTCCGTGTTGATTATAAGCGTGGGGATTATACTGTTGCTCTACACCATGGTGTTGGGTGTGATGATGATGGTGGTGGTGATGATGATTGTTATAGAATGGTTGTTGGATTTGATTAAGTTGTCCAGTTGGCAACGTTGGTGGTGGAGGTGGTGCCGCTTCCATGTGTATGCCCAAAGCTGTAGCCGTAGCTGAATTTATATGCGGCATACTGTGTTGCTGCTGCTGTTGTTGTTGATGGTGGTGATGGAATTCCGTAGACTGTTGTTGTGGAAAATTAATTTGCTCATAATAAGCACCATTGGCGCCTTGACCTTTTGGATCATAATAATTGCCACTGGCATCAAATTCTCCCGGTATTTGTTGCTGCTGTCCTAATGGCGGACCTACATAATTACCACCATGGTGAGAATGGTGGTTGTATGCATTGTATTGTAAATCTTCACCCGGATGGTGATTATAGAATGGTTGTTGTATTTGCTGACTGGTAGATGTGTTGGGAGGTGGTGGATGGTGAAAAACATTGGGACCATGGTGAGGTTTAGTTACCACTTCGTTCCCAGACTTGAGATGTGGTGAACTTTGTGAAACAGCTAAAAAGTCAGGTTTGGGACTTAGATATTCACTATTCGGCACTTGCATGGTGGTGTTTTGTAACTGCTGTTGTTGTTGCTGCTGCTGATGTTGTAGTCTATGGGTAATGTGTTGTGGCGAACCAGCTGCGGCAAATTCAATATCATACTTGCCATAGTAGTCCTGTGTAGGTGTTTGCGATGGCTGTTGTAGCTGTTGTTGTGGTGACTGCAACTGCTGCTGTGACTGTTTACTGTTGTAGTAACTGGGATAAAATGACGAATTACCATTACCACCATCCGCCATGTTGGCAGCATTAGCAGCATTTGTATTTGAATTTTGATAACGACGTTTACCGCCGGCACCACTACTATTATTTGCCGTCGCTTGACTGTGCTGGGAAGAAGTATCCGAGTCACGTCTGTAACCCGAGCCAATGCCAATTGAAATGGACGTATCATAACCACTAAATTGTGAGATCTTAGTAGAAGTTGAGACAACTGATTCTTTTTTGATGTGTTGATCATCTTTTTTCTTGACTTTGTTGATGGGACCCTCTTCTATGTCATCATCTAGACTGCCACTAGATGCAACACTGGAATCAGCACTGACCATGTTAGAACCAGACACGGCATTACTGCCACAGATATTGGAAGATATGCCCGATTCTAAAGTTGAATTGGGCGTCACTAAAACAGTGAGAAAGGTTAATAACAAAGTTTTATGTTTTCTTTCTGAAGAAATTAAAATGAAAAATATCTTACAACTTCCAGCGCTGGCATTGTTATTTGTAGCACTTGGTGTATTATTGTTATGACCTCTTGAATTTGATGTTGAATCTGGTATATCATCGGATGGCAATTCACAGCCTTGACATGATTTCTTTGAATTGGAGTCTGTTAAAAAAAAAACAATATATACATTAATTAAAGTAATATTCATAACTTCAAATTAATAAAATAAATTAGATCCTTTAAAAGAATTATACTAGAAAACAAGTACGGATATATCAGGCGACGTTACATTTCTATATAACAGTAATATATTTTTAATACTGCAAACAAGATGAGTTATGAGTTATCGTATAATTGTTTATGGTATGGAAGGATAGACTGCCTAGTATGTATTTATATTTATACTTCTGGGTCTAAAAATATTATTTAAACTACCGACTAACTCTATTTTTTTATTGATTATTTTTTTCTAATACCAAAGCTTAACTGTACGGTGTCAGAAAGGGTATCATTCAATTTATATGAATTCGAAAAATACAAATTAAAAACAAAAAAAAAAAAAAAAAAACATCAAAGATACTTTTTTTCTTTTACTGACAGTGATTGATATGTTTCAGTAAATTTTATTTTATTTTATTTTATTTTATTTTTTTTGCTACAAATATATTTCTTTTTTAAATTAAAGGTGGTAACTTTAGGTTAGGTGGTTTATTTATTATTATTTTTTTTCTTAAAATATAAATTATTTTTATAACAAAAATTGTATGAAGGAAATAAAAGTTAATATTTTGTCAATATTCTGCAATCACTCGTTGCCAATATATGACCCCATAAGTGTTAAGTTTAGTTCATATTAAGCAAATATTTAACCAAATAAATGTTTATAATTTATTTTGTTTGGCGTCGTTTATCATGGAAGTGTTTTAAAATTAAAAGTGTGTAATTGTAAATGAACTCTTTTCGATAACTATAGATTAACGGTCTCTAAGATTTTTTTAATTTTCGTATAGAAAGTTCATCGTTTTGACTTTTTCCATATACTATACATATCCTTTGGTTAAGTAATATCATAAAGTAATGTCAAAAAATTCTTCAATATAACAAATTTTAATCCAGAATATTATCTGATAAAGACATTCTGAACAGGATTAAAAATGGTAAAGAGGTGTATCACTATTTATTCATTATTTAATTATACAATGTTGACAAAGTATTCATTATTTCGAATTTACGCTTTAAATTTGAATTTGAAGACTGAACAGTGTTTCAATATTATTATTATTATTATTATTATTATTATTATTATTATTATTATTATTATTATTATTTTATTTTATTATTATTATTTTTTTTTGCGAAAAAAAAATGGCAAGTGCAATTCAAAATTAAATAAAAAATTTAAAGAACTTTCACAAAAAGATGTTTCGAAAAAATATTCGATTCCAAAATCAACTATTTATATGGGAAATAGTTAATAGTGGAAAAATACGCAGCTACCATAAAATAATTCCGAAATGAAATAATTTCAAACGAAATTATGTTGGGAGTTATTTCACGCTTTTTACAATTGGGAGTTATTTCATTCCGTTTAAGACCTTTTTCATTTTTATTGTACTCGGTTCTGTGGTATTTAATACTTTCATTGCCTTTGATAATGAAAGTTCTTCCGCAAGATTTCTCTTCTCTTCAGTATTTAAACGCCGGCTTCGATAAGTAAAGACGTCTTTAAAAATTTCTTACAGTTCCTAAACTGAAAGTTTCCAATTATTACATTCTATGATTTAATTGGGAACTATTTCATTTTTTCTTTTTTTTTTTTTTTTTGGAACTTATTTCATTAGAAGTTTTTTTTATTAAATTTGATTCTTATTATATTTCGAAATAGGGACTAACTTTTCGTCGAATTGGAAAAGTAGTGGAAATATGTTTCAAAAGACTATATTGAAAATCTTATAGCCTCAATGCCAAAAATACGTGCCAAAATTAATCTTTCACCACAGGCGTAAAGGCTATATATAAGATGACAAACTTATTTTCCACTTGTAATTTCCATAATTTTCTTCGGAGAGCAAAAAAGTTTATATTTTCTGGATCCTTGTAAGAAATGATATCGTTAGCACGATGTCCGTCCATCCATCCATGGCACCGATTGCTGTCATATATAATATATGTATAATAAACGATCTCAAATCCTTTCGAGAATTTTGCTGTTGAAATTGGTTCATAAATGGCGGAGATATGTCAAAAACTGGCATTTTTAACCCGTTCTTCGGTTTTCTGAAGCCTTTATATAAGTTAGGGACTTCGTTTTTGCAAAGAAAGATTTGGAAAATTTTTTCTGAATTTTTATGCTGAAGATATGAACTAAATCGGTCCAATAATAACCGAGATATCGGGCAAAACGTATTTTTTATTTTTTGAAGCCCTTGTTTAAGCTACGGATTTCGTTTATATAGTTCGGTCATAAATATTTTTACGAAATATCGGTTATTTGAATTAACCAAATTGGTTCATAAATAAACGAGATGTGGGCTAAAAACTGAAAAAAAACTGTTAATAATATACACAGAAACATTTATATTAATCATTGCAATGACTATTAGTATTGTTCTTGTTTTTTGTATAAGCAAGCAGTTTAGTTGACATTACAGTATTACAATGTTGTTGTTGTTGTTTTTTGTATATAAAGTCAGTTTGTTTCTATATACATACAAAAACATATAAATAAATAAATAAATAAATAAATAAAAATATATAAATAAATAAGCAAGCGTTGCTTGTGGAACAAATGTATGTATTATTTTTTTAAGTACACGCAGAGAAAAACAAGTTTACGGAATTGTCACTACAACAATATTATGTTCTAATTGTTAATTTTCATTAATTTTGATAACTTTGTGTCTATGATAAGAATATTTTTATTTCAAATTTATCATTTAATGTTTTTATTTAATAAAAGATTATATAGTTGCCTAGAAAAATTTTATGTTTTCGAATATTTTCCAGAAACAAAATTTTATTAATATGAAAAAATATCACTATTTCTACATCCATTAAATATTACCAATATTTACCTTGTTCTTAAACATATCTTGTTTTTAAACCATATTAATATTATGATTTCAATAACAATAGAATGTTACAAATTATTATAATACGTATGCTTTTTGCAAATATGGTTGGAAAACACATAACTTGTTTGCTTCTGAATACATTTTGTTTGTAATATTTGTTTTCCAACTTCATTATAATTCTGCTTTTGTTTATACATGAATAAATATAAGTTATGAGTAATTTTGAATATATTATAAAATTTTTAAAGGTAAATGGATGAAGCTGAATCATAACATGACAAAATCAGAGCATAAATTTATAAAACTGGATCATAACATTGTAAAATATTTAAATACAAGATGCAAAAACTCGGATCATAATATGAAAATTTAAATCCTTTTATAATTATAATGTTCATATTTATTATTATTTATGACCATATAGTCCAATCATAATATGTTGTTCTTCGATTATGGTTATTTTTTCTCTGCGTGTATAAATATGAAAATATTAAGGCATGCTATATCTTTTTATTTGTTGGTAAAGTGGTGTAGGGTATAAAAGATTCGGCACAGCCAAATATAGCACTCTAACTTGTTTTCTTCTTCTTTCATTTAATATTTTTGTGGGTTGCAAATGTTTTGAATACATGGATTTAAACTTGTTTTGTTAAAAATTACTATAAATAAAATTTAGCTAATAAATATATTTTTAATTTATGTAGATAATAAAGGAAATATTTTACATTATTGGAACCATTAAAAATTAGTTCTTAAGTTGGTTTTATTGAATAAGAAATTAATATTTACTAAAAATGTGTTTCCGGTTGCAAATGTTTTAACCATTACTATATGTACAATAGAACAGAGAAATGTTTTGACTAAGAGGCAGATACGTTTTGGAAGTTAAAATAACATATACGTTCCCTTGTTTCTACATTACCAGAGAGTTAAAACTTAGATTCGAGTAAATTAGTAACAGCTTTTTATTGCAGAAATTGTTCGGATGAATAAAAATAATAATGTATGCAACTATTTCGATCTACAAGAAGACATATCCAAAACTATGTGTTTAAAATGTACATAAGGACCTCTTAGGATAATCGCAAACTCGCGATTAACCTTAGTAACTTAACTAAATCTAATCTAAACGTTTAATAGCCTAAATATATTCATAAAATAGTAAAATATAAAAATGAACCATTTTTCACTTACTACTATCGGACTGATCATCATCACCTTTTAGACTGTCTTTGTTGTCTTCATCATCGGTTTTGGAAAGAGTTTGACGTTTATGTTTCATGCGACGATTCTGAAACCAAACTTTTACCTGAAAACATACATTGAAGAAAAAAATAAATAAAAACAATTAAATCGAGCAAAAAGGACGTAAATTAAAAAATTGGAAGGGAAAAAAACTCAGTGGCAATTAAAAAGTAGTTGCCATTTGTGTAAAATGAGTTTTTCATTTTAACTTTTTGCTTTCTTCATCAAGCGAATGAGAAAGAAGAATCATTATTAAATAAACGCTTTTAAGAATAAAACGGTAAGAAATACCAAGACGGACAGACAAATAAACAGAAAAAAATAACTCACCTGTCGCTCAGTTAAATCTAAACTAGCTGCAATTTCAATTCTTCTTGGCCGGCATAAATATTTATTGAAATGAAATTCCTTTTCCAATTCCAACAGTTGGGTGTTTGTGTATGCGGTCCGCAAACGTCGAGGCAGGCCATTCTCTGGAACGAATTCAGCTGCAATTGAAAATTGCATTTTCTTGATACATGAATAAATGAGATTTTGAAGCAACACACACAGTTTTACACAAACACACACTTACTTAGATACAGCAATTGATATTATTTTATACTAACATTTTTTTATTTTTATTTTACTTTTTTTTTAATAAGCACTAAAAGTGCTTTCTAAGTGCTTATAGAAAACTTTACTGCATTGGTCTGTTGCCATTTGAAATATTAAAAGTGCCATTAAAATGCTGTGGTAGTAGTGGTGGTTGCGACTTTGTGGTTGTTAAGAAATATTGCATTCATTTTGTTTATTTTCTTGTATAAATGGATTTAATAAATAAATAAAAATGCGGTATTAAATTTTTAATTGAGACTATAAGAAACTAAAGTAACTTCATCTTAATTCAGTCGGAAAAATAAAACTTTAAGAATAAATTTAAAATGTTCTTTATTTTTATTTTCAAAAATTCTTTAGTGCGTATATATGTACCCTGGTGTAAGTTATAAATTTTCTTCAGACAATCCATCAGTATGTCACAATGCATAACTAATTTTTGGTTTATCTCAATGAAATTTTTACAATTCACTAAGCACTTATCCCTTCTTTTACGAAATTAAAATATCTTCAAGATAGAAGTTTTCTTTTTAACAATTTTTTTAAATTAAAAATCTATAGATCATCAATTTTTCAGTTCAACACAGTGCTTAATTTTTATACTTAATCTACGAACTCTATATAATTTTTAGTGTGCTCCATAGAATTTTCCATCGCTGAATATAAATTTTTAAAACTTTTGCTGATTTTCGTACAAAATTTGTTTAACACGATAATCTATTAACATTGTCCGTCCATCTGTATTATATATGGTTTTGTTTTTATATATGGTTTTGTTTTTGTATTTTTACATAAGAGTTATTTGAAGAAATAAGTATTAAACTAGGGTATTCAACGAGGGTTGCTTTTTATATTTTTCGAAACGGCAAAGCCGCGTATAACTGCTTTCCAAAGTTACTTACGGAATGATTTTGTAAAACGAAACGAAAACTTATATTAAAAACAACAATGTGGATTAATTGAAAAACAATATTTTGTCTAACTTTAATAAACTTTGGATATGGAGCTCCGTATGTAACCACCTTATATCGTAGTATGCGGAATTTTAATTGATCATTGATTCCATATATTGAAAGGTACATAAAGCCCATATAAATGGTCGTTGCGATACAAAATTTGGCACTAATATGCTAAATGAAGTATAACTTACACTGTTATACTCAAAAAACTTTAAAATGATCGGTACATATTTGACAGTATAAATCCCCCAAATATCATTTTTTACCGATCACCGTAACGGTCGGACAATAATATAAAGAAATTATTTTTCAAATCTTTTTTAAAACATTTTTCTGTAAAACGAATTTTTATAATTTTTTGGAATATCTATGATTTTAATAATTTTATCATTTTTAAGGAATTTTATTATATTTGAAGCACGTATAAGAGATTTTAATCATAAGAAATATGTTTTTCCAATTCCCGGAGTAGAGATATATTAAATTACATAAATATAAATCACACCGATTTGTTTGTTTTAATTTTTATATATAATTTTTTGTATAATTTTTAAATTATTCACATTTAAATGCATTAGAATCGAATCGATGTAGCCAAAAATTCCAAATGCTTTAAATATTGAGTAAAACTATTTCGTAAATTGAATTAAGTTGTACAATTTCGACCGTAGGAACATTTTACATTCGTTCCGTACAACAATGATTGTTGTCGGCCTGCAAGCTAGGCTTAAAGCCTTAATGCTATTGACTGACATATCCAAGTAATTAAAATTTCGGGCTGATTTATGGAGTTAAATGTATCTGGGCAGCAAGGTATACAATCGAAAATTATATTTTTTCTTATGTCTTCTATGAAAGTTGTTTGCTAATTTAGGTATAGGTGTGTTGTAAATCCTTATAATATTTGTTCAAAACTGTTATTTACTATTTTCTGATATATATACTCTCCTTGATAAAACTTTAAAAATCTTCAGCTGATGATTAATAAATTTAACAAAATTATGGATGTTATATTAACATTTTTTTTAAGAAATATATATATATATATATATATATATATATATATATATATATATATATATATATATATATATATAATAACATAATAACGAGCAATTTCAATATTATTTAGCAGTACGTTAAGTAAGATGTTGTTTCAAATCTCTAAGTAATTAACAAAAAACAACAAAAAATTCTAATCAATCAATCAAGTTTTACTTAAAACAAAGTAAAATTGAGAACTTGTCTATTTTCTGGTGGTTGTTTAGTGTTTGGCTTTACTGTAACTAACTGCTGCTACTGTTTGTAAATTATTATTGTTGTCTTATTCGTCGGTTTGTTTTACTTAATGAATTTTCATAAAGTGGAGACTTTTAATCAATTCTCTACAACAAATTAAAAAAATGCATAATATGAATGTACTAATTGAATGCAAACAGATGTTTGCTTTATAAATATTCTACTGGTAAAATAATTTATTGATTTTTTAAATAGATAGAAAATGAATGAATAGTGCTTCAGGCAGAGACATTGATCGCTTATGGATTTTTTGTTTCTAACATTTATTTAAACTTGAAGAATTCTTAAAATACATTCATATGTTTATGGCGAAATACAGATGTTAAATAAAATTGTAAATGAAATGAAAATAGATTTATTGGAATGACTGATTCATGTTATTGACACTTAAATATGGTTCGTTGAGCTTGAGTTAAACGTTTTCCAACTTCAGATGTTTATGTATCTGTACTATAACAATAACATGTTTTTCACTTTCGAGGCCAATTTGAACTATATTACTTTTTATTTATTTTGCAATCTAGTGTAATTTATGGAATTTTAATTATATTTTTGATATTCAATTAAAATCATACAAATTCATTTATTGAAATTCACATCCAATCCTTTTAAACTCCAGATTAGAAATCCTATACGAAACTAACATTTTCAAAACCAAAACATTTTATCTAAGTAAAATACAAAAATAAACTATCTATCGAATACCAAAGTTGAAAATATGATTTCCTTTTGAGTTGGCAAAAGAACAAAATGAGAAAATAGAACAGATAGAAATATATACTTTCTAGTAAAAACAAGGAAATATTGAGAAAAATAGGAAACTCCATTGAAATTCAAAACTATACAAATGTAAATGTACATATGTAAGTTTGCATATGTACATGACAATATGTGAATGAAACTTAAAATTCAATACAATTTTATCATGCAGTTTTGCTACAAGTATGTGTATGGAAATGCATAAATTTAGTCACAAAAGATGTTTGGAATCATTTTCCTATTTTGAATGTGAAATAACAAGGAAATCATCAACATACAACAAAGTACATACAAATATATTGACAATGTAAAATGCAATCAGTGGCAACAACAGTCAAGTGAAATGTATTCAAATGAAACATAAGATACGGATATGCAGCATGCTTGTTGTTTGAATATATGAATGGATAGAAAGATGGAAATGACTACTATCATACAAGTAACTGTGAAATTTAATCAGACTTGGAGTTGTTTTGTTAACAACAACATCATCACAAACTCAGTGACAAGCAAATAACCAACTTTTGCTTTGAATGGAAATATAAGTTTGTTAGTTCAATGTACATATTGTCACTACCTACCATCATCATTGACATCAGGGAAGAAATACCGGAATATCCGAAGTCAAACTTATCTAAACTTTAAAATGTTTCAAGTGTTTTTTCAGTATTTTTTCTAAGTGAAAATATTTACAATAGTGTTTAGATGTAGAAAGTGCAAAATACTCGTATGAAAGAATGAACATTTTGTTCAATGTATCAATTCATTCGAATAACTACGACTGTAAGTAAAATTTACAAGAACTTTTCATTATTGATAACATTACACGTACGTACTGTACAGTGTGTATGTATGTATGTATGTAAGTATGTACGTATGTGTGTGTAATGGGTAAAATTTTCCAAACGAATTGCAATCTAATGGTTTTATATTTCCGTTATGCTCAGGAAAATTGATTTAAACTTTTAAGGTTGACTTTATGATTATTTATGGGTTGGTTAGTTGTTTGTTTTTTTTTCCAAAAAAAAAAAACAAATACTGTCCTTTTGCGGTTAAGGACACACACATACATTAGTATTCTTATATAAACCATCATTTATATTTAACATTATAATTTACTTGTTAACACTTAAAAACACTTGTGTACTTGAATTGTGTCCGTATAAATAAGTAGGAATAGTTTGCTAAACATTTTTACATCGCCTCTCCAGAAATATTTTCCATTTTATCGCACTCATTCTCTTATGCAAATATGAGTTATGGTATTCTTTTGTTAAATATTTAAACTTTTTTTGTGAAAATGAAAAGGTTTGTCACAAGTGGTCAAGACTACTTGGTGTAAAGTGCGAAATTAAAATAAGCGTAAATTTTGCAACAAATGCAAAATATTTCGTTGGGTTCTTTTCTCAGTTGGCCTTTTTCTATGATAATTATCTAAATATTTTTTCAGTAAATATAAACAGTCGGTGATGATGCAAGAAGTAAACGCTAGATACTCCATGTAATCCATTACACAGGGCAACACTAATAATGCGGCACGCAATTTTTTAGTCAGTATGGAGTGATTACCCTATTAATAACTTTTTTTTTAACGATTCTCGATTCACTGGTGTTTTATATATTGCAATATATGTCGAAAATGAATTGTTTAATTTGGTTCCATAAAACATGAAAACTTTGCAACTCAAATTATCTCCAAGTTGTACATAATTTTTTAGAACTACATTCAATAGTTTCGATAATATTCAAAAAATAAAAAAATAAATTATTACTAAATTGTTGTCTTCAAAAAAACATTAAAAAACGACCAAAAATCATCTCTTTCCGACATTATTAAAAGCTTAACATAATTTAAAAATTACACAAAATTTTAAAATTATGTTCAAAAACATTTTAATAAGAACAAGGAAAATACTTTTTTTCAAAAATAATTTCATTGTGAATAAAGTGGATATTTATACATCGATTTTTATGAAATTTGAGTCATTTCCACATATCCGGCTTTATGATAAAATTAAAAAAAAGCATTGTTGGTCGTTTTTAGCCTTTTAAAGATCTTTTGAAAAACAAACGTTTTTAAATCCTGAAAGAAATTTTAGTTTCATCGAGACAATTTGTTTAATATGCATTTCCGAAACATGACAAAAAGCTGATATCAACATAGCATGGATGTAATTTGAATTACAACGTTTTAGTTATTTATTAAACCAAATCAGACAATTTATTCCCGAGCTATGGTGCAATATTTGGTGATACCTTATTAATTTCCTATTTATCTCCAGAACTATAGTTAATTCCAAAATCACGTGTATCTAGATTAACTGAGAGATCCCGAGGCGTAGAAAATGTGTTTATTTTGTCGCCCTATATAATTAATTTATAAAAAAATATATGAAAACGTATAAGGAAAAACATTTTATGTTTTTTCAAATAACTTGATTTTAAATTTTTTATAAAAATTATCTTTTCGATGCTATAGATTTTAGAATGAAGGCAACAATAATAAGTTAAGAAATACTGCTCAACTTAAAGGAAGTTACGATTTTTTTTCCTAAATTAAAAATGTTTTAGTATTGTGTATGTTTAAAAAAATAATCTAAATTATTTAAATAACAACACTTTTTTAAAATATTTTTTTTCTACAGTTTTAAAATTTATTATTCTACAGCACAAAAGTGTTGAAACTATGTAATTCACAAAGGCAAACAAAATTTACCTTACATTAAGGACATGTGTGGGTTGTAAAATTGCTGACCATTTGGTTGTTTGGTTAAAAAGTGGTCGACCAAAGACACAAATGACACCAACAACAATAAAAACAAGAAAAAAAAACAGAGAAGTGGCAACAAAGTGATGTTGTAGAGAAACCAAAATGACAAACTACCAAAAAACGCCTTAGGCTAAAGCACCCAACTGCAAAACGAGACAAATGTAACAAACAAAATGACCCCAATTTATCTTGGGGACAAAAATTTAAATACGGTAGCATTTTGCACACACACACACATATACATAGAAACACATAAAATGCAAATATTTTAGTTTCCGACAAAAACCCGAAAACAATTTTAAACTTTTTTTCACAAACTTTATTTTCTTGAAATATTTCATGAAAAAGCCAAACAACCAACGATCATAAATTGTTAAAGACATTTTTCAATTACATTTCTTTCGCATTCATCATATCGTCGTCTAAAATGCAAAAGGCCATAATCGCTGAAAAATTATATGATGTTTTTTCACTGTATTATAAAGTACTGACCCAAAGTATATCTACACAAAAAATTTCATATTTATATCTTCAAAACTGCCATTAATATCAACAAAAGTAAAAGGCGCGTAACACTAGCTTCATAAACGCAACAGTCGTAAATTTTGTTCCATTTATGAAAAATTTGGTTTGAAGAGTGTTTTGTACTTCATATATTTTTGCTTAATTGTTTAATTTTAAAGCAAAAAATTGAAAAATGTTGTTACAGCCATTTGCGTTTTCATAATATGTTTTGCTTTTGCTGTAAAAAAAGTCAGCCTATTTGTATTTTAGGTGACGATATTTTACTTTTAGATCTTATAAAATGAAAAATTATGTTGATTACATCATAAAATGTTGAAAAATATTGTTAAGAAAAAATAGAACTGATTTAAATATTCAAATCAAATCAATTCATTTTATGCAACAACTGAAGGAAAAGATTGAAAATGTACACAAATTTATTCATTTATTCAATGCACACAAGTGACATAACGAATTCTTCAAATGTAAAACAATAATGTTTTGAGAAATGGCTAAAGAAAAATGTATTCCCTTTATTAATATTGCCAAAGTAACTCAAAAGTAACTCAAAAAATTAGCACTGAAGAAATTTTGAATAGATATATGGATGGAGACTAATGTTAGTTGCAACAAAAGCTGCTGTTTTTAGTTCAGCCTACATTTTGCAATCCAACTGCTGCTGTTGTTAATGGTTTTCTTATTGCTAGTTTCTTAGATTATTGTTTGTTTAATATTTTTCGGTAACAATTCAATACTTCTGTGTGCCAGAGATGTGATTTAGAAATTTATATTTCAACTTACATTGCAAAGTTCATATTCTTAAAAAAAAAAATAATAAAAAAGTTACAGCAGCATTGTTCATGTGCGTCAAAATGATTTTCTGTTACATGACACATGTGGACCAATTGTTGGCTAATTCTTATAATAGGTATTACTCGTATTTCCATATAACAACTTCTTTGTTACCAACATTTATATCAGATACATATATTCACTTTAAGGTGATACTAGAAAATGGGTCTAATATGGGAGTTGTGGTCAATTATGTGCCGATATAAAACTTGTTTGTGTCAAATATAATCTTAATACTATCATTTATATATGATTTAAATAAGTGATTTTCGGAGAGTTTATAAAATTTGACATACAGATTCATATTTATTTCTACCGAATATAGTTAAAATGTTCTAATATAAATTTCCTAATAATAAACACTAATAAATAATAATTTTATTTATTTAGTGTTAACTGACCTTTACTGCCCAATTTTTCAACACGGTTTTCGTGGTCTCAAAATTCTTTGAATTTTCACTTTCCTCGATGTTCCTTAAGTAATTGTTAATCGCTTACTTGCTATCTAAAGGAGTACTAGATTTGGCATTCTTGGGCGTTATTTGTCTTAAAGCTTTCTCTTTAGCTTTTCATGAATATGTTGACATTTATTACACTATAATTTCAAGGTTTTGGACTTGAGCAATCAAAAGAGGTTTCTAAGGTTATTTAGGACGCTAAATTCGAATCTTCACTCATTTTCCAAAAATGGTTTTAGTTTTCGAGTTATCAATAAAAATATATTTTTTTACTATATTTGAGATCTAATAATCAATTAAAAATAATAAATAGGAATTAAAGATCTGTCAAATTGAATCGTTCATATTATTTTAGATCTATTTCACGTATTTGAGTTCATGTCCTCGTCCCAAAATAATTGGTACTATTATTCGATTTTTGCCAAATTTTTAAGTTAAAAAACGAAATATCCAATAAAGAAAATTAAGTTTTAAAGATATTAGAGTTCCAATTTTATTATTTGCTTCAAATCAAGGTTTTCTAATTATCCCTTTGTTGGCGGTTAAATGGATGTTAAGCATTTATTTTCGAATATTAATCTTGACAAATATAACATCGAAGAATATGTAAAGTTTCTATGTGAAATTTATCGAATAGTGTATTTATGATATCAAATAAATTGTTGATAATATCTTTGAAGTATATGTTGAAAATCGGGAATAGTATCTTATTTTTAGTCTCGCTTTCATTTACGTTTGTTACAGTGTTCAACATTTTATAACTCTGCAACCATAATGCTATTAACTCTGCCAACAGTGTTAATAAATCCAAACCTCAAAACAAGTCATTCATTTCTCTTAGTGAAATATATAAATCAAGGTATCAAAAATGTTCACTTCTGAGCAATTAGTATCAATTTGCTTATTTTTCCGGATATATAACATTTATAAATATAATTAAAAATCGTCCTTATCTTTTTTTATATGATTTTACGATCTGGAATAAAATCCAACATTAAAAATATGATTGAAAAAGTCGTTATGACAGCACATTGATTCAATAAGTGAGAACTGGATAACTAGAAGCAATCTTGAGAAACGAATGGCATATTTTAAATTAGCACCCAAATTACATCAAAATTAATTCTCATCTGCTTAGGTCAACTTTTGTACCTTTGAATTTGTTATCACTACACAGACTTCTGACTTATAAACCCTATTATGGTCCGGGAGATGGTAATATATTATGGTTGTTGATTTCTCTACGTAAAGACCCAGCTCAGTTATATTCCTTAGCTTAGACCCCATGTGAATTTGAAGTAGGATTCCGTTTGTCCACAGTTGTCGATACGGTAACAGTGCACCACAATTAGTTTTAAAGTTTATATCCATCCAACACCATAATTATTTTGTGGCACATTTTGTATTTTGCTTTTACACGTTCCCCATCGCTTGAAGACCACTGACTCATAAAAGAGGTGCAAGAAGGTCTTTCGCATTACACTTTATTTCTGCGGCTAATATCATTCAACCCGTAATTAATCCATATATTCCTTTCCACATGGTAGATCTAGTTTCAGATCAAACTAAGGATTGGGTAATTGTATTGGTTCGCAATTGAATGAAAGCACCTTCAATTCTTATAATTACAATTATGTAATTTAAAATAGAACATAAAATAATTATAATTTAAGTAACAACAGCTGATAACATTTTGCATAACAATAATAATAAATAAATAATAATTTACCAACTCTGCACTTTGCAATATAAACTTATAAATACTTGTACAAATACAGAGCTAAATGATAATTTTTCATATCAAATATTTTGTTGCATTCTGAGTTGGTATCAAGGTATGTATAAAAAACACACACATATTTGCACAGCAAAAACACAGATATATATATAGATTAAAAAAAAATCTACATGAAATGTATTTATATGAGAAATCATATCAAATCATACAAGACTGTTTATATCTTTCATGTATGGATAACGAAAAAATCATTAATCATTTTGGCTTTTGAGCAACAGCAGCAGCGACAATAACAACAAAAAAGAAGTCAATTTCTCATAGAAATATGTACGTAGTTTTCCTTTTTTATTGAGCAGTGTATTTCTATTCATCTATACATCTATTCTATGTATGTATCCGTTACAGCAGCTACAACAAATGCGAATGATGTGCTACTGACAAAATTTCTAGAAAAAAAAAATAAAATAAATAAATTGACTACAAAGAAACGCATCAAATCCGATTTGATTAAAGAAATAAGGCAAAAAAAAAAAAAAAAATGGAAAAAAATATATGACATGCTCGTATTTGTATCTTGCAGTCTGACAGAGTTTGTTTTGACAATAGAAATCTCAAAAAATATTATAATGCCAACATAATCATTATAAATTATTACAAACCATTTTTATGCGAATTTAAAATGACAACCAGTGTTGCCAGGAGATGAGAAAAAAGGAGGCAAAATTGAACTTTAAAAAAGGTTAAAAAAAGGCTAGATGCACCAAAAAAATAAGGTCAGAAAAAAGTTAAAATTAAAAAAAAATGGAAACTTATTTTTTCTCGTTCGCATTCGTTTTTAATATTATTCAAAAGAAATTGTAGTTAATTTGTAAATAATGTAAGTAATTTTCAAAGTTTTGGGTAATTTTTTGCATTAATATTTTTTTTTTTTAATATTTACATAAATATTTTCTATTGTTGATGAAGCATCATCAGCATTTAATTAAAAAAGAATTATAATAATCGACATAGTAACTTTATTAAATATAAATAATCACGATTTTTTTTGCGAAGAGATGCATCAATGGATAATTCTGTAAAAATGAAATTAGTAATAATAAATAATAAATCATTTTATTCTTTATACTTTATACTTTATACTTTTTAAGGCTGTCTTGAGAGTCAAAAAAATTTTAAGGCTAAAAGCAAAATAAAAAGCTAGATTTAGAATTAAAAAGGCTAAAATGGCAATACTGATGACATTAAAATGCGTACTACTAAAGCATGGGTATGTAAATAACTCGAATGATTGAAGTTAAAATAAATTAAGCAAAGCTCTAAATTCCGATAAGTAAAGAGAGTCTTTCAATCAAATAAATCTACAATTGCAAATAGAAAAAGTCTTAAAAACAAAGAAATTATGCCAAACAATTTTTGCAAATAAGTCTTGCGAACGAAGCGAAATGGTCAAAATGGATCATTGTACTAAAATTAAAGGTTTTATTAGAATTTCGAATCCTGCAACTGTTTTCATATTATGCCGAATTAAATATCGTGGAAGCAAACTCCAATTCCAATACATTTAAATAACATCCTACTTTAATATTTACTGAAGTCGTTAAAAGAATTATCATCAGTATTTAATTAATAGATTTTTACACTTATCTTATCTTTTTCTTCAATATCTAATTCTTTATAATTACAAAAACTCATAATAATTGTATTGTAACCCCTTTTTCTATCTACTTTTATTTCATTTGTGATTGTTTTCAGCAGCTTTCTTATGTATTCTGTTCTAATCACTAATTAAAACTAATCTGTCTGACAAAATGTGTTTTTGTTTTTTGTTTTTTGTTTTTTTTTTTTTTTTTGTGTGATGCTACAATAAAATTCTTCTGTTTTCAAATAAATGTCACAAAAAGTCATTATCCCTCCACTCACTCTATGTTCTTTTTCTTTTAACAATATTCGGAAAAAGGACCTCCTGAAAAAAATGATTGAAGACATTTAATTTTTGTGGCAAACAATTTTTCATCTTTTCTATCAATCTAATTCTGCAATAACCCACAAATAAAAAGAAGGTGAGTTGATACAAAAAGTATATTGCTTAGATACAATATCTTTTGTTTAGGACAATGAATCAACAAATGCCATTATTAGAGATCAAATAATTGAATGATATTGCGATGAGGTGGGAGGATGAGTTTTAACCCTTTTTATAAATGAGCATCATTAAATCATTCAATGTAGCTCTTTAAAAGGGTTTTCATTTCACAAAATAAAGCAGTGAACGTATTATGACATTTTAAGGCTGCAACGTTGATTATTGTGACACTTTTACATTTTGGGATTTATTTCAATGTAATGACAAATATGTCATTTTAGAGTTAAATACATACATAATATTATATATTATTATCACATATAGTTATAGTCTTTTCACTTTATGAGACTACATATTAATTGAGAAATAGCGAAATGTAAAAAACATAAAGCAATAAAAGAATCAGTAAAGGTAACATTCCAAGAACTCAAAGTTTGGCTGTGAATTTAACATCTACTTGGAGTGCTAACGTATAGCAAAGGATATGATATTAAAATTAATATTATATCCAAAATTTTCTCATTTCATCCAAAATTTCTCATACATTCAATTATGTATTACATATTTATAATTAAACAGTTAATATTTACTTTCAAATTTTAAATATGTTTTGCAATGACCAATACCTTAATTATTGTAAATAATGGTACTTCATTGGTACAACAGTTATTGTATAAATAAATAATTGCAATTAATTCAATTTAAGAACTCAACAATAAATCAAGTCAAGAAACAGTTTATTAAATTAAAGTCTTGCGTGTTTTAAACCGTCAAAAACGTAACATGTAATTTTATGCCATTTACTTAAACATTTGAATTTCAAACTTAAATACACTTAAACGCTTTAAAGTTGTGTGGCATAAATGCATTTTACATTAAATTACACAATTACAATAGTTTATTAATGCAAAATGGAAATTACATGTAATTGAGTTTAATTTTGAAAAAAAATGCTATTAAAAACTAGATTCAAATTAAGTGAGTAGTTTACCTTCTAAACATATTGTTTTCTTGTTCTTAAACTAGTATTTGTTTGGTGCATAATATTACTAAAGTGGAAATTATTTATTTTATAAGTAATTTCTTTATTAAATCTATTTAAATTGAAAAACTTTAAAATCCCTCTCCCTTTATTACCTGCACACCCTCAATTACTTAGAAAAAAAATTTAAATCCATCGGAAAACTTATAAATAATGTCAGGGTTTGTGAAACTGTTTTTCTATACATATTTTTCTTGTTGTTTCAATTTTATTTATATTATAAAGAGAAAAAAATCCTTATATTATTATTTAAACCTGATATACTTTAAACAAAAACAAACTTCATAATTTTGTTTTGTTGTTGTTGGCTTTTATCCAATCATTTTCTATACATTTTCAGCTACATTGAATGTAAATGCTGTCAGTTTGAAATGACGCTTTCAAGAAAAAAAAAAAAAAAAAATATATATATATAAAATCCATCAGGGATGGATGGAAGCTGTCAATCAAAACCAAGGGAAACTTTTTCGTTTTTATAATTCAAAAATTTACATTTCATATAAAAACAGGATGAACGTAGATAAGTGTGTGTGCATATATATACTCATACACATACACCAACTAAATACACATTCATGGCGCGAAAATGTTTATTTGAAGAGTTTGTTTGAATTTTTTAAGTTTATTTTTGTTATTGTTGCTTTGGGTATGGATAAAAAAGTTTGCGTTTTATTTAAATTTTATACAAAATGGCTGCTAAATATAGATAGATATTGAATAATTTGACATGAAGTATAAAATTTGCCTATTTATTTAAATTCAATAAGGACAATTTATTTTTAAGTTCACTCAAGTTTCTTTTAAAATTTTAAAGTTTATATTAATAAATTAATTTATCAGATTATTATACAATGTATAGTAGGGCCAATTGCAAAACAAATGGTAATAAGTTTGGATCTCTTAAACCGCTGAACCGATTTTGATGAAACTGGCAATGTCGATAAAGAAGGTGTTAAGCTTTCAGAATATTGTTGGCTGGAGTGCGTAGCTCGAACACGGGTGGCGCTACAGCTGGCTAAAGTTGACCACCTCGAGAGTGAAAAACATATCGGAGTTTTTAACTTTTACAAATATGAACTGATTTTAAATATTTTTACATTTTTTAATTCCTCTCTATCCCTTATGGTTTAAAAGATATTTGACTTCAAACATTAAATTTTTCATTTTTGTTCTTGACTTTTTTGCGATTTTGTCGCATAACTTTTAAAATTAAATTTCTAAAATTTGATTAAAAATACCGTGAAATAATTTTGTAAATTACGCTGAAAAATTCTTTTTAGTTATCACAATTCGATAACAAGAAAAAATTTTAAAAGGCAAAATTTCAAAGCAGGTCTCAAAAATTGTAATTGTTTGCCAAAAAGTAACTTAACTTTTAATTTGGTTACAAAAGTTCAATGTTTTTTGACAGCTCCTGAAAGAGTGGACCATAAAAAAGCGTGTAAATGCTTTTTGGCCAGCAGTGGTCAAAAATGATCAATTTTGGATGAAAAGTTCACATTTTTGAGTTTGTAAAAAAAAAAATTAATTATTGATTTCGGTACTTCTGCGAATTAAATTAAATGGCTGAATATTTTTTTAAATGTTTTACCAAAAATTGTGACAGACTACCGGTAAATCAATTTAGCTCTTTAAATTTGGTCACACGAGACAATTTTTTTAAGCCTATATTTTCTATAACAAATATTTTGAACTTTAAAAATATAACAATATAAAATTATGTATATTTTTCTGATCTTTACATTTATAAATTCTTCATTAACGGCAAGAAAGTTCTATGGTAAAAAATATTATTTCTATGGTGAGAAAAAATGTTCATTCTTCTGTGTGAAACGAAAACTGTAAAATATTGACAAATTTAATTTTTATTGTAAAACAAATTTAAATTGTGTAAACATAAAAATAAAAAACTAAAAAATGTTTTACTTGAAATCCTTTATGAAAGAAAAACTCCACCTTGGTCACGTTTTGTGTTTAAATGGAAATTTAATAATCAACAATAAGAATTTTAAATATTGTATTGTGTTTAAAATTAAATATTTTTTGTTATTGAAATATTTTCAAATATTTTTTAAACATCGAAAATTTATATAAGTTTGTCAAAAATTCTACTAGCCTTATGAGCTATTAAAATTTTATTCACCTCATACCAATAAAAAATTTACTAAAAACATATCTTTCTAACGTTTCATACAGGCCCTACATGTACAAAAATCGTTTTGATACCTATAAGTATTTATAAAATATTATGCCTCAAAATTAATAGATATGTTCCTACCCAGAAAAAACTTTTTGGTTCTTAGTAATGTCAACTACTTATTAAAGTAGTTACTTGGCAATGAGGCGTCATTATTATTTACCTACTACTATTACATATAATCAATAGTATAAGAGCGCAGTAATATTGCAATCACGTGGATCAGTTGATTAGAGTGCTGGATTAACAACCATATAGTAAGTAGTTCATTTTTGTTTCCAATTATACTTGCTATCTTAACAAAAAGTAAAATTGTACTAAATAGTACGAGCACACTCTGTTATACATAATTTTAAAGAAGACACAATTTCCTTTAAATTGAGATATATATATATATATATATATATATATATATACATAATATTTAATAAATGTTCGAACCAGTTTTTGTAAATAATAATGGAAAATAATACAAAAAAAAATATATATAAATGAATAAATAAATGAATCTTAATATTTTTATGCAAAAGGTTAGACAATAATCCATTCTATATATCATTTAAATTAGCTGGTATTTTATTGAAGTTAGATAAATGTCTGCTTCTCTTTTCCCCACTCTTTTATACTATATACAAGCCCCACCCACTAGCCCTTGTTCATCTAGAGATATACATATGTTCCTCCAACTCGAAAACACCTCAGCTCCTGTCGTGTAAAATGTTATTCAAACGTCTTTAACGCATTACAGGTCAAAAAAGCGCTATGTATATTACACTGCACCAAAATTTACCGACTTTAACTCCCTTAAAATTTTTCATTGGACTTTAAAAGATATTTTGTGTGAAATATTATCAGATATATTATCAGATATCATTAAACTTTTTACAGTTTTTAGAAAAATTTAGCTATTATTACTTTACTTTGTAACAAAATGTTAAAAAATCATAATCTACACATAATTACCTATCAAACAAGATATAAGGAGAAAAAATTCTTTTAAGAAATTTTTTAGTTACTACGAATTCCCCAGACTATTAACGTGCTTTAGATCACTTGTGTAAGGAGTTACAAACAAATTTTTAATTTTTTTGAGAATAAAATGCTATTTTTATTTAAATTTGAACCATAATTACTAAAAAAATATGTTTTTGTTTCTGCAGGACAATTCAAATCCCTTCCTATGTGTGCTTGGTTAAAAATGTAGACTTTTTCAAACACTGTTTCAAAACTCCAATTTCAAACTTTCAAAAATTTTGTCAAACAAATTTCAAAAAAGTTCGAATAAAACTATGCAGATTTATGCAGATTTTTTTTTTTTTTAAACTGTTATTCAGACTAATCAAATTATTACACAATAAGATAAAACATATTTCACAAAATACATTCTGAAGTTTTTAAGACATTTTCTATGCGTTGCTTTAAAAGAAAATATAAAAATTTTCAAATAACTAAAATGACCTTTTTTTAAAAATGGTCCAGCACACGAACGGTCATCAGTAGAACCATAATGTTTTGGTAAATATTATAAAACATACCAAAGTTTATTTTCAGTGGGGTAACGAAAAACTTCTCTGAGTTAGTCGTCTTAATATACATATATTTTAAAGCTGATGTTTTTGCTGTAGTGGGAAAACACGTGAGTAGTACCTAAATATAACTTTAGCTTAACTTGATTTAACAGCTTGCTTGTTATTGTTTTCGATGTTGGTAAATATTAGTTCCACCAACATTGTATTTTAACTACTTAAGTTTTAAATGTGAGGAAAAATAAAAACATGTTATAGAATTGTTGCCCAAATACCAGTAAATATAGTTTTACATTTTAAAAATTTTACAAAATCATTAACCGGTAAAATCCTTACATGTAAATTACTCGACAACACTTTAAAAAATATTTTTCTTAAAAATACAGAAGCTTTTTACATCAATATACAACAAATGATCAGATAGATGGATGGAAAAATGACTACATGAATGAATGAAAATGTTAACGCGGTCGCGCTTAAAAGACGAAGAAAATAAGACATGTAGCATTAAATTTTTTGAACAACAACCTGTGGAAATATGTATGTATGTATGTATGTATGTATGAATCTATGTATGTTTGTAGCATAAGTTCAATGAATACAAATAAAAACCAAAGCCGTATAAATATTCCATAGAAAAATTACAAATAATAGCAGAAAAATCAATGCGATCATCAGTAAGTAGAAAAAAAAGAAACGAAAAACACCAAAAAGTACGTACGTAGGATCATTAATAATACTCAGTATTTCACAATTTACCAACACATACCCAGACTATATAGTAGTACATATACTTAAACACATTGTTATAACGATATGAACAACGTCAAACAAATTTCCGACCTGTCAACAAGACAAGATATTGTATCTGTCAAAGAAGCTTATTTTCACACTTAGACCGTGAATGACAAAAGAAAATGAGAAGAATGATTCGTTCATATGGCTGAAAGTAAATAAGAGTAGTGGCTTCTAAGGAGTCAACAATTTATATTGTATTATTGTTTATTTTAGTGAGCTCTTTTTAGTAAAATTGAAACAAATCAAATAGATCAGACAAAAAAAAAAAAAAAAAAAAAGAATAGTGTTTTTGACGATTGGTATTGTAGTATTAAAGTGAATATAACTAAAATGCTGCAAAGGGTTTAACCACAGACTGAATATAATATTTATCATGTTTAAAGACAACTACGTATGTACTTAATTCATATTCTTTAGGAGTGCAATGTTACGAAGTAGGTATAAGTTTGGTCGAATATGTTAATATATATATTTTTCTATGAAATTTTATATTTATCACTAGAAAGTATTTAATGGTTTAATATTTATCATGTAGCGGTTTGACTTATATTGCAATTCTGTAACTTTTAATATAGAATGTTGTTGATTTTTGCTAATATTCTCCATGCCGATATATAGAAAGAGCTCCTGGATTATATATGCTAATATATAGCATCCGACCACATATTTCCTTGGTGACAACCCAACCTTCTATATTAATCTTGTTAACTCACATTTCAAAACCTTTTTGACAGCTTTGCTAACTTAGACAATGGATTTTCGTCCTGCGAAATCACAGTAAATAAAAAAATAAGTATGTTCTTGTTTCTAAATACTTACGTCTTAAGTCAATTAAATATATTATTCCTTAATTTTCGTTATTTATCTAATCTACTACCGAAATATTAATTAATCTACCCTCAGCTATCAAATCTTACCATTAGTAGCACTTCATAATGCCACTGCTCTAGAAATATATGGTGGTCTGGCGTATTTTAGATCAGGTAAATGTATCAAAGAAATGTATCTGGTAGTAAGATTGGCAAAATATACTAGATTTGTAGAACCACCATGTTCTTTACGGCGACAAATTGCATGACCAGCTCATAATAATTTAAGTAATAATGTAGGGTAATAAAAATCCTAAGCAGCTTTTCTTTATAAGCTTTTTTTAGTTGGTTTTGTTACAAAATTTACAATTGTATTCAAACATCCAAGACTTTTGATGTGAGATGATGCATCATCAAACATCTGATGAAGCAGCCAGTTAACCAACCAACTCCATCACTCGCAACTCTAACTCACTAGTTGTCACTCGTGTTTTTTTTTTTTTTGTAATTTCTTGCAAAATACTACTCGTACTCTTTCTTAGACATGAATGAGTAAATGATTGATTACTTTCAACATGTTTTTATTATTCTTAAAATTTTTTTCAACTGTTTGGAGCCGTAAACATGATTTTCGAAAACCCTCCGTTTTGGAATAATAGTATATTTGTTTGTTCGAAGATGGTTTTGTATAAAAGGATTGATTATAAAGTGTATTTATTGGTAACTGTTGTTGTATTGTTAAGACATCTTCACAAAAATTTAAGACTCTTTAACATTTTGTTGCGCTTCTTTTAAATTTCATTTGTTTCGGTAGAGTCTTTGTCTCAAAAAAAAAAAAAAAAAAAAAAAGATCTAGTTCCTCTTCAAACCATTGAATACAACAACTACGTAACCGAGTTTTTTTTTTTTTTTTTGAATAGGGTGATGTTTTTTGAGTTGGACGGTATCACAAAACATTTGATTGTCGGACATTTGACAAATTAGTGGTTTCGTTACGTGCTGTTTTTTTCTAGTTACGTTTTTAATGGAAAATAGAAATAAGTTACACTTTAATAGTTAAATTTTAACAGTTAAGTAGGATTTTTTGTTATTCAAAAATAAACTTTTAGTTCATAAAGTGTTTGTAAATTTCTTGTGGTATTTTTTTTTTTTTTAGTTTATTATGTAGCAAATACAAAAACTTACTAAAATATTAATATGAATATTAATTACGTTTTAGTAGTTTGAGTAATTGAACAGTGTCGCGTGCCAAATTTGTTAAAAATAAAATAAAGGGTGTAAAGTATGATTACTGCGAGATTTTAAAATACTAGATTTTATTACGCAAAAGTTGTCTGTTTTCAAATTCAAAATATTTTAGTTCATTAGTATTATTCAATAGGCTTTCAAATGCATTTCATTTAAATTTTTATTGATACCTATTTCAACAACTTATCGACTTAAATATATATATATATATATATATATATATATATATATATATGTATATACATAACAGTTTGTTTTGTAAATACCATTTGTTTGAAATACAAAAATTTTAAATGAATTTAATTCTTTCTGTAACAAATACAATTATTTGCCAGTAAAAATTCTATAAAACTAAAGTTTCGTTTTCTGCTCGATTACGCTTTCATTAATAAGTTTTTATTTTCATTCTCAAACTGCAAGTAATATACCACCAAAGGGACAAAACGGAATTGTAAAAAGAAACAATTTGATTTTTGTTTGGGATAAGAAAAAAGCAAAGTCACAAAACGTCTAAATAAAACCAGAATAAGAACATTTATTTAAAATAAAATACCATGTTAAAAGCTCACATCACTCTGGAGTTTTGCAAGGGAAGAAATAGAAAAAATATAAAAAATGCGAAAAAAGAAAAAGAACTATGTGCATGACAATCGACCTGTGGATGAATTCAAAATTAACGAATTTGTATATGAAATACGAGAAATCGTAGTAATAATACTATTAATGTTCAAAATGTAAACACATTTTAAACGATACGATTCGATTAAAATAAAACTCAAAATACAATTGATTTGGGTGAAGACTTTATTTATTTATATGTTAGTTTAATAATGTAATCAAAGAAACGAAGACTACAAACGGTCAAATTATCTTGCGGGAATCGAACTCGCAACCTCTTACTGATAGACTAGCTCTCTAGCAACTAGCTTACTATGGAAATCGTACTAGTATTACCATATTAATCGACATGAGTTCTTAACACTGTTACTTGTTTGTTTTTATACCTTTCGTCACAGGTGTAAAGCGTATATATTAGTTTGTAATTTCAGTTTGTAATTTCCACAATGTTCATCCGAGTGCAAAAAAGTTTATATTTACTGGATTTTTGTAAAAAATGATGACGATATGACGATGTCCGTCCGTTTGGAGGTTGAAATGGCATTTTTGAAGCCTACCGATGACTGCCATATATAATATATATATCAAAGGATCGGATTTGGAAATTTTTTTCTGAATTTTTATGCCGAAGAAATGAACTAAATCGGTCCAATAATAACTGAGATATCGGTTAAAATGCATTTTTGACTGTTTGAAGTCCTCGTTTTTATACAGATCGGTCACAAATATTTTTATAAAATTTCTGTTTTTTGAACTAACTAAATTGATTCATAAAAAACCGAGTTATGGGTCAAAAGCTGAAAAAATCTGGTAATAATATACACACACAAACATCGCAATGAATATTAGTGTCGTTATTTTTTGTATAAGCAAGCAGTTTAGTTGATAACATCAGAATTATAATAATTATTGATGTTGTTATCATTTTTTGTATATACAGTCACTTTGTTTATATATAAATATATTTATGCTTATAAATTGTTTTTTTCTTTTTAAGTAAGCGTTGCTTGTGGAACAAATGTATGTATTAATTTTCTTTATCAATATTTTACCTTATCAATAACTTCTTCGAAATACTTAGCAGCAAGGGACAAAAATCAAAAGATAATATATTTGTCAAGCCTAATATTCGAAAACAAATGACCGAAGGAATCCGCCAACAAATGAATAATTAGAAAATCTTGTTCGCAACATTGTCGGTAATCGCAAATAATGGAGAAAGTACCATAAGATTGGAGCTCGAATATCTTTAAAACTTAATTTTCTTTATTCAATATTTCAATTTTTCACTTAAAAATTTGGCGAAAATCGAAAAATAATACCAAGGATTTTAGGAAAAAATCATGCAGATCCCAAAAATACTAACGATTCAATTTGACAGATTTTTAATACTATTTTATAATTTTTTATTGAATAAATTGGTTCTGATCTCAAATATGGGTGAAGATTCGAATTCAGCACCCCAAATAAATTTAGAAACGTTTTTTGGATGCTCAATCCCAAAACCTTGTATATCTGTGCTATTAATTTAGGTTTGCAAGAAGAATGTTTTTTTTAAGAAATGTTTCATCTACATTTATTTCATCTTATCGCATGTAATAAGACAACAATAAATTCTTTATTTTTATTTTTATCTTTCCCAAAAACCTTCAGCAAAAAAACGCCTTTAGACAAAACCGCAATATCATTCAGTTTCAGTCTTCGTTCCAATAAAATACCGTGTTTAATAAGTTGGACGTAAGAAATCATAAAACAAAAAACAAACCAAAAAAAAAAATCCCATGGATGAAGACGACCAAGGGCTCATAATCGCCATAGAGCAAAAACTAAAGAAACTGAAGAAAAAAAAAAAACACACCATGACCACCCAGTATTAGCAATGACATTATGATACAACAAGACGAAGAAGGTTGTTTCTTGTTTGCATTTTCCATGCTTCAGTATATGTCCAAGTACATGGATACCATTCAAGAAAATGAGAAGCTTTCAAAAGGGCCACAAGAAATGGAATGAACGAATGGAGAAAATACAAAAACATTTACACGATACAAGCAATATTTTCCTTTCATGCCACCACATAAACTGTCGTCTACTTTTTTTGCAGTATTTGTTTGTTGTTTTTGGTATCTTGAAGATATGTAAAGTTGAATTTAATATGGTAGTAGTAAAGCCATTGGTTGATTTAGTCGCTGGCTTGGAAAGTAAAATTTATCGTTGAAAAAAAGAGTCACTTCCGGGCATTTTTTTACTTCAGTTTTTCTTTTATATTTTTAAGAAAATGCAAAACTTGTTTACAAATGGCTAAAGTTTTGATTTTTATTTAATTTTCTTAAAGGAGCTTTAATTTAAATTTTAAAACTGTTTCTATTTTGTTTTTTTTTAGCAAAAATTAAACAAGATTTTTAGATTTATTGGTTCAGAGAAAAAAATTTTATTTTTTGTTTCTTGTGAATCAAAAGCATTGTCATGGACCGATTGAAATAAAATTATCAATTAAGAAACGTTTAATGGAAAAATGTACTCTAAGCAAGTATAGCTAATTTTATATTCTATGGTTTAAGTAGTTCAATTTTAGCTTAAAGCCTTAGTGCTTTTTTTCGTTTGTCACAATTTAATTGTGACAACCGAATTTGTGGTTCAAAAGTTGTCTCTAATTGTATAATCGATTTTAAAATTTTGGTTAGTTATATTAATTTTTTGTAATAACAAATAAAAAACTTAATTAAATTATTCATTCGTACCTTTAAGTTTGGAAATAAATTTTCAAAATTGACATCGAACAAAAAACTAAAGTAAAGTAATTCTAACTCATAGATTCTGATGAAAATTGTTCTCGCATCTAGCCACGTGTGTGTATAAGTATTGTACGTGTAATCTAATACATATGAACATACATAGGAAAGTATACTTATGACTTCAAAATAAACGTATGTATAAATTTAAAATCCTCTAGTGACAGATTGTTCCTACCACCTGTTTTAAGCACACAAATCATCTTAAATACGGTTTGTTTTTAACACACAAAAAGTAGTAATAGAAAAAAAAAAAAAAAAACGTGAAAAGTTCAACACAATAAAGTCGAAATTTATCGTAGTTTTATGTGTTCAAATCTTTTAAAACATCCAACTGCTTGATTTTTTTTTTCTTTTCAATTTTTTCTCTTTGAACATTTTTTGTTCACCCAGTAGGAAAAAACCTCCCAAACTCATTTAGCTAAACTGGGTTAAAATTTAGTTCGATATGGTCTGGTATGTAAAATGTGGCAAAAATTCATAAGAACGTGAACATACATTTATACATGTAAACATACTGGTATTGCATGTATGGGATTTTAGTTGTATTTACAAGTTTTATAATATTTTTGTTGTTATTTTTGTAAGTTTGCAATAACATATGTCAATGTGTTTGTATTTAAATAAATTTCTGTTGTACCAAGAATTTTGCCCAAGTAACATTGGCAATAACTACAGAAACAGCAACAACAAAGCGATTTATTTAATGTCTTAACGCGAGGCATATGCATGTTTAAGTGATTTAAATGATTTATGTCTAAAATAAAGAAAAACAAAAACTTATGACTTAAGGGGTCTTAAATGCTCGGTAGGGTATGAAAAGTTTCTTTACTGCTACAAAGCAAGTGTCAGTTTTAGTTAGTGAGTGTAAGTGGGAGAGTGTTTGTTGCAGTATGGTGTGTGTGTGTGTTTTTTTTTTTTTACAATGACGACAACTAAAACATGTTTGTTATGCAAGACTTACAAACTATTCTGTGTTTTGAACAAGTAACTGCATATGAATGCATATTAAGTGTTTTTTTGGAAATAATTCTGTAAGCTGTAATCGGGTATGTAATTAAAAAAAAAAAATCGTTAAAAATTCATTTATGATTCTGTTGTAAAGAAATTTTAAACATAGATAGTCCTTGTAAGTATCCACAAAATCAATCTACACATGTTTAAGAGATATTTAGGTCGAAATAAATTTTTTTCTCATTTTTGGCCTCGTTTTTTATGTCTTTTAAACTTGCCGGGCCTAATTTGCGTCCTATTTTTTTTGAGTATTCACTAGATTCCTTATAAAATTCTAAATAATATAGCTGCAAGAACCATATAAATATGAGGATCCGATAAAAAGTTATTTTGGTCTGTAATCGAAACTTTAAAAAATTCCACACTTTTGGAATTTTTTTTTTCAAGAAGGTAGAAATTTTGTTTGTTCTCTCCTATAGCATTGATTGTATTCAGCATGGCACATGAAAAAATCATATTTTTTTCACAAATTAATCTAATTAACTTACATTCTAAAGTTCATTTTAACCAGAATGTACATAATAGTTGATCAAAATAAATTTATATAAATTGGTGTATGTTTTATGGTGAAAAGAACAAAAAAAAAAATAATATACAATTATTAAAAGTAAACTATTTGAAAACTATTAAATGTTAAATGCATTTTACAATAAATATATGTTTTATGAGAGAAACAAAAATTATAAAAAGTTATAACTAAGAGAATTTTTCCCTTACAAATTCTTCCCAATAACTGTATACGAAAAGAAAAATTATTTTGACGTTTCATTTGTGAAACTTCTTTAATAACTAAACACAGCTAATTTATATTAAACAGAGTTTTTTTTTAAGAAAGTATTATAACTATTTTATAAAAAATAATAAAACAAAAAAATATATAAGTTAATACATAAAAATGGATTGCACTTTGTGTGGACAAAATTGTAGCCGTGGATACATTGAATGTGCTGTATGTGGAAATAAGTTTCATACAAAATATGTTGCAGATAATGTCTCTAAAACGACACACTATCCCTGACTGACTCGATAAAAAAGAGCAATGGGCACCTTATTTATAGATGTGATCAGTGTGTTAATTTACCACTTGGCGATAAACGTGATGGAAACCAACAACTTACTACAAAACTTGATAACCCGGAATTGAAGGTACAATAAATTGCGAACATTCTTTCCAATAATGTTATGTCTGAGTTGACCTCGATTAAAACTGATCAGAGTCTACCAACTTGAAAATTGGGAAGCTGCAAATGGAAAATAATTTTTTGCACAAACAGATGAATCGCAGAAATATTACAATTGGATGACTTCCAGAAAAACTTACAGTTGGTGAATTATATACAACAGTACATAAAATAGCACATGTTCTTGGTGTTGATTTGCAGTCATATAACATTAACTATTGTACATGGACACGGAACAAAAAAATAGCTCTTACTAAATTTAATTCTATTCAAAAACGTGATGAACTTACTAAAAAATATTTTCTCAAATTAAGTCAAATTATAGATGACTACCATGATACTGAATCTAGGGTTTACATTAATTTTTATTTAAGACCACTGGCAACTAGTCTTCAATTTATATGCAGAAAATTAAAACATGAGAAGAAAATAACTAATTTCCGAATTAGAAAAAGGGTTGTTCCAGAGGTAAAACTATTCCCGATGGGTCAGTTAAGATTACAAAACGAGATGAAGTTCAGAAAATGATTTTTTAAATTTACTATATTTGTAAAAATGATTTTTTACACACACACACACATACACATATACACATACATACACACACACATATATATAATATATATATATATATATATATATGCACCTACCAGAGTTGGTAGTTGTTTTTTACTTTTCGCAATTGGTATTAATCTCCCACTAAATTAACGCCCTCAATTTACAATGTCAACATTCAAATAATTTTTTTTTTCATTTTTTTCTAGTTGTTATAATATTTAAATAATACTTTTAGTATACAATTATTATAGAAAATTAATAATTATAGAAAATTATTAAGAGAGACAATATAAATCATTTGTTACTGTAACTCTTAAAAAATTTTTACATATATAATAGTACATAAATGTATCATCGAAAAATTAATTCTTGTTTGCACATTATTGTTTTATTTTCTTATTCTTTATATTTGTATGAATTAATGCATATTAATTTAATAACTGAGTAAATTTTAATTGGATAATTATTTAATTATTATTGTTTTTTTTACGAATTTATAATTTGATAACAAAATTTGGCATTATTTAAAAGGATTATATTTTTTAAAATTGAAAATATGTATGCCTGTTATTTGTTTTAAAAAATTGATATTTAGCGAGCATTTCTGTCATTTTGAAAGACATAATATTTTTAATCTTATTTAGTATTAAGTTTTATATTATAAATAGTAATCGCTTTATCACGTCATTAATATGAGTAAATTCTCTTCATATTAACTATGAATAACAATATTGGATCCACCATTACCAGTAATGTGGTTTTGAATCTAAATTTGAATCGTCATAACCTTAATATTGCACATTTTAATGCTCAAAGCATCTCACCGAGAGAAAGATATTTTTAGAAATGGGGTCTTTGATCTGGTTGGAGTTGATGAAATTAAGAGTATTTTTAGAAATGGGGTCTTCGATTTGGTTGGAGTTTGGAATCTTGGCTTACGCAACACATATCTGACAATTCAGTACCTTTAGATGGATACCGTATATTTAGATGTGATAGACTGTTTAGAAGATGAGGTGTATTTATATTAACAGATAGCTTAAATCGAAGTTGTAACAAAAAAATAATGGATAAGTCAGTTACTGTAGGTATTTTTGTGGAAATCGAAATGGAAGGAAGTGGAAAAATTTTAGTTGGAGTACTTTATTGTTATCGCGCAATGTGAAGATGTAATTGCAGATTATACCTCAAGATATGATAAGACCATTTTGATGGGTAACTATAGATTTATTCGAGGATAATCTGATGCTGAGAATTATGTACGAAAGAATGGGCTTGAGCATTGTACACAATAATCTGCCAACACATTTCACTATAGGTTCTAATAGGACTAAACTAATAGATTATTTTAACTTAGTTGAAAACAGTGGACAATTCCATTTCCCTGCGCTTAACTCACATCATGCGTTAATCGTTTTATCAATGAGAATTGAGACTAGAATGCTATCAGAAGTCAGGATGATAAGAGCATATAATGAATTCGATTATGTGACATTTGAGACGAATATAAACGGTATTGATTTGAGTGATATATATAACAATTCGGATGTTAATATGCAGGCTGAGTTTCAAAGTCAAACTATTTCTCAATTACATGACAGGCATATACCGCTTAAATTTGTTAGAACTCATGGGAATATTGACTGGATAAATTGTGAAATTATAAATCAAGCTAGGAAACGAAGGGATTTAGCATATAGGGCACATTTTTAAAATAGTACTGATGAAAGTAGGCGAATATACTGCATATACAGAAATAAAGCAAAAGCTGTAATAAGAAAGCAAAGAAGGCATTATTTTTTTAAATATGTTCTCCAAATGTTCACTGCGGCAAATGTGGGTGCAAATCAGATAATTAGGTATAATTGAAAATCACAGGAGATTAGCAGAGGATATAGATATTGAGAAATGTAATGATTTTTTTATAATGCCGGAGATTGACCATAGGTCATCACTATTATATGAAAATCAGACTTGTAGCATCAATCGCGATGGATATTTTTTCAGACTGTCGATTAAATAGATATATTGAATGCTATGCAGAGGATAAAATCTGAAGCTATTGGTCCAGATGGAGAGTCTCTGAAATTTTTAAAAATAATTTTTCCTTTAGTATCAAGACATTTATTACACTTTACAATAATATAATAATATCATCATGTTACCCGGAGTGCTGGAAGGTTGCAAGGGTGGTTACAATACCGAAAGTGAATAAGCCATTTAGTCTATCTGACCTTAGACCTATCAGTATTTAATCTGTCTGCTCAAAAATATTGGAAATTTTATTTAGTGATCAAATCTTAGGAAGTATAGGTTATGTAACCCGTATTTCAGATTTTCAATCGGGATTCAGGAAACATCACAACACAACGACTCTAATGACAAATTTGGTTGATGAAATACGATCAAATGTTGATGGTAAATATATCGATTTTAGTGAGCTTAGATTTAAGTAGAGCCTTTGAGTCAATCTGCCACGAAGTCTTATTGAATAAATTATTTTCGTTGTTCTGGTTCTCACGAACTGCATGTTCGTCGATAAAGTCATTTTTATTTAACCATTTCAACATGTTAAACATGGATCTAGATTTTCCTCAATGAAAATAATAGTTCGGAGAGTGTCTCAGGGATCGATTTTATGATCTTTATTTTTTATTATTTACATTAATTACATATTTGATAATATATCCGATTTATGTGGCCACCTATTTGCTGATGATCTGCATTTGCTTTTTTCATCAGAGAACTGTAATCCTAATTCTTTATTGTACAATATTAATGGAAATCTGCTCAAAATTGAAGAATGGTGTAATACAAATTTTACTAAACTTAACCTACGAAAATCTAAAGCTATTGCATTTAATGCCACTGCACAGTGGGTCAGAATCGAAATTTTTTGGAAATAAATATGTAACTTCTGATCGTCTGGTTGGATTTTCATGAAAAAAAAATAAGCGTAGCAGAGAAGTATACAATGTTATGTTTGGAAGAGGGGCACAACAAACCCATCAGGGGCGGAGCTAAGGGGGCTCAAAGTTAGGTACTTGTAATTGTCCGATTTCAAATATTTTTATATATTGTTGTAGGCCCTGATAAGACCTATAAAAAATATGCTTACGTGTCCTATTTATCTCTTATAGTTTTCGAGTTATTTGCGTTTGAATTTTTAAGCACCATAATTTTGCATGTTCCTGGTCCAGTTTTTTTTTCATATATATCCTAGTATTTCCGACCGATTTTATTGGTTTTTTTCTTAACTAGTTAAAGAAAAAAAATTGAAGTCGATATCTTTACCGAGTCCAAAAATAAATGATTTTGAATTTGAAAATTGGAAAAAACACGACTTTTTGTGTTTTTTTTTTAGCGGAAAAAGTATCTATACTCTTTTTTATCTAAACTAAAATTTTCTTTAGCTACATATAATAATTTTGCACTTTTCTGAAAGGTAACTTCACAGAGATGACTTTAAAATAAAAAACAAGCCCAATAATTCAATTGGCCATGGTACACACCCTCCCGAATTCGACCCGTTTTATATGAAAGTTTTGATTTTAGTCCATATTTTCTCAAATCCCAAAGCACGAATCGACAAGCGGAATATATTTTAAGAATTCTCAATATGTTGTTAAAAGTTTTAAATCAAAATCTACGGGACTTCGGAAAAATTTGGATGCTATAGCCATAAATGTAAAAAATCCCATTTTTGGGAATTTTGATTAGTGATCAGTGAGTACTTCCTGCAATACATAAATGCCAAGTTTCATTTTAATCGGGTAAGTAGTTTCAACATAAGGTCAAGTTAAATAAAGTAAACAATATTCAGTCAAAAATGGGCGTAAAAAGGGTGTGGCATCCAGTAAAAATCTAGTATAATAATGTTAATAGTCTGTAAAATAACAATAACAACGACAACATATAAAAACATTTGGATTAAATAATTGAAATGATTTTTATTTCTAATCATATTGAAAAAAGCTGCGAAAAATTCGAATTTCAAGGGGCTATAAAACCGAAATTCGAACTAACTTTGAAAAAGCATTCCGCCTTTAACCTTTTATATTTCCAATTTATTGTATATATTATTATATTTTTACAAACTTGCAACTTTTGCCTTTAGCTTTGCGTGAAAAAATAATTAGAAAATTATAAATATTTCTGTATACTTTTACTAATATCTATACACAAAATATTTTTATAAAAATAATTAAAATTTGAAACTTTGTTTTGTCATATATCGATAGACACTTTGCTTGCTCTATTGGAGAATTTAAAAATAAAATAATGGCACTTTTTTAATATGTATATTTCAAAAGATTGTTAGGAATAATTTCATTCAGAAGTACGTCACTCAATTGTCAAAATTAATTGAGTTAATAAATGTGTTAGTAATTGTATTTTTTTATTGGCATTCCTGTACAAACCACTTAAATCGCACATAGTACATATAAATATTTACGAAATTATATTAAAGATGTTATACATATGTATGCATATTTATATCTGGTAATGGTAATCAAACAATATTATATTTTCTGTGTTATCATGTTCTTGTTTAAGTTATGCATTTCGATTATTTAAGATTAAAGCGATTAGGAATTAGTAATTAAATTATTTTTTGTATTTTATATACTATTATTTAATATAATAAGTTATTAGTACCATTATAAACTACTGTGTAACTAATTTGGCCTTTTTGGCTTACATGTTATGAATAAAAATAAATTGAAATTGTAAATTGAAATACCTCTTAAATTCAAAGAGATAATCTATGCATGTTTTTGTAGATATTTACATATATTTATGGGTAATTCCAAAAAATTTCTACCCAGCTCGGATTTTCACCATCACCGATTTTAATGAAATTCAGCACATATAAATCAACTTCTCTATGTGCTTCATATGGCGTATTAAGCTGCATTATATCGGTAACGGGTCATATTCTATGAATCTCTAAAGTTGAACTCCTAAAGCTTTTTTGTCAAAAATGAGCAAAATTTAAGCTTGAATAACTTTCATGTGCATTATTAGATTTCACCAAACTTAGTTGAGTCTTTTAATTTTTATAATTTTTTTGATCTATGTTTACAATAAATTTGTTTTTATAGTGTAAAAAGTTCAAAATAGGATCTTAATGGGATCAAATATTATAACAATTTTTCCTTACTAACTAACACATTATCTCTTAGATATTAAGTGGTTTTTTAGGCATATTAATATACTTATTAAAATTTTAATATAACAAATCATTTATTGAAATGGGTCGCATATATAACAAATTCCTGATCCCGGTAAAGTAAAGTTTGACATTATTTTAGTAATTTGATATTATTTAGTTTAATTTATGACGATTTTAAAGATTATTTACTTAAATTTGATACACGAAGCTACAAAAGCAAAATCTACTGAAAGCCTATTCGCTCTATTATTTCAATTATAAATTTATTACAACAAATTATGTCGATTAAACAAATAAACCAAATTGAAAAAATAAGTAAAATTTACTTATATTTTGAATAACACTGAAGGTGATCAATACGAAATTTTGAAATTTCTTTTAAAAACGTTTAAAAAGATGAAAATGAATCACTTTTTAGTCACATAAATGGGAATGTATATGTGAAGGAATCATGTTTTCGCCATTAAAAATAAATATTTGAAACACAAAACTTAAATAAATATATATTAAAAAATTAAACATGACAGATATTTTAAAATTTAAGAATACAATTTAAAAGCAAAGAATTATTTATTTATTTATTTCTATTTATTTATTTTACTTCATGTACTTCTATTATATGTGAAAGAGCATTATTAAAATATGTACCCTGTTCTGTAACTTGTCAGAAGTTTTCGAATTTTATATCTCATTCCGATTCCAACAGGATGATTGAAGCCATATTCAAAGTAAATAAATTTGAAATAAACCTAAAATGGTCGATAATATTAATAATATTCATCAATATATTTTAAATAAATTGCGTGACTGGCTTCATATTAGTTTTATATTAGCTAAAAGTAAATGTAATATTTTTTTTATTTAAAAAACGAATAAAGTTTTAATGCTAATATTATTCGAATACCTCGAGCAATTTAAAAGTTTTAGTCGATTATTCGAATAATTTAAAAACCGCATTTTCGAGTTATTTGATTATTCAAATAATTCAAAAGCCGTGTAAAATGAATACCCTAACAAGTATAGATCGTTGTACCAAACTTTATAAAAATCCGTCCATAATTAATCATATTTTTCATGTACATAGGTTCTTAACTTAACTTAAAAGCGCATATTTCCCAAATTAATGTTAACATAAATACAAAATTTTATATGTTTGATTTGTATATAAGTATAAATCATTATAAACAATTTCGCAATAATAGATCCATAATTGAACATGGTTCCCATATAATCCCCATTCCTGCAAATAAATTAAGCTTGCACAAATCTGACATAAAACTCAATATCGAGATAAAATTTAACACTAACTAACTAAGTTATGTACAAGTATGGATCGCTCCAGCCTAATTGAACCATGGTCAACTCATGGTCTCATATAACTCACAATCCCGAAAAATACATAAATAATTTTCATATGTGCATACATTATTACAATAAATTTCATAAGGATTGTAAAACTTCTGATTCTATTGAGATCCTATTTTGAAATTCTTGCAATATAACGAATAATTGATTGTAAGCATCATGCCAAAAAATAATGAAAATTGAAAGATCCTTTTTCACGATATCCTAGGATAAAGGATATTTCTTTTTCATTTTAGAGGTCCTTGCGTTAGAAATATGTGTAAATTGTATGATTTTATAATAAATAAAGGAATATCAGTACTATCCTTTGATACCAATTTTGTTAAAATCGGATAATGCACATTTAAGTTATTTAACCTTTAACTTTGTTAATTTCGACCAAAATGCCCCAACAGTCTTACTTTAGATAACCATAAAAAATGAACCGTAAAAGATATGGAACTGATTCGTATGCGATAAAATGCACGACGGCTAGTTTAATGAAAAAAAAATCGAAGATATAAAATTTTTAAAACTACAATTTTGGGTCGAAATATTTTGGAATTATCCCGTGTTTAAAATTTCTTTACAACAAAATCATAATTGAACTTTTAACAATTTAAAACAAAAACAAAAAAATTAGATACCCGAGGGGACCAACTTTGAAGTTCCACCCACTACCCCCCTGACTTGCTAGGGATCTGTGCTCCTCCAAATCAACTCGAAAACATTTCAGCTTTTTGAAATTTATCATCATTAATTACAATTATATATATATATATTTAAATTTATCATCATTATATTATTATATTATATCATTTATATATATATATATATATATATATATATATATATATAAAGTGTGGTGAATGTGATTTTTACACTAATACATATAAATAGAATCTTAATAACACATTATTAATATTACGTACTTTCAATAGCTGCGTTAGGTACGAAATGAGAGAGTTCCTAATATTATGAGTTTAGGCGTTGTGTTTAACTTTTGTTTTATATGCATATCAAATTTTTACAGGCGTATTCAAAAAAAACTTAATAGAGCTTTGCTAACTATTATTAAGGAAAATAACGATGATTCGCTTAACGTGCCTTGAGTAAATCATTGTTAACTTTTGGTATTTTAAAGAAGGTTCGACCTTACTTTAAGATTATTTCCATTACATACGTATTTCAAGAAAAAAAGCTTTTTTATATTCATGCGTAAAAGAACACATTTTTTAATTTCCGGATGTTAAGATTCGTTCCGAAATTAAAAACTACGTCAATATATGTACATGGCTATATAAAATCGTATAAACTGAATTCTGGGACGGGATAATACTTTCTTTACATATGTTCAATTTAAATTATTTTGTAATAAAGTCATAAATATAAGCAGGAAAAGGTTAATTTTGGGTGCTTTTGGATTAAAATACCAACATTCCGGCTGCCCGCATGTCAACCAAATGTTCGCCACAATCACATATGTTTGACTTTTTCGTTGTTACGTGGAAATTCCAAATTGTACAATATGTACAAGTCTTAGATTAAGGTGCCATTATTTAACTTCGAGTTAAAAATTGCGCATTTTAATAGAAAAAAATATTGAATTAGTTAAATTTTAACAAAATTTCAACAAATATGAAACAGAATATTCATTATTCGGATACTTATAATTACAAATATTAAAAATTAAATAAAAGTATTTAATTTATACATGATTATATTTACAAAAGTTAAACAATGATTCTTTAAAAAAAAAACTTATTTATCAACAAAAACGTACTAGAACAGCAAACGTAATAATGTAATTAAAAAGATAACGAATAATTTATTCAAACTATTCACAACACTAACAATATAAAAGAGAAAGAAACTGTTTAATATTTAATGTACTCGTAGATTCCGAACAGTTTTTTTAATACGATTTTCTTAATAAAGACTTTAAGGGCTAAATTGTGTATTAGCACAAACTAGCTTTAAATATAAATTAATTTTTTTTTTTAGTACTGCTGCTAGTAGTTTTCTGTGTTATTATAATGGATTTTATTTTCGACACATGAATGCTAACTTTGTAATTTTCTGATCTAATTCTTCTAGTAAAATTCGATGTAGTAATTTTCTATGAACGGAACATTTTGACTCATTAAATGTTTTAATAGTCTGGACTAAATGACATCATCTCATAATGAGAAAGATATAATTAAGAATTTTAATAAAAATTCCCCTCAAAATACTATAAACAACGGTTCTGAAATAGGAGGTTCGTTGAGTCCTTTGGATATAAAACTTTATATATTGAATATAAAATTTAAATAATTTCATTAATGATTGATAACGCAAAAATGACATGAAAGTCAATTTTATCATGAGTTCGAAATTGTTGACATCTACATTGTTTAGTTAATGAAATTTTTTGAAGAAATGCATCAAATCAGTATTTATTAAATAAATTGCAAATTATTATTTTTTTTTGAATATTTTTGCAAAACCATTTCTTTTTTTTATGAAAATGCAATCAATATCTGTCTTTGAGTCAACTTCTTCATAGAAATTTGTTCACAAACCTTTTTAAACAAAAATGTTTTCACTAATGTCAAACGTTTGGAAATATCTTAAAAATTTTTGGAGTGTAAAAGCTTTCTAAAATAGCTATATACATAGTTAATGTAGCATATAGTTATTATCAAATTATTTCAATGAAGTTTCAATAAATCTTGAACCAAGTAAATTTTATATTTAGCATTTTCTTAAATTTAGCTTTATTTACAATATCATTTGTTATCAAATTGAGAAAATGTCATCCTTAAGTTTTTGCTTTTAGGTTTAAGAATTATTAGAAAATTTATTTGGTATAAAATTAAAAAAAGTATCACGTTTTTTCTCAAATAAATTCCAATTTTATTTTAAGCATGAAATTTAACTTATATTATGTTCTAACGTATTATGAGGAACATGTTAAAATTATTATATTTCGAACGTTTGGGTTTGCTGGTGGTTCGTTCTCAAACTGTAACGTCTCAAGTAGGTCGTATATATAACTATATTTCTTCGACCACAATTTTTCAAGCCCCAAATGATGACATTAAATTTGGGACATAGCCTTATCTATGTCGTGTACAAAATAAAATAAAAAAAATCAGTTAAAGATTGGATGTCATTACTGTCAAAATTTATGCAAAAGATCTTAAGCGTAACAAAAATCCGGGGATAGAAAAGGTTTTGATTTTTCATACTGCATTGTCTATGTGACGCACATATTCTTAAGTTCTCTCAATTTTACCAATACATACTTATTGCAGGAGCTTATTCAGTATGAGTTTATGGGGTGTTTAACATTTTGCATAAAAATAATAAGATTCATTTATCTTTTGGTATTATTTTTCGCCATTTTTTCAAATCAACTATTTTTGGGTGAAATGAGAAATATTGGGATAAAGTGGAACATAGTAAAAATGTCCAGTTTAAAGATATTAAGTGCTTATTAAATATTTTTAATGATTTTTGTATTTACGAGACCACACGAATATCCACATTCTAGTAAGTGCTGAAAATATATAAATAGATAATAACTGATACAACTAAGAGAAAATACGAAAAATAAAAAAAAAAAACAAAATTTATAATATACCTATTTATATTTCTCGTATTTACAATAGTCTAATTCATAGATGTAATAAGTTTATATAATTTTTGCAAAATTTAAGTGCTTTCCCCATTTGCGTGAGTTTCACCATACCATTGGTGTACTTTTACAGCATTCACTATTTCCGCGATTTTTAAATTCAGTTTTTCTTCCTTTAATAAGATAATATAATGGTACATGTTGGTTCTAATAATTTATAATCTTAGCGCTATGGAGTTTATTGAGTTATTTCTATTTTTCATATTTTCCATTACTTTTACTAAGACATCACACATTTGATCTACTTTATTAGATTTTCTTGTAAATACCCAAGTGATTGTTGATTAAAGCAATAAGAAATACAATTACATAATTACTATATTTTCAGAAAAATTGCAAAAAATGGGTGGAAAAATTGTTAGATTATATGTCCCACTTAACCCCAATACATTTTTACCACACTACCAGTGTTATGTGGGTAAAAATGAGTCTAAATTAAACTTACAAAAAGGTCAGAAAAGGCTAAAGGCCCAAAAAATAAAGCTAGAAAGAATGCTAATATATATATATTTTTATTTTAGAACTTATTTGCTTTTTATTTTAAGATATTGTAATAAATTTATAAATAGAATATAGAACCGCTGCCAGCAAAATGATCCAATAAAAAATCGCTCGCAAATATCCCACAAATTTGGTTTATACAATTTTTTGAATTATAATTCTTTTTTGATTTATCATTTCCAAATTTTTGGGTGATTTTTATTTAAACTATATTCATAAATATTTTCTGTGGTTAATGAAACTTATTAAAAAATAATTACCTATAATAATTGATTAAGTAAGTTCATAAAATTATTAAGTTATATTTGATTTGGATATTGGAGCGCTGCAGTCGAAAATTTTAGTTAAATATAAATAATCTCGATTTTTTTGTGCGAATTAATACACCAAAATTCTTAAACGGAAGATTCTGTAGAAATAAAATACTAAAAGAAAATAAAAAATTATGTTTTTCTTTGTTGAAATACTAAAATTTTAGCATTTTTAAGGCAATTTTAAGAATCAAAAAAGACTAAAAAAATGCTAGAGGCTAAAAGCAAATTAGCCTTAAAAAGGCTAAACTGACAACTCTGCACACTACCCCTATTCCATAATTTTTACGTTAAGAAGAGATTTGAAAAAGAGAGATTTGGAGAAAACTTATTTTCAATTGTGATATGTTGAAAATAAAGTATTCAATTTTATATTCACCGATTTAAAAATAGTTCTGATTTGGATCTATTGCTCAGAAACATCAGCACTTAAAAAAAAATTGTTATATACTTTTTTTTACTCGCGCTCGAAAAGCAATAAAATCTGATGTTTCATGGTTGTAATATAATTTAGAAATGTAGTGCATTAATGGCAAATCATTTACCAGCAATTTTTTTTTTTACAAACGAAATTCAACATACGCGAAAAAAGTTAAATATTCACTATACTCCACTTTCCCCTTCCATCCTGATGTTGGAATTAAATGTTATTAAAAAACAATTGTAAATTTTCCGCTAAAAGAACAACTCAAGATTTTGTTAATATTATCGGGGAGACTAAGATATAAATATTAAAATTAATGATGGAAGTAGTACAAGAAAATATTTATTTATGATTTCAAATAAATGGCAATTATATTGTCAATATTTCTCAACAGTCCAATATACATACATATAACTAGAATCTCGCAAAAGTGTGATTACCTTTTAAATTTGTCTAAAGCACCTTAAAAGCGAAATGTAAAAAAAAATAAATATTTCAAGAATTTAACACTAACAATTTATGTATATTGTTGGAATTATTTTTGTAACAAGTTTCAATGATGCGCTGCTGATCGACTGAATGTGTCAGTTTTGAAACGTCATGATTAATGATGCAAACATGTGGGCCTGAACTCAAACAGACAGACAAGTAGACGGACACAGAAACGAATACGAAACTGTTTATTAAAGTTAAGGGTCTGTAGTTTTTATTTTGTATTGTACGTGCACGCAGAGAAAAAATATAGTTGTAGTGATCTCAATATAAAAACAACATATTGTGATTCAAATAAATGGTCACAGCTAGAAATAGATATTATTATAAGTAATAATTATTATGATTCTATTTTATCATATTGTGTCCGATTTTATGGTTCATTTTTTCATGTTGTGATTTGAGTTTTTCATATTATTATACCATCCTACTATATTATTATCTTATTCTATTAGATTATGATTTTATTTCATTATATTATTCTATCTTATCATATTATAATTCTATTTTATCATATTATTATCTAATTAATTAGTTTTATTTATTTGTACCATCATATGTTGTGCAAGATACAAAATATTTTTTTATTAACTAAAACCTTTAATAGTAGTTAATCAATATCTTATGTTGTTTGAATTACACTAAAAATATAGCAAAACCTTGTCTACTTATATCAATTCATGTATAAACTAAATGAGAATTATAATGAAGATGAAAAACAAACGTAAAAACAAAATATATTCAAAAACAAACAAGTTATGAATTTTCGATGACATGTGTAAGAGGCATATTTATATGTAATGTTTTATTTTTATGGTAATAATAATATTAATATGGTTTGAAAACAAAATATGGTTTAAGAATGTGGAAAAAGATTTTTATAATACATAATCATAATAGTTGTAGAAATAATGATATTTTTCATATTAATAAAATCTTGTTTCTGGTAAAAATATTCAAAAACATAACATTTTTGTAGTCAACTATATTAAAATTTTGATTGAATGTAAACATTAGATAATAAACTGAAACAAAAATATTGTCATCATGAACACAGTATTATTAAAATTAATTAAAATTAACAATGAGAACATAATATTGCTGTGGTGACAATGTCCTGTTTTTTTCTCTGCGTGTATATATATGTCTTTAAGCAAAACAAAACTCAAAAAATAGAAGGAGGGCAATTCCACAGACAAACAGAAGACGTGGAAAAAACAACCATCAATACGTAGGGTCAGCAAGGAAATTTAAAAAAAAAAGAAATGATGGGAAAGGAAACGTTTGCCGTTTCATCAAGGTGAATTAAGTAGATACAATCGATAAGAGTAAAAATCCAAATAAACGACAGTGTAATGATGTGTTTAACGTTTAGTTCAGTAGTAAAAACATTGTAAGTGTAAACAAACATTTGTGGCTAAAATACACTAACTAACAAGAACGCATTTACATTACAACGGGGAAATGGGCATTAAACATTAGTCAAATAGACAAAGAATAACAAAATTACAAATTAATCCTAAATTGTGGATTTTACATGTGTTTTAATAGCGTATCCTTGGTCCAAGATAACAATGGTGGTTGGAGGTTTCTTTATATCTATAAAATTTTGTATTACTTTAAGAATTATTTTGCACGTATATACACATTTTATATATTTAACATATCATTATTTAAATCTTCTGATTTAAATATTTACTTCCCGTTTTCGATTAAAGGCCTTTTTTAAATATTTTTTTTCTATATTCGATTATTTTATCATTAAAATAAAAGTATATACATTTTATATTTTCTTATTTTGCATGAGCGAAGTTTTCAAAATTTTACTTTATGCAAATTTTCTCATCAAATACGCATTTATTCAATTTCAGCATATTGCTACCAAATTGCATTGTAAATATGTAAATAAGATTTTAAAATTGAAAAAAATCAAAAAAAAAAAAAGGAATTTTACTGAAAAGGAATTTTTTTAAATTTTAAAAATGTCAATGATCATTTCAAAACATGTATTCACTATTATAAATATGATAAGACTATAAAAAGTTGTCGGATACCTACCTTTGACTGACCGAAGAAGAATTGTGTCGTCTAAAAGACTAAAATTTTAAACAAACTTCTTTCTGTTCACCAAAATTCAAATAAAATTTTATTGCATTCCTTAATGCGATAATAAATCTTGGCCCACATTTAGTTGAAAAATGGAAGACATTTTTTTTTTTTATTTTAATGATAAAAGATATTATCGAAAAATTACTTCTTAATGAAGAATGCGAGATTATCGAGAAAGAACTGTGTTCAAAAACACAGTAGGAAAAAATAAAAATTAAAAAAAGGTTTTGTTAAGATTTATACAAACTGAAAGGTTGAAAATTAAATTGGTCACTTGATACACCGTTAAATGTCTAATAGAATCTCTCCATTAGTAAACACAACTTGCATACAAATTTTGAAATACATGTTGCCAAGACCGACAAAATAATTTAAACAAAATTTAAATTACTTTTTTCTAAAATTGATTTTATTGATTTTTGCCTTAAATATGAAGGATATCGAAGACACTTGATATCTTCTATTTCCCACTGTAAACCATAAGATAGCTTGATATAAAAATTAAATATTTTTGCCACCAAAATATTTTTAATTTATTTCTCAACACAAAAGTTAAAAATAAAAAGTATGCCTGTGTATAGGAAAAAAAAGTGGGACAACAAACTCCTGCGTGCATCCTGTGGGTGGTGGCAACATACATATATATTTGTGTATGTGTGAGCGTGTATAAATGTTATCTTGTAGCAAAAGTCTAGCTCGCACACTTGCAACACACAACATGAAACGCCTTCTTCCTTTTCCTGTTTTGAGTAACAAAAATAAAAAACAAAAAGAGGGGGTGAATATGCAACATATTTTTATATTGTATTTAACACACCGTTAAAAAGCTTTAAATTTTGTGTGTAATGAAGGATATCTTTTATATGTGTGTAGGTAAGTACGATTTTATAAAGTATTTGAAATATATGGATTCATGTATTTTAAGACTTTAATCACCATGTCGAAAGTGATTAAACAGTTTGCTTTGTAGTATTTTCTGTCAAACCACATTATAAGATTTGAAACTTTCAGCATTGAAAACAAAACGACAAAACAATCCTCTAATTATTTATTCTAAATTGGTTGCATAAGTGAGTTTTTATTTATTCTTCCTTTTTTACATTTAAGCGGTTATTTGTGTATTTTAATTTCAATTAAATTAGCTCTACTAGAATCTTCATTTGTTTGCAATTAAAAGGATACAAATTAAAACAATTAAGGATATAAAAAAAGAACTGTAGACAAACTTCGTGGTGGCAGTATAAAATTGCTTTTTACATTTTTAATTCTTTTGTTTTTAATTATATGTATTCTTAACTTCAATGTTCAAGCGGCATATGTATGCAGTATGATAAGTAGGTAGTTGAAAAAGAACAATTTTGTAAAATTAGGTTTGAGTTTTTGTTGTTATTTTGGTGTTGTCATTTGTTAAAGTAATTGAAATTTTACATTTAGCAACAATTGCAGACACTCTCTTCTGTGGGTGATTAATTGCATTTTAAATGGTTACAGTTTGCAATTGTCTAACTGTTGTAGAATTTTATTACCCTACATCATTGTGGAATAGTTAATCTAAATTTTCATTTCAATTAAGTATATTAAGATCATACTACTTTTTATCAAATCAATAAGCAATAAAAAATTTGCTTATTATTTGTATCCTTAATTTTTTCTTAAACTATTATTAAGCTTTTATTTTACTTGCTTTATTAATTTCATTTAACAAGTAAATATTTAACAATTATTCCTCCCAAACAGAGTTCAACTAAGGTCATGTCCGGAGAACTAATTCATGTATTTATATCATTCTTTGAAAAAACAGCAAAAAGAACAACAACATCAGAGAAATGTGAAATGTTTCCATTAAATGGGTGTCAACAAAAAGAAAGAGAAAAATAAAAATAAAAAAATATCATTTTACCTACAAACAATACTGAGGGATTACAATGTATTCATACACATCTATAAGGATATATATGAATACATTATATATGAAAGTTGTAAATGTATGTGTACAGTGTATAAACATAAAATATGTTAAATATGTTTTAAATAAAATATAATATATGTACTATAATAACATATTTTTTGTTATACGCCATGCTTATTTTGAATTTACCTTTAACAATTTATGTATTTAGTTGTGTGAGCGTACCCCAAAAGAAAAATATAAAGAAATAATTGTTTAAAGCCGTCAACAAAACACTGTATTATTATTATGGCTGCCTTTTTTAAATATGAATTTTTTATACCCATAAAACATACAAAATTATATAGACGATTTTTCGGTTCATTTATACAACGGCCATTATTAAAAAAACAACAACATTGTATTCTTTAAAGAAAACATGCATACATTTTATTAAGTATAAAGATAATAAAAAAAAAAATTTTAAAGCATGCAAACTATTGTTATCGTACCACATAAAGGTAAGACAATTTATAAGTAACTAATATGAACAGTTTATTTCTTTTAAATAGTTGTCTTATTCCCAATACAGTACTATTTTTGGCGTAATGGCGGACAGTTGAAGTGAAATTAAGACGGACATCTAGTTTTTATAGTATTTGGGTCATAACTATTTTGTTTATAAATCTTATATAAGCGAAATACTTAAACCAAATTTCGTCTCTAGATGCACATAGCAATTGACATTGCGTTGATCTTCGCAAGAACCTACAATATATTTAGAATAAAACGCGATTTAAATTCTTATAATCGCTTAAAAATAAAAATATTATTAAACATTTTCTAAAATTTATCAAAAAAAAAAAAAAAATAAAATAAAATAAAAAATACTTTGTCCAAATATACTATATTAAGGCAAAGTATATTAAGACAAAGTATTTTATTTAATGTTTAATTTGTTGCATAATTTTTGGGACAAAAATAATAAATATATGGAATATTTAGTTAGTTATTCCAGGTAAAATGCAATAAGTTCTATAGTTTTTGTTTAATTTTAAAAATTATATCTTCTTATATTTACAAAATGACTAAGAATTATTACATCGTTTTATAAGCCTCTAAAGAAAAACTTATTATAAATTTTAGTTAAACTGATACTGCTGAAACGTATGATTTTTCCACTTCCTAATAAAAAGTTTATTTTTATTATATATTTGTTTAATTATATAAATCATACACAGATAAAATAGTTAAGAAAATTTTTCAATTATATTTATAATTATTGTTATATTAAAATTTAATAAAATAATTTATTATTTATAAATTTGCTTCCATAAAAATTGACAACTCAAAAAAAAAAAAAAAAAAAAAAAAAAATAATTCAAACAAAAAAGAAAAATATTTGGAAAAATAAAGATTGGTTCTTGTTTGTTAATATAGTATGAAGTGCAGGTAGTTGTGGAATATTCGGTAAGTACAAGTTTTTAATTTTTAATGAGATCATTAAACGTTCTGTTGTAATTAGCTCTTTAAAAGAATGTATATAAAGTGTAACTATTTGCTTATTATTTTTTCAGTGCAGCTATCGTACGTCATTCCAATAACAACACAATGTTAAAGTCATGACTTTTTAAGCTATTTTTCAGATATTTTTTTATTTTTATTTTATTTGCTGGGTAATTTACATACATTATTGTGGATTTGTATTATATTTTATATATATCTCTTATATTTTGAAATAAATAACTTTATTGAAAATTTTGCAATTTTTCGAGTGGTAATTTTAGGGCAATGGTACAGATTTAATTAATTTTTGAATTACATGAATTAATCACTTGGTTGAATATACACAAAAATTCAATAATATTTTTCATTTATTTAATTAAGAAATTTTATTGAAATTTAAAAAAAAAAATCAATAAAAATTTTAATTAATATCAACAATTTTGTAATTGAAATCCATTTTTATTTTTTCTGTGTATATGAAAATCGTCTTCATAAAAATAATATAATTCGACAACATGTTCTATCACTCTTAAATAGGGTTTTGGAATTCCCGGACTTTTTAACTTCACGGGAAACGGAGGTGAAAAAATTGCGTTTCCGGGAATTCCTGGTGTTCCTGGGAAAATGTAAACTTAACTTAAACCATATATATTGTTAAAGAAAATATGCAGTTTTTTTTTTTATAGTGTTGTATAAAAACATTATTGAAACTTAAAACAACGGATAAAAAACAAATGTAAATCTCGTTTTGAAAGCTCTTCGATTGAAGTATGTAATATAAATGTGCTGAAATCAAAAAAGCTATTATTTAATTATTACATGCCCATGATGAAAAATTCTATATTAAAAGTTTTTCAAAACCTACCAACTACAAGTTATTTTCTTGGATAAAAGCACTATTTAGTTTTATATGAACAGTTTTTATAACACTATACATATAGTATAAAGTCGAAAATTGTATATAAGACTTTTCGTCAGCGCAGTGACTATATGTAATGAATTTTCTTAAAATTTATTTTTAGAACCATCTTTTTTGTCACCAATTTACTAAAAAATATTTTGTTTTATATATTTGAAATTATAAATTATAAACTATTATAAAAAATTAATAATTTATTTTGCTTTCTATTAACATCTTTTCAAAGAGTAGCTACTTCATAGTCCAAAACTACTCGCAGGGTGTTTTCATGATAGCATTTACTATTAATGAATTTAAGTCATGATGATTTAAAACTTTTCAAGACGAGCTTTCAGGATACAGTCTTTTCTTAAATATTTTTACCGTTTTTGGAGTGTTATTTTCCTTTCTTATAATTATCTACAAATATTTAGTATTTGGATATTAAGAAATTTTTAATTGGATTTTTTGTAATTTCATCAAATTTTCGAATGAACATTTCATCGAATGTTGTCAAAAGTTTTGATGATAATCATATTAAGGAAAATTATGTGCGTTTTATGTCAATTACAATGTTATAAATTTCCAATTAACTAATTTTTTTTATTAAAAGCGAAATGAAATATGAACCTAAGATACAACGGATTTGTCAAAATGGTATAACTTTAATTTCCCGTTTTCCCGGGAATAAATAAAATTTTTCTCGGAAACGTTAGTTGATTATTTCTCGCGATTTCCCGAGCGGGAATTTCCGTTTTTCAAACCCTACACTTGAATCATTTTAATTTTTTTAGTATAAAGATTATCGATAATTGTTGTTTTCGGGTCCTGTTATTTTCACATTTATTTCTGATTTGGGCGATTAATTATATTATGGAAGGGAAGTATGTAGAGTTCGTAGTTACTGTAATAATACAAGTTTACAAATTTGGCTCAACTTTTAGACCTGAGTAGATAAGAACTAATTTTAATATAATTTTTTATATTTATTATAAGATTGGTTCTAGTTTTCGAGTACTCGCGTGTTGAAGTAAATATTAATTTCAATTATATTCTAAATGTTAGATTATGTTGCTAATCATGTAAAAATACTGAAATGGCATTTTAATTTTAAACGTTTTTAATACGTTTTCGAATGTTATATAACCTCTAAAATTTGAAATTTTATGTAAATGCTCAGAGGTTCGTATTTTTATTACATTTGTTTAATTAAATGTATTGGATGATTTGATTAGTGATTTAAATTTACTGAACCATTTAGCAATGGTTATCGCATCGTAATTGCAGGAGTAAAAACTGTTTGACACTCTAACAAAATTCAATTTAAATGAAACCAAAAGTTATGAAAACAATAAGAACATAGATTTATTTCATTTGATAAATTCACCGTTCGGTGTCATTTGTGGCGAAAACAAAACCACTTATAAACGTACAGAATACTTTTTGATCACCTCTTTACACAAAAATTTACCTTATCAAAAACTTCTTGACAAAAAGGAAAAATGTTTGTCAACTCTAATATACGAAATATAACGTCCAATAAATCGCCAGCTGGGAGAGAATTCGAAAGTGTTGTTCTCAACATTCTCGATAATCGAAAACCTCTTGATTCAAACCAAATAATGGTGAGTTGTTGCAAAACTACCACAAGATTAGAGCTCGAATATTTTCGAAAACTAATTTTCTTTATTCTCGATTCCATAGCGTAATGAGTATCAAGAAAGGAGAGCTAGTAGAGTTTGGATTTGGATTTTGAAACGAGAACATAGAGAATGGATGAGTGCGTGAAACAGACCCCAAACAATACAAACGACTCAATTTTGCAGCTCCACAATTCCGATTAATAATTTTCTATTATTGAATAAATTTGTTATCAGATCTCAAATAGACAAAAAGAAAAAAAAAACAATGAAGTGCTTCCAAAAAAGAATATTTTCATTACTTCAAAAGTAGAACTAATATCGTATTTTAGGCTTTTTTGGAAGTTATTATTAACTACTTCCAAAAAAGTGAAATTAAATATATATTTTAGGAGGAAAAAAGTTATAGTTTCTAAAAACCTAAAAATTTCAAAAAATTTAAAAGCATTTTTTATCTACGAGTATTAATAAGAGTGTGTGCCAAACGCTCTTATTAAAATTTTCATATGGTGAAAAAATTTTATAGTTTTGCCAAACGAAAACTTTTTTCATTGATAAATTATAACAAATTCGTTAACAAAATTTCACAAAACTTTCAGAAAATTTAATATATTTTTAAATACATAATTACTTGTTTTTATGAAAAAATAACAATTTTGTAAAGTGAACACTAAAATACACAAACGATTTTAAAATATTTTTTGATTGTCAAAATTTTCTGTTCATTTGTGAAAAATATATGTGTAAACCTATGGGCTAATGAAGTTTTATTCACCTCATATGTTTAAAAAATTTATTATGCTACATAGGTACTTTGCTACTGTTTGGCACACACCCCAAGGCTTAAATAGAATTTTTATAAAAAATTTATAAACATACTTAGTTTTAAGAGAAGTACTGCAAAAGCAATGAATAAAAAGCATAACAAAGAACATCCTACTAATGACAACCATGGGTTAAAAAAAGACTTCTGCAGCCCTTTTTCAGCACAAGGTACTTCTTTCCAATGACAAAAAAATGTTAAAATCATGACTTTTTCAACTCTTTTCCATTTTTTATTTCTTTTTTTCGGCTGCGGAGTAAAAAAATATTATTGTTTATATCTCGAAAACTAAAACCAATTTTTGAAAAATAAACGAAGACCAGAATTCAGCATTATAAATAGCTTTATAAATCAATTTTTATTGCTCCAGTCTAAAACATTGTATACCTGTGTAATTATTTATATGAATTTTGTTATTTTACTGCTTCAGTAGTACCGAATCAATTCCAAAATCATTTTTATGCAAATTTTGTCTTCAGATTGCATTGCAAAATTACGTGAAGATATGCAAAAGCAAATATATTAAGAAAATTTTTATTAATGCATATGAGTCCTAAGTTATTGATCAATTCTCTTACGTATTTCAATAATTCACACACGAATAAGAAATATATACTTTAGTACCTGAATCTAACAAAGACATTGTAAGATGAGAAAGAGTGTTTTTTTGTTCTTGTTTGTTGTTCATCATAACTCGATCATTCAATAGCGTTAATTATTTCCGTTTTAAGTCATGGCACTTTTTAATAATTTTTTGTACAAACACTAGAATTTGGTATGAGTTGGCCATCAAAGTTGGCTAAGCAACCACCAATAAGTAAATACAAATACGTCAATAAAGTGGTGTTTACATGAAAATGTGAGAATAGTGTATATATATATATGATTAAGTAGTAGCAAGAAAAAAAAAAAAACAAGTAAAAACATGAAAAATATAAAATAGAATACAGTAGCGTGTTTCCGTACTTTGAATAAGTTTGTTTACATTTTTTGTATGTATTACTATCTTTTATTTTTATTTTTTTTTTTTTTTTTTTTTTTTTTGAAACACGTCATTTTGTTTTCTGTTGTATTTTTTTGTGGCATGAAACTGCCAGTAACAAAATAAAGAAAACAAACAAATATATGTATCTACATAAATAAATAAAATATGCACGAAATTAGAGAGCCACAAAATAAAACATGGGAGCCATTCTATCAAATCACCAACAAAAGCCACAACAAAAACATAAAAAATCTACCAAAAAGTTTCGTGTTTTGTTACTTAATTTAATTCAGGTAAATTTTTTCCTTTTTTTTATCTTAATCGCATAAAAAACTTTAGACGAATATTTGATACCGTCATACAATTTGGTCTCACTCTGTATCTGTTTAAAAGCCCTCAAACCATTTGTGGCAAGAACTAAAATCAAATGGAGAAACATTTTTATATTTCACAACAATAAAACCACAATGTAAATATATACATATGTATTTATGTATCTTTGTATTGTGTAGAATTAACCCCCACCCCCTCAAAAAAAAAAAAAAAAAAAAGAGAAATACAAAAAGGAAATGAATTTTAAGGTAGTTAAAACGAGATATAATTTTTATTTCTATAAAATTGTATTATAAAACATTTTCTTAACCCACAGAGAGCTGCATCAATCGCAAAAACAGAAATAAAATAAAATGCAGGTATATATTAATATGAAATTTAATATCTTACTTCTCTTTGATGAAATTGTATCAAAACGGCATTGTAAAAGCAAGTGTTTAAGCAACGTAAGCAAGTTTAAATTATTGTGAAAAAAATCCTACAATTATCGTCATCAAACCACTAGTAAGTTACGATTTGTGATATAGATTGTAAATTGAATAAGTGATCAACATTTTTACAGTTGAAATCATTGAATTAGTACAGATTATTTATTCTGACGTAGACATTTCTATTTATTTGATTCAGTAAATGTATTAAATTTTCTGGAACAACACCTAATGGGTTAAATAAAAACGTACAAATAATTTTTAAAGAATCTCACAGAAAAAAAAAGCATTAAATATAAAACAAAAATTAAGAAAAAAAAAACATCTCTAAAATATGGCATTGAAATTTCTACAAAGTTCTCACACTACAATTTTAGTTTAATTTAAAAAAAATTTGTTTTCTCATCCTATTATTTCTATTTGAAACATAATTTTGTTTTCTTCGGCTGCTTCTTATTATTTTTAAACTACCCACAAAAAAGAGCAACAAAAATTCTTTGGACCATGACCAAAACTCAGACGTAATAAACAGATTGCAATTTCCCGCCAATGAAAGAAATAATTTATAAATAATAAAAAAAAAAAAAAAAATACATTCATACATATATTTTTGACCATAAAAGTATTTTTTAGTTGCTAAAGAAAAAACTAGATTTCTTTCTTAAAATTATACAAATGCCAAACCCACCAAAAATAGCAATAAAATAAGAAGGAGTTTACATTTCAAATTGTTTTTCTTTAGGGTAAAGTTTTGTGGTTTTTAATAAATTAAAAAAAAGTTTAACTAAAAAAAAGATAAATATTTTTATAAATTACAAATTGAATGCAATATTCCTATTAAAGTTTTTTCTTTAAAGCCAATTTGTTTTTTGAATATATAAATAAAATAATTTTACTTACTTATAGCATTATCACCTGTAAAGAAAAAAAAAAAACATGAATTCATTAAATCTTTTGCTAAGATTACTCAAGAAATTTAAATATACATTTTATTATATGTATTTTAAAAATGTATTTCAAATTAACACTTTAAATTGTTACTAATAATTCCTGTGAATTTTACGTTTAAAAAATGTCAATAAAAAACTGTTAAAAACACCAACTAAACCAACCAACCATTAACAACTTATTTATTCTCTTTTTACATCATTTATCTGTGTTTTGTTACGAAAAAAGAAATAAGTTGTTAAACATAAACTGCTGAAAAATCTATTAATTTTGCCAGACTTTATTATAAACGACTCCTTGATATAAAATTTATTTGTGTGCTTGTAAAAATATTTGTTAACAAACAACCCATAAAATTCCTTTCTTTAAGTACTCGTACTTACATATTTAAATTTCGACAAGGTGTGACTAGCAGACAATGAAGTGCTAAAATAATGTGAGAATAAAATACTTAAACTTTACAAAATTTTTATTACTTTAAAATTTATTTTACAATTTTTTTTTTTTTTTTTTTGTAAAGAATTTTGATTTTCAAAAATAATTCTTATACTAAATTATTGAGAAATTTATATAAGTTATTCACAAAAAGAGTTTCAAAATTACGGCACTTTATAGTGATCAATTATTTTAACAAAAATTTTTCGGTTCTGACGTGCTAGCTATTATTTCAAAAACCTTTTCTTCCACTTACTAGGTTTTTTTCTTTATTCCAGATAACAAATTGTTGTAAAATTTTCTTTTCTTTCGGATATCGGAATTATTATTGCCTAATTTCTGATCTGTATAGTGAATCTTTTAAGAAAAATAAAATATGTAAAACATGAATTTTTAATACTTTTTAATTCCCTCCATTCCCATCTTAATTTCCCATAAATGAAGATTCAAGTAATGTTCTCTTGAAATAGTGAAAAACCAATTGAAATATTACAGACTCTTTGAACATCTTATGCCAATAAACATAATATTTCTGAATTTTATTTAAATATTTTCTACTGCTGTTTACTAAATAGTTATTATTTGCTTACTCTTTTACGCAAATACTTGTAACTGGAAACATTGGTACAAAATTACACCATTCAGTTTCAATAGTCTATCAATCCTTTCAAATTATATATTGCGTGATCGAATCAAAAACAAAGAATTTATACCGCATTGATACCAAATTCAGACCATATCAGTGTCGAATTATTAAATAACATCATGCATTTTTATTTAAAAGTTTCAAAAGAACGGTGTAGAAAATTTTCGATGTGACACCAATTGTTGTCATTTTTTGTGAGAAATATATATGTGAAATTTAACATTTTGACAGTGTATTCGAAATTTTTAAAACTGATTTATGTTGTCTTCAAAATCACTCGAGAAATGACATAGCGTACGTTATGGACTTTACGTACGCTATGTCATTTCTCGAGTGATTTTTCATGTGGCAGTATTATATTTTGCCAGGTCAAATTTTTCTATAATTATTATTATTATTTTTTTGTTAGAACTGTTTAAAATTATTAAGACCTTCCCATTGACTGGTCTCTTTAAACTAAAAAACAAAATGTTATTTTAATACTTTTAACAATGGCTTTAATACTTTTAACAATGGCTTTTAAATATTTGCAATTACAAATATAAAAAATTCGTCGTTTACATTAGTATTAAGTCTTTAAATTTATAGCTATTTATTGACTCTAATAAATATCTCCACAAAACAAATAAAAAATGCATACATTTGAGCAACTCTGAAGATTGTCTCAATATATTCAAACAAAAATAAAATATGTAGTTTTTGAGTGCACAATTCAATGAAGTAGAAAAACCTGCAGTAGAGCATAATATCAAAACCACCTTTAAATCATTTGATTACAAAGCCAACAGCTTTTCCACACCCTTAAAAAATGTAAACTATTTAAATCGAATATATTGCCACTCAACCGCTTTACTAGCTACCAGTCAAGAATCAGAGGTAAAAAATTTCACAAACACACTCTTGAACGAAAGTACACACACACACACACACAAAGTGTGCTCTTACCTATTCAAGTTTCCTGTCATTTTAAGGAAAGACATCCTTGGCGGATATAAGAAATGCCAGCCATGCTTTTGTGCAAAAAAAAAAAAAAAAAATAAATAAAACCATAAATTTTTAAAATTGTGTTAGAGATATGCAAAGTAAAGTATTTTTTTCTGTAAATAATATGATAAAGAAAACAACGACTTTAATTTCTAAAATAATGTATACTAAATTCTGCATATCTTTAATATATGAGTAGAGTAAATAAATAAATTTGTTACATACATTTTAAAAGGCATCGATAAGAAAAACAATTATTAACCCTAGAGTTTCCGGCCAGAAAAAATATACTTTATAAAAGTTTTAGTTGACCAAAGTCAAATGCAGCATATGGACAAGTGTTGGTCAACTACATAGTAAAGACCGTTTCCAAGAAAAGTCTAAAAAAAAATTAAAGTTATTGGTAAAACTTTTAAAGATAAAAACTTCAAAACAAAATATGAACTTTAACTCTAAATATCTAAGGGAAGTCATCACTTGTCTGTTGTATAAGAACTATGTTTATTATATTAAATATATTTACTATGGCGAAGTAAATTAAAGTTTATACATACATATATAGACTTTTTATGTACTTTGTATATTTTTTAATAAAACTCATTGAAAGCAGTGAAGTGAAACATAGTTTAAGTTATGTACTTTCCAAAATATAACCTAAATCTATCACACCAATATTGGTGCAAAATGTAAAGCTGTAGATATCATTAGAGCAATTCTTAGGGGCCCAAGAGCCTTTTAAGTCAAAGTACTTTTAGAAATTACTATACCCACCATCAAATAAGATGAGGGTATATTGGGTCTGTCATTCCGTGTTTAGCGGGACAATAAAAAAATCATTTAATACCCCATAAAGTATATATATATATATATATACATATATATATATATATATATATATATATACCAAACCTGGACATGATCCGTTCACTTTACCGCCCACTCCCATATAAGGTGAAATTTCAAATTAGGGTGGCACAGAAAGTTACAGATGCTGGGTATAACATATTCGGCCGAGACGAATATAACTTGTTTATAGATATATTCCTTAAAGTTTTTTCTAGTTATGGACTGATTTTTTGATATGTTAAAAATTGTTTTGAAAAGTCCTCATTGAGAACTAAAGCAGTTCTACACAAGAAGAGATGAACAGAGTAAACATCTGTGTCAACTTTGTCAAAAACATAATTAAACCAGCATTATCGTGACGAATCAAATCAAGAGACACAAGGCTTAGTGAAAGTCACATCAGTGACCAAAAATAACCACGCTTTCTAATGGGAAGCCAGTGTTCAGGTGGGATGTGCAAATTCTTACAATTCACAATATTTTAGACACCAAGTGACTAACCACTACAAAGTGTACTATTTATCCACAATTTGATTGACAACACGCTGCTACAGTGAAAAAAAATTATTGTTACATAGTGTAATTTGTAAATGTGGTTGAGTAGATTATTAGACCATTTTTAGAGTTCTGGATATACACGCAAAATTGGGAGTTATATAAAAAACATTTTTATCTCGAATACCTGTTAACCTACTCGTATTTAAGTATTTTAAACACTTCACAACCATTTTCGACCCACTTTTCGACTTAGAAAACTTATTACACCCCACACCACCATGGGTGGTTGGAGTATTATGCGTTTGTGCTGATGTTTGTAACGCACAGAAAAAATCATAGAACACTCACCTTAAAGTATAGCAATCGACTCAGAATCACTTTTTGAGCCGATCTATCTGGCTGGACGGGCTGGCTTTCTGTCAATGTAAACCTTGTGCACAAAGTCGCAAGTTTGAAAATAATTCAATGATATTTGGCAAGAGGGACTTTCATGACACAAGGACGAATCCTATTGCAATTGGTGATGATCGGTTCATTATTTCACCTAGCCCCCATACAAATGCCCCCCCGGAATAGGGGTTTAACGTTCATAAATGCCTTAAATACAGCAATATTTTATTGACATTCGGTGTAAGGTAGTTTTGTATACGTATCAATCATTGTGCCAAATGTCATGAAGATCGGTCCGAAAATCACTTTAGCATGCATAAATATTAATATTAAAAATCACTTTAGCGTGCATAAACATTAATATTAATAATTATTATTATTTTAAATATTATTTTTAAAGCATGAATTTGTTCACTTTACGCGGTGTGACTTTTTTTCAATAACTCAGAAACTATTGACAATTCCAGCGCAATACTCAATGAAAATATAGAGAAAGAATTCATCGTCCATGTATGAAACATATATTTTTTTAACAAATTTAAAAATACCACTTTTTGATATACACGACCGTGAAATTTAATTCACGAAATAACGATCATCCAAATTTAAAAAAACATGTTTCAGGTATCATTGTAAAGATAATTTTAGTACCTTTAACTATAGACCTCAATGTTATAATACATATATTTTAGAAGATATTCGTATTTTTATAAAGATAATTTATCTTTTTTTTTTTTTTTTTTGTTTTGAAGTACTTTAAGTTGCGAACCATCGCGGAAATCATGGCATTTGCGGTACCAGTGATAATGTTAATATTGTTGCCAAATTTTTATAAAATTTCTAATTTTTTGAGGAAGTGAAAGTGATTATAAACGAAACTATAGGAATTGAAAAAATATACATATACATATATATATGTATATACATTTTCACAATTAAAATATATTAATGGTAACTTTGATAACTTTAATATGACACCTCAATAAATGTATCATCATAAATACTTTGAAAGATATTTAAAATTTTCTTTATAATCGGAACAATTACTGCATTTTCCAACATTTTGAAGAAACAGGAAGTGCGATTTTCATAAAATTTCCACAATGTAATGAAATGACATGTCAAAATTGATGATAAAAACTCTTTGTCGTAAGTAGACTGTTTTTAACCAGCTCTGAAAGTTTTATTGCAACAACAATGCGGAGAATTCATCAACTTTTTTATACATGAAGTTTGACACTTCAGCGGATAAGCCAAAATTGTACTCATATGGAAAGTGACAGTTCTAAGTACTAAAAGAAATAATCAGTTGATTAAGTAAGGTCATCTTTTGGAATTCGACTTGCCGTTATGAATAAAAATATAATATACTTTTCTTTTCTTTCTTTCTAATGCCGTTTAAAAATCTTAAATTAGATAAAAGATATTGGATACAAAAGTGTTTAAAGCCAAAAATAATTTGTTCAATGAAAATAAGGCCTTATAAAATATGATCCCTAAATTTAAAGTTTAAATTCATTTATTTAGTTATTAAATGCAAAAATATAATAGTAAAAAAATATAATAAATAAATAAGTGCAAATATTAAAATCATCATGATGGAAATAATATTGTCTGCTAGCAAAACTATTACCAACTCATATTGGGAATACTATTGCTAGCAAATATTTATCACCAGGGAAACCACTAATATGCAATTGCATGTTTCATCCTGGAACAAATAAAGCATTTTGGCATCGATTTGTATGTGCATATTTTTGCATCTTTTACCTTAAAAGCATACTTTTGAATTTATAGATTTTTAGTGCATATTTATAGCATATTTTGTAATTTTTTGAGCATATTCTACCCATTTGGAGCATATTTTGAAATTTTTAGGGTTTTTCTTATAAAAGATATAATGAAACCAAAATTATTTAAAATTAACTTTAAATAGCACCCATCATTTTATCGTTAATGAGCTTGTATTGTAGCAACAAGATCGAAAATATATAAACAGATTAATTGATTTTATTTAAGCGATTTTTAATTGATCTTGATTAAAGCCATTTTTGAAATGTAATATAGAGGACTTGCATGAATAACATCAGTTAGTGTTGTAAAAATAATATATGTATATGATAATTTTCATAATTTCAGAACTAATAATGTCTAGAATTAGATGGGCAAGCGAATGGAAAATCAATGAAGTGGAATCAAATTTCGACACAGTTGGTAAATTTCAGTTTTGCCTTATTATGTAACATTAGAATATTAATAAAGCACTTTGTTTGTTTTAATGAAAAAAAAATCAAAAATTTTTGTTTTTAGAGCATATTTTTCGTTTTTTGCAGTATATTTTTTGAGCATATTTGTGGTTTCCCTGTTTATCACTGACAAACAAAATATTATATCTATACAATTGCAAATACATAAATGAATAGAAAAAAAATAAATAAATAAAATAGTGGTTGTGGCAAGAACAAGATAATTTTCAACATGATACGCAATAATTTGTATGTTTTCCTTTTCATGACTCTTTCTCAGTCTAAGGGGATTTTTTTACGTAAAAATAAGTTTACAATGAGAATTTGCTTTTTCGTTGCCTAATGAAAAGTTAAATGTAATCAATGTCTTTAACGAAGTATCTTTATATTTCAATACATATTTAGTTTATTAAATTATTAAATAATAAATTGAAATACCACAAAGAAGAAAATAAAATGAAAATAGGTCTGACAGAAGAAGCAATGCATTGCAATGTTAATTACATTTTAAATATTAAAAAAATAACATAGGACAATACGGATTCTGTGGCGAGAGATACTTAAATAAATTGTGTTGAAAGAAATTGTTATTTTTCTAAAAATAATTCAAAATCGAAAAATACAAAAACCGCTCTTTTATCATAAAACTGGATGCGATACAAGTAAAACCATCTTTATTTCATTAATATCGTTGCATAATTGTCGACCATATTCATAATTAAGTGAAGGGGTCATATATAAAAATGAATAAAAAAATAATAGTAATAATAAAATTATTTCTAAAATAAAAACATTTTAATAGGAGTACGGAAAATCGTTTTTCTAAATGATCATTTTTGATTTTGGAGGATTATATATATATATATATATATATATATATATATATATATATTCGAATAAAGCGAATAGTTTATTTTTTTGCAATTGAAATGCTTTTATTATTATTTATAAACAAATTTTTTCTACCGCTAAATTTAAATAAATTCACCTTTAAAAAATTCACCTACGAAAATTTGAGCTTTTTCAAAATCAAATTTTATAAGAACAAGAGACTTAAAGCTACTTAATTTTTGAGGAATTTTGACAGGTTGCAGGTTTGTTACTCATAAAAGGGAACTTCTGAAGACGGATTGTTCATATCATTCGATGTCGTTCTAAAATTGACATTGAGATATATTTCAAAGAAAATTAACTTTTTTTTATCGTATTTTTAACAGTAACAGTTTTTTTTTAGCTAAAATTAATTTAAATTTAAAATAGATTTTTAAAATTTCCAGGAGAATCGGAGCTTTACAGGTAAGAGGTGTAGTAAAGCAAGCTGGTTAAAAAAAGTTCCTCGTCATCGGAAGGATAGAAATTTCAAAATATCATAAAACACGCTCTCATATATTTTGTCGATTTTTTGACTTGTAGAAAAATAAAAATCTTGAATAAAATTAATATCTCGAATGAAAAAGGTTTATATGTAGTACATCAAATATGAAGATAATCTGGTGACTTCTTGTCAAAAAATAGCATTTTTTTTAAATTTAATTTTTTTCCTAGAATAGACGATATATTTACTTTTATGCTTTTTTAAAAAATATTTCTAATAAATTGTTAACTTTTTACATGTTACTGTAATTTTTTACAATAAAATTTTTAAAGAAACTAAATGTTTTACGTTATTCCTATTATTTTTTTAATTATTCAAATAATTCGAACAATTTTAAATATCAGATCGAAGAACTCAAACAAACTAAAATGCCTTGTTCGAATTAATCATTTTGTTCGAATAACAGAAAACCGAAAAAAATAGAAAAAACACTTATTAAGGCAGTACAAAATTTGACGATTCGAAATTCGTTGTAATTTATTTTTTCAAAGTTAAATTTTTAAAGATTTTTAATTCTTTACCACATGAAATTCATTCCATATCTAGTTTACCGATAATAATTTACTTATGATCAAATTTTCTAATAATTTCTAATAATTTTTGTAAAAAGAACATTTCTAAAGAGAAAAATATATTAAAATCAATATTCGTATCAAGGGTAATTAGAAAAGCATATATTTAATTTAATTTAATTTAATTTAATTTGCATATTTGAAAATTTTTGTTTTGTATATGAAAAAATGTGAGTCGATTTTTCTAATATTAATCCCAGTTAGACATTTTTTAAGACATCATGAAGTAGATATTCATTTATGTCGTGACAGAGTTATTGCTGACATTGTCCCCTATTGCTATATAAAAATCAAATAAATGACACCTAATGACATTTTCATATATTTTTTCAAGATTAATTAAGATCTTTAATGCATTTTAAACAAGATCTGATGATTAACTTTAAAAAATACTAAAATTACAGTTTAACAAAAAAGTATTACCTTTAACTTTTTTACAATCAGCTTTGAAAATCAATCAACAGTACTACCAAAGGCATTAAGACAATTTTTGATTTTGGTCACAATATTTCTAGTTTTAGTCAATTGTAGGAAATGTAAAATGTAACTTGTCATCACCTAATGACTTTTACCTGTGGAATCACATATAGAATTGTCGTTGTGACTGAATTTCGAAGTGGAATATTATAAAAAGTAAATATGTAATTGTTTTAAATAATAAGTAAACATTTTAATGAAAAAAATCAATATTTTGTAAAATGCTAGAAAAAGAGAAATCGTAGATTGGATATTCAATTAAAAATGCATCTAAAAATATAATTGCAATAAAAAGCATTTTTAAATTTTAAATCAATTTTAAAATCTTTTTCTTAAAGATGACAACAATACAGTTTAAGCTGGATTTTATGGGCGATTCCTGGAAGTGGGTTTATATGGGAGCTATGGTAAATTGTTGTTTCTACTTATATAAAACTTATTTCTGTCGAATATTAACTGGATGCTAAAATTCTTATAGGATTTATGCGCGTAAAAGAGATTTTCGAAAGAGGTGTTTATATAGGAGCTATGGTCAATTGTAGACCGATCTTCAGAAAATTTGGTACAAAGATTGACACGTATACCGAATTTCTTTGCAGTGAATTTCATTAAACTACTCTTATTTTTGAAGCATTTTTGAATGTTTAAACTGTATTGCGGGGAAACATTTCTATGGGCGCTAGGTGAAACAATGGACTAATCACAACTAATTTCGATAGGCTTCGTCACTGTATCATAAAAGTCCCACGTGCCAAATTTCATTGAATTACCTTTAAAATTGCGACCCGTACTATGTGCACAAGGTTTACATGGACAGTCAGGTAGCCGTCCAGGGACATCGTTAGATCGATTTAAGAAGTATTTCTGATTCGATTGGTATACTTTAAAGTGGATGTTAGATAACGTTTTCTATGCGTTATAAATATCAGCACAAACACATAATACCCCAACCACTTATGGTGGTGTAGGGTATAAAACTACAACAATATTTACAAAAATACACAGTTATTTCTCGTATTTGGATGTAATAAATTGCTATCATTTTCGCACACTTTAAGTGTACAGATTATTTCACAATGGTCGAAATCACTGATCAAGTGCGATTTAATTCAAATTTTGAATGCTTCAAATCGATAAATATTTTATGATATACATATTATCAATACTTCACTAAGTGAATTGACATTCTTATTTTTGTTTTGTTTTAAATATTCCCAAAACTGTAAGTGGTCAAAATTAGCAAATGTTGAAGCAAGTGCATTTAAAGAATATGGCACCTATTTACTCAATGTGTATCGAAGAAATAATTGTTTTGGTAAAAGGATGAAGCATACCGGAATTGGTTATGATCGGCACATTATTTCATCTAGCCCCTATACAAATGTCTTTCCGAAATAAAGGTTTAACGCTCATAAATGTTTATAATATACAAATATTTTAATGAAATTTCATGTAAATAAGTTTTGTTTAATTATAAATATTTGTGAAGATCGGCCCATAATTGATCATAGTTCTCATATAACCCCTCATCCGAAAATCACTTTAACGCGTATAAATCCCTTATAAACGTTAGTATTGTGATTATATTTGACTCACATAACTTTTATATAAGTAGAAAGCAGAGAGAAAAATTTTATGAGTGTCGCATATAAAGTCCACTTTCGAAAATCAATCTAAAGTGCATATATAACAGTATCAACATAATATTATGACTCAAATATATTAAAAGAGACATAGAATATGGGCGGGTAGCCAAAAAGTCTAGCATATCTTATTATTAACTCAATTATATGTACTACATATAGCTTAAATGTCTTATTTATAGGTTCTAAAATTAGACGGTAACATTGTCACAAGTATAGCAAGTGTAGGTTCTCAAAAAAAAAAAAACTTCTTTAATTATAAAGTACATTTTGTGTTATATGTGAGTCGAATTTGATAGAATTTGTTTCATTAGTTACATGAAAAATAACTGTTTTAAAAAACTGAACGTAAAATGTGGACGCGGCAATCGATCAAGCTCCAGCAAAGCACATCTTGTGGAGAAATTAGTCCTTAAGCAATTTAATATAAAAATTAGACTTCGTTATTATCCAGTTATGAATTTAATTTCGCTAGAACGGGTATTTCGATTTGCATGAGTTTTATCATATCTAGCGTGCATTTTTATAGCATCCACTATTTCCGCGATTTTTAAATCCAGATTTTTTTTTTCCTCTAATAAGCTAATGTAATGGTACATATTATCGCTATGATGTTTACTGAGTTATTTCCAATTTTAATATGTTCTATTGCTTTTACTAAGATTTCACAATTTTGATATGTTTCATTAGATTTTCCTATATATGCATGTTCATAACATTGAATTAAAAATAATAAAAAATACAAATATTTATTCTATTTTCAGCAAACTTGCCAAAAATGGGCATAATATTTTTAAAATTCTACATAACACTTTACCCCGATATATTTTTACCACATTATTGCAATTCTATAATTTTATGTTAACTAAAGATTTGAAAAAACGTTATGTTTTTGGGACAAAACCTATTTGCAAATGTATTCACCGATTTAAAAATCCGATAGATTTGGATATCCTCCTCAGAAATGTCAACACTTAAAAAACTTTTTTAATATATTTTATTTGCTTACTTTCGAAGAGCAACAATATCGGAGGTTTTATGGGTGAAATGTAATTTAGAAATGTAGTGCAATAATAGCAAACGTATGCTAGTAGTCTTTTTTGCAAGAACAAAAAAAAAAAAAAATTAAAAATACGCAAAAAAGTAAAATTTTCTTCATTATCCCATATGCCATAATACCGCACTTTCGCCTATATTTCCAGGAGAATAATCTAATTGCTAGTAATACAAAGTAAAATTTAGCACTTTTAGACAATATATGGACTATATATTGGCAATATTGTCAATTTATATCTAACTATTTGTCAAATCAAAAATTAAGTATTATCAAAATTTTGTTTTTCTTTTTTTCTTCATTCATTCCTTTTACTGCATATTAAATTCGACTAACTAAAAAAAGGTGTCAGTCTCCTTTACTTGTTTTAATTAAAAAAAAAAAAAAAAAAAAAAAAAAACGTTTTCATCAGTCCCATAGTAAAGTTTAGCTAACAATTTTTTTTAGACATTCTTTTGACTGACAGGTAGGTGTGGACATTTCTATCATTCATTCGTTTCAACAGAGTGTGCTGTACACCCACCACTCTGCTCCATGACATTTTCCCATCTTTCTTTTATTCCCTCATTCCAACATGTTTTGTTGTTTTTCTTGTTCGTTCGTTCGGCTGTGTTGTGTTGTTATTGTTGGATTGAGGGTTCAAATGCATACAATTTGTCGATTGTAGGTTGTGCCCCCTAAAGCATAAAAGGTAAAAGTTACATGTACGTTTTGTTGTTATTGTTGTTGTTATTCTACACCAAATACTGACAAAAAACTTGTTGTATTCGTATGCTTTTCGTATGCGCAAGTTTTTGTAAAATGTCCAGAACTCCAGCAATGAAGTAAACGAAATAACCGACCAACCAACCAAGCATTTGGTTAAATCAATGGATTTAGTTTGCATTAAAGTTGTTTTAATTTTATTTTTTTTATTTTTGCTTTCGTTTTGCTGAGTAGAGCTCCACAGAGTCGAATGGGGAAATAAGAGGCGCCTTTACCCAAGTTGTTGATATTACTTTCGATCAAAATATTCTTGTTTTTAAATTCATTATTTATTTTCTTGTTGTGGTCGTTGTTCGTTATGTGCAATTTGTCAGTTGTCTCAAAAGTGTATGACCATGGCAAATTACAAATTTCACAGCTGTACTATGAGTAGTAAAATACGTACGTTGTTCGTAAAATATCTTTTCATAAATTTACTTCTATAGGGGAAAAAAATCTATATAAAAATGGAATGATTGCATATCTTAGAGATATAGTAAATTTGGAGTAAAATATTGTAATTTTTGTGAAAAGAATATATTTAAATTTCAATTAATTTAAAAATTTAATGGAGTAATTTATGCATAATATACATTGTATAATAATGTAAATACAAATATGAACTATGCAGACATCGAATAAATTCACGTAACAAAAATTTAAAATAAATAACAAAAAATTAATAAAATAAAAAGTAAACACAGTAATTTATAAATATTTATTCATTCTATAATAATATTTAATTAAAGCATTTAGTGAGCAGCACGTTTGCAGGGATTTTATATAATACATATTTGTTGGTTGACTGAATCGTTCACTAAACGGTCGATTGAAAAAAATAACAATAATAAAAACGTTAATAGATTTATTATTGTTAAATATTATTATAAATTTAATCACTATAAATGAGCAACAGCATTTACAAAATACCAGCAGGTGAGTTATTTAAATTAGTTTTGATTGAATTCGTTTGTACCTATGTTTGCGTATATGTATGTATTTGGTTAGGATACATTAATAGCTAGTTGGATACAATGTCCATATCCATTTTAATGCGCATTATATATTAAATTGTATTGTGATCTACTTACGTATAAATACATACATATGTATGCTTGTTTGTATAGATACACTATCGGACAAAATAAATGCGTATTTTTACTCTTCATAATAATTGAATTCTAGTTTAATTATAGGATACTTTTTTGGTATCCATTTATTTGTCGTCTCATATCATTTAATTTTATAAACAAAAAATATTTTGAATTATTTGCATTTTGAGTTTGCAAAAAATTTGCAAAATTGTTTAATTTAGCTTCCAATTTTCCAATTTTTTGTTACAAAACGGAAAGTAGATGCTTTAAAAATGCTGAATTGTTATATTCTGTTCATTAAATTCTATTAAAATTATTATTACATTTTAAAAAGAATGATAGATTCGCCCATTTTATTGTGAAGCTTTCGAACACAATACAGATAAATTTCTTGATTCCATTTTATCGGGAAATGAAGTGTAATTAATATATTTGTCCTTAAAATGCAAAATTTTAGAATATTAGACTAACAATTTAGTATGAAAATTAGAAGAAATTGAGGAGACAGAAATCCTAAGACTACGAAGTAAAATCGTAACAATATTGCGATTCTCACCAAAATACAAAGAGTTTCATGATCCAAAGATATAAAAAAAAGAAGTAATTATAAATATTTTTAGCCTTACTGTCAAGGGAAAGCTCCAACATATGAGTTTTAGAAATACATATTCTAAGCAAATGTCACTTCTACGTGTTGCTAATATAATAAAGCGACTCGTAATAGAAAAATAATCGTTAAAGTCACAGAATCAATATAAAATAAATATAATAATAATTTGAATAGACTTTAATGAATAGAATATTAAAAGCTAGCATTTTCGAAGCATTTACCTTCCGTCTTGTAACAAAAAATTGGAAGCCAAATTAAAAATTTTGTAAAGTGTTATTTTGTTTTCTCGCGTAAAATTTATTAAATTAAATAAACCGGTAATTTCCATAGAAATTTGTATGAAAAATGCGCAATGTGGCTCGGTTGAAAAATAAATTTTATTTTAATTTCTCTCCTTGCTATTTTATTTTTCAAATAAAATATTACCATATTTTTTAAAATTTTTACGAATTTCGTAAACAAAATTTCTTAAAGAAAGAAATTAAAATAAAATAAATAAAATTGTTGTTTATTTTCTCTAGCAGTTTAAGTTTTTGTTTAATTTAATCCGGACTTGTATTTATTATTCATATTAAATAATATAAAACAACAAATACCTGTATACCAAAAAAGTATCCCATAATACTCCTAGTAGACAATTATTATGAAAAAAACAGCAAGGGTAGAAAACCGCAATTTATTTTGTTCCACAGTGTACATGCTTTTAATTATAAATGGGGGACACGATTAAAGTTATTAAATAAAATTGATAATAAATACAACATTTATTGAGAGATAATGGCTTTGTATTGTTTTTTAAAAATTATTATGACTTACTGGAGACCACTATTTTACGCTTGTTTGAATTTTAAAATGAGTTGATTTTTATTAGCATAATACTCATGTAAATACGTATTTTTTCAATATTGATTCAATTTAAATAAGGTGGCCATTTTAATTTTTTGGTTAGTAAATATCAACTTATTTCATGAGTACAAAAATTTATAAGGCTATTAAAAGACAAAAAAAAAAAAAAAAACCAAATACATTTTTAAACTGATACTCCATATTGATCATATACATACGCGTGTAATAACTTTCAAACCAGATCTAAAAAAGGAAATTGTACTGGCTATATGCTATATTGCCAATTTAGCATTTTTGGTACTAGATCTAGCACTTTTTAAACTCATTTATTACGAAAAACAAAAAAAATTATCTGGTACCTAGCGTTTTTTCTAGAACCTTTAGAATTATTTTTTAGCATTTTTATAGCACATTTTGTACATGTTTTTACTAATTTTTAGTTCTATACTATTAAAACAATATCAGCTGTTTTTTTCTAAAAACTAAGACTGCAGCTAAAATACGGTATTTTTAGCGATGGTAACTGATACAAACCGCATTGGGATAGAATCGCCAAAAGTAGCGCTGAATTCAGGAAATGGATGAAGGGCTTTATTTATAATTTTGTTGTAATAATTATCTCATAACAAAATAAAAAAAATCTTTTTTAATATATATATATATATATATATATATATATATATATATATATATATATATATTGCCCAAACTACTGTCCGTGCGTCAAAAACCTATATTTAAGCTAATATATAGGTCACCTTTTTGAGATAATTTAATGAAATTTCGTATATGAACTTTTCTTGGGTAAATAACATAGCATATCAAAAATTGGAATGTAAGTATATATTGAACAACAAATTAGTGAATTAAGTTAAGTAATTGGTAACTAAATATTTATCTGTATTTAGATCAGGAAAATCAAGTCAGGAACTGACAGGAAACAATCTTTTGATATTAAAATTCTCACTGGAGATTGTGATTCGGTATGATTTTGATCTTTTTAGATTCAGATTTACTTTAAATTTGGAATTTTGTTTTGTCTTAATTATAAAATTTGGAATTTTCCATATTCTGTAAGGTTAACCAAAAAAAAAAAAAAAAAAATGCAATTTTCCGTTCTTTTTTGTAAATTTGTTAATATTGCCAATAGTGATGAAAGTGATGCTTCAAAGAATAACATACCTTCTTACGGCACAAAAATTTAAAACGGTATTTTCCGTTATTTTAAAGATTCTCAAAATTTGTATTTTGACTTTACAACGATTATAAATTGTTTTTTAATTAATTTTATTTTTATTTATTATATATAATATCGAATGAAAATTTTTGAAACCTTATTAAACAAAAACCTCCTAGTGTATTTTTATATTTTTAATATTGTTTTCATTTCGAATTTTAATCAAGTATTTTATACTATTAGAGGTTTAAAAATAAGCATGTCTTCAAGTATCTTGACCCAGTTCGTATGACACCCAATTTTCTTGCTTTTGGATAAACCCAAGTATTTTTAGAGGTCTCGAAATTACATCTACTCTGATTATGCAGCACATTTTGTGTTTGACACAAATCTTGATCGAGCAAAGCCCCTATCTTTATGTTTAAACTTATTCGGCTGGGCGCGACGCTCCATATTATACATCGTCACTTTTAAATCATCTAAACCATTGACAACAAATTGCCACACCTAAATCGTGTTCCCCATAAAGGTACAAAAAAATATAATGGCTTTTTGCAGCGGGTTTCTAAAAAAAAAGAGCGAAATAAAACTTCCCCTAACGAAACTTTTCTGATTTAGAGCTTTAAAAAACCTACGTTATTTACGTTTCAACAGAATGACTCATACTAAATAAGAAATCCTAATGATAGTGTTTTTATGTGGCTCAGTTGCTAAAATTAGCAGTGTAAAACGATGGGAATTTATGCATATACTCAATAAATTAGAGTGGCTGGAGAAACTGTAGAAAGACCATTCAAACGACGCGAATTGATGGTGGAAAAAAATATTAAAACAAAAAAAGTCTTCTCTCCCTATTAATCATTGAAACAAAAAAAAAAAAAAAATTACTAATCCGTACTTAAACCAATCCGGAGCGGTGTCAAAAATGCGGTAAGTATAGATTTTTCTATTTAGGCCTATTTTGGATAGAATTAATCTCAAAGTTCTCTTGTTCTTCGACATCTTGTGAGTGATCTTCTTAGGAATACTCGGATTAAAATTACTCCAAAAATGCACTTGATTTAAGAAATATAGATCTTGAATCAATCCGAATTGATCCATAGAGCGCTTGTTTATATATATATATATATATATATATATATATATAAACAAGCGCTCTATGGATCAATTAGGATATATATACATATATATATATATATATATATATATAGTAATCCTGAAAAAAGTAATAAATAAAAAATTATACATGTATTGTTTCGTGCATTTAACAAAAAAAAGATTATATTGAATATTTACCTCTTTCAAAACATGTTTTCCTCTTTGGAGTATTTCATTCTTAATTTTTAAATCAATCCCATTTGAGACTTATTTTAAGTATACCGGATGCCAAAATATATTATGAAATTAAGAAATTAAAACAAATACAATTTATTATAATCAGACAGATTTATCTCATTTTCATTTCACAAATTTTACTAATTTTCTGTTTAATTTTTCAAAATATGCGGAAAAAGAAAAATTCCTCCTTAGAAACAAATGAATTTTTTTAAGAGAACTAGTTCGTTGATAAAGAAATTATGTCTGGATTTAAGTACAATTCCTACTTACATCCCTGAAGGAAACCTGGGGGCAAGTGTCTCCAAGTCACCAGTTTTGTCGATTATTTTGGTGACTTCTTGGCGACATTGTCAACAAAGTGTTTATTTGCTTTGATGAGAAAAAAATGTATACACAACAAATAAGAGTTCTAGTTCGCCGCCAAAGCGCTATTATTTGTCGGCGGCATAATTGTTTTTATTAATCTAGTATTTTTTCAATTGTGTTATAATAAGTATGCAGTACAATAATTATAAATTTAAAAAGTACATACAAAATCCAATATGAAAAATATTTTGTATTACTTTTGTTTATTAAAAATTAAGAGCTGACGAGTTCGGCGGCATCAATATTAAAAGAATGTCGGCGGCTTAACTCAGCCTAAAAAATTTAAGCTTTGTAATAAAGCCATGCTTCTTCTTAATGTTTTTATTTGTGTTAAAAATATAAGCGACTGCAAAAAAATTAAAATTTTTGAAAAGATTTTTAAAATAATTAAATAAAAGATTAATAAAAAGGTAAGTAAGTGTTTTTAAAATAATTTAAGCATACATATATATTATATTATGAGTAAAAGAAATTATAAATTTGTATGCCTACCTTTTGATAATGATTTAGTAATAATACCCATTCTACTTAGCTTCCTTCTAGAAAAATGTCGAACGAACATCCACAATACTCCAAAGGGAAACTAAAATATTTTTCTCAACAAGGTAGTTTTACAATTTTGTATTCTTAAAATATGTATGTACTTTTATGCATTATTTATTTACTTTTTTCCTTACAGTTACCCCTAAATGTCCTAGCTGTGAACAACTCTCAGCACAATTTCATTCATATAAAGGTTAGTTAAAAAAAATTCTTTTGATAATTAAACTTAGATAAAAAATAAACTTATAACGCTAAAATAATTTATTATCAGTTTTGTTTTGAAAATCATATGTTTTAACAAAATGTTTTATATTTCTAAAAGCTTGCTTTGCTTTTTTTTATATTTTCATATGTATTTATTATCACAGATGCTACTGAAAGGCGACATAACATATTGCTGAACATTTTGGCGGAACACAAAGTTTTACTAGATACAATAGTAAAACAAACTGCAGTTGCTACTAACCTTATTGATTTTTTTCCGATTAACACGGAAGAAAAGCTTAAGGAATTTGATGCTATTTTCGCCACACATTCAGATCCATACCTAAGTATTAGACTTTATTGTATATACTCATATATAACTTAATTTTTTCTTTATGTTCTATAGATAAGACAAATAAAATCTTTTCTTGCTGGTAATGCTGGTAATCTACATCAGGTATTTGACCAAAATATAATTATGACCTTTAATGTTGATGGTTCTTTTGGCAAAAAGAGATTGCGGGATTTCGCCAACGTTTTTAAAGCTATAATAGGTAAAAAGTTTTATATTTGAGTTATCAAAATTCGTAACACTTTTATTAATGATTTTTTTGTTTCCATATCCAGACGTTATATCAGTTTTTAGCGAAGAAGCCGATAAAACCTTAAGAGGAGCATTGCAGCGCCAAAGAAAAAAAAATATATTTTAAGCAAATGGGTCCAAGCAAATCAAAAATAAATGAAAGCACTGAATTTGAAGGCGATTCTTCCAGTAAAGAAAATTAATATTTGCAATGAAATTTAATTTCATTTTTTTTTAATATTAAAAGGCTGAAATGTACCTAATTTACTTTTAATATTTAATATTTAGTATTTAATATTTAATATGAATTCCTTATTTTTTTTTTAATAAAACATCAAATGTTAACAAAAGTTTTATTAACAACGTCTATTTCAGAAAAGTATCGGGGTATAATAAGTCACTAGTACTGGTGACTGTGTCAACATTGGGTCAGTACAGATTCTATACTGACATTTACACCATAAAAGTACCAAAAGTGTAGACTAGAATTACTTAAATGAACTAGTAAATCTCTGGTGACAATGTCTACATATGATCCCACCTACCTAGTCAATAGTACCAGTGTCAGTAGTAGATTTCCAATGACACGCACATGTTAAATGTCTATAGTAAAAAAGCATTGACGGGGTATATTAAGTCCCTAGTACTGGTGACAGTGTCAATAGTAAATCAGTACTGATTCACTTGTGACATTTCCTACAGGGATTTTATACATGTATGTATTTACAAATACATTGCAAAATATGCAATGCGAAAAAAATCTCAAAGATAGCAGACTTAAATTACCCTTCTCCCTTTTGTTAACACCATACTAATATAAAAAATTACAAAGTATTTATAATTATACATGTATAAATATGTAAGTCGAATTTGTACTTAAATTAAGACATAATTTCTTAATCATGGCGTGGCTCTTAAAAAACACGAAGAAAATCATTTGTCTCTAATGGAGGATTTTTTTTCGTTTTTCAATGTATTTTTAAAAAAATTAGCATGTTTTCTGTGTGGATGATACATACATACACACTTACATACAGACATATATACGTACTTACATACATACACATGTACATACATACATATATACATACATATATACATACATACATATATACATACATACATACATACATACATACATACATACATACATACCTGATACATAAATAATTTTTGGAAATAAATTTACATACTAAGAACAGTTTTTCATTATTTATTGATAATTGATTTAACTACAATTATGTTAATAAATATTGTACTAAGAACGTATTTGTTTCAAAATTCTTCATGTATGCCACATGACCCAAATTTGTTTTAACAGTTTTAATTCGCACTTACCTTTTAAATTATCAATATCAGCTTCTAAATTAAACACTTTAAGCAGTTGGAGCAGTTCATTTGTTGGTCACACATTTATAAAAAACACCGCTTAAAAAATTAAAAACAAATGCCAAAGTATTTAAACGACGCACGGTTGCTCAGAAATTAATTTCATTGGCCAAAAGTAAATTTTTTTTGTTAACACCGATTTCCAAAATTTTAATGCCATTCAATTGAAGCTAATTTGGCCAAAAAATTAGATCAAAATATTGGTAATTGTGAGCGTGGTATGCTGTTAAAGACAAATATTTTATGTTATTTTATAAAAAATGTGATTTTTGTAAATTTGATCAGAAGTAAATTATCATTATTCGAAAACTATTATTGATAATTGCAGCATTTGTTTATGTTGGTAGGATAATATTCTTTAAGAAATTTTATTATGTGTCACTGTACCGTTTATACCTGCTGAGCTACGAAATATTTTCTCAGGTATTATATTTTATTGAAATTTGAGTTCTAGTGGAATACCAACGAAGGGAACACAGCAAGAAGGTTCTTTTTTTTTTTTTTTTTTTTTTGATATCTGCCTTTATTTTAAGATTAAAAACAATTATCGACGTGGTGAAATTTGGGAAACTGCACGACTTGTTTCCCCATGGGGAAATATGTCTGCAGCAGTTCACAAAATCGTTTATCATGGAGAAGATATCATTACGAAAAATTTAGAAGCACTTAGAGATCTATCAGAGGAAGTCCAGGAAAAAAGGAATAAGGATTACAGATTTTATAGAGAACAAAACACCAGAAAAATATCATGAAATTCTAGCATTCAAAGCCAATGGAAAGTAGAACATCGGGACCTAGATGAAGAAGCAAAAGGACTGCTAGAGGACAGAAATAATATAGAACCAAATATGGAATATCTGTGGGCTAATTTCCAAACGAAATAATAATAATTATAATTTTCTTTTATTGTTATTTAAGTAAAAAATAAAATAAACATTTCAAAATGTTTAGTTTTTACAAAAAAATAAAAATGTTTGTCCTTAATGTTATTTAAATAAAAAGAAAATAAGAATTAAAATGATCATCACTTTTTTGTCCAAAAGCAACAGATTCTATTGGAAGCAGTTCTTTAAGAACCGGTTCTAGTGGAGCCTTTTTTAGAATTGATAACTGGGAACCTGTTCACAAAATTATCTTTGGTATTATTAAAATGTTTCTTTTATCTGCTTATAACTTTTTAAGTAAAGCTTATTCAAAAAATCCTGCATTTTCATACTAAAATCTATAAAAAATTAAAAGTAAAAATTTAGCCTTAAATTTCTCAACAACTACTGAATCGATTTTAGTGAAATTAAAATTGGAGAAAAATTCAAGAAGATATCTTTCCATAAAAAAAATCTAAAATATCTCTAACGAATAAAAAGTTACAGAGTTTTAACCGATGAAAAACGATTCTGAGCCACTGTTCGACGTGCAGTGACGAAACTTGAAAACAACCGATAGACAAATAAAGATTGTGAGAGCAGTGAGATTAAATTTCATTTCGCTCATATCCTCTCACAGATAAATATAAGATTTTTTTCTCTTATCTCAAGTCAAATTAGACTTAATTTAAAATTTCAAGAATCAATTGACTGATTTAAGTACCACTTGTACTTAGTGTTATAATTTTCATACTTAAATTAAGTATTTCATTCTTAATTTTTAATTCAATCCCATTTGATACTTATTTTAAGTATACCTCAGTACGAATCGTACTTAAATTTTTAAGCACGATTTTTTCGCAAAATAAGAAAAATAAACTTGATTTTAGAATACAGAATACGTCTATGCATATACCAGAATTGAATTCAAATTGTGTACACACTCTTTCGTCTAATCCATATTTAAAATGAAAAAGTCTATGCTAGGTAACGAGTGGCTAAGTTTTTTGTGTGTACATTTTCATAAGAAAAAGTTAGCCTCTCGTTAGTAAAGCATATATTTTTTTCATTTTGAATAAGGGAAATTTTTTCAAATTTTTCGAAAAATTTTAACATTTTTTTAATGGTACATCAACGCAATTTTCTACCAATACTAACTACCTTTAATGAAACACACATCTGTTTGCGTGAACGACTTTTCGCGAACGGTGTCAGTGTTATGGAGGTTTAAGACAAAAAGTTAAAAAATTTCAAAATTCTATTCTCAACAATATATAAGAAATTGCCATATGTATATTACCTACATCAATATGTCTAAAATACAAATTAAAAATGATAAGATATGGTTGATGTCACAGAAGATAATAGCGATCACAGTGATTTTTTAACATAAAAAAAATAAATAAAATAAAAAATAAAAAATTGGTGGATATACTTTTATTATCTAACAACCAAAAACTTTTTTAATGTGATATTAATGCACAAGAAATTATCATTTATGTTATGGTAGTTAAAAATCAAAAATTTAAAAACAACGGATAACAAAAATAAAAAAGTACAAATTAAAGGAGTATCGATACGTTTTATAATAGTAAACATAATCTGCACCACAATTCTGATTTAACCTACATACATAGATTTAGTAAATAAAAAAAGTTCCAAATATTAATTATATAGCTATAAAATATTTTTTTTTTTCAAAGAAAAAAAATACACACCCAAAAATTTAAAAAAATTCATTAAATTCAAACTCGTAGTAAAAAATGCTAGTATAAATAAAGTACGCAAAATTTTTGATCGATTTTAAAGAGTTATAACATTTGTGCAAATTAATATTTTATCGCGCCATAACGATTTTAGAATGTAATTTAGAAACCTCTTTTGATCACACGATACTATAGTTTCATTGAAATTACAATGTGAGTGTGCCTCGCGCAAAGGGCATCTCATAGAGCTATTCAAATTTTTTTCCCATGTTTGTTTGGGCACCTCCTAAGGAATTGCTATTGAGGGCACATTAACGATATATATCTCAAACGATTCATAATTACAAGAGCAATAAACCTCCATTCTTTATTTTGCGGAAATTTTCTAATCGAAAAATTGAAAAAAAAATAAAATTTTGAAAATTTTAGTTTCATAACTTGTACACAATATAATTTAACACTGGTCAACGATAGACTGCTTGAACACAAGTTTTCTTATTTATACAAGTACTTGTGAATCCCGCGAATACAGCAATTAAAAGAAAGAAAATAAACTTACTATTTTCAAACACTTTTTTTGGATTTTTTAAATTTGAGTGCTTGCCGGTACCATATGGAAACATAATTAAAGAAAAAAATTTTGCGGTTTAATGTCGGTTTCATAAATGTAAATTTAATAAGAGAATTCCCCATATATATTATAACAATGTTTGTTTGTGTATCAGACACATCTAAATGTCTGAACCGATTTCCACGAAATTTGACACACAGATAGTACTAGTGCCGGAGGATGTTATATGCTATGTTGAATCTTGAAGGGATATCACTCCCACTTTTTACACCTACTTTTACAATAAGCAATTTTTTTAAATTTTGCACGTTATTAATGAAGGTATTTATATGAAATTTCGGCGGTTAAACGAATCAAATCTGATTTTTTTCGATCGGAGCGGGGGGGGGGGGGGGTATGGTACCCCCCATATAAAGCAAATGTTCATGTCATATCCAGGGAAACCACAAATATGTAACTGCATGTTTTTACCTAGACGCTGAATGAAGCCATTGATAAAATATTTATTAATTTCAGAACAAAGAATTTTGGCATCGATTTGTAAGTGCATATTTTAGCCTTAATGGCATATTTTTGCATTTAGCAATTTTCAGTGCATATTTATAGCACATTGAACGCTTTGAGAGCATATTTTGATATTTTTATGATAATTTTTTATGCCTCATGGGATGTTTTTCAAATTTGATTTCATACAAAAATAAGAAAACTTAAAATATTTAGTATTTAAAATTAACTTTAATAAATACCTTTTTATCGCTAAGGAGCTTGACTTGTAGCAACAAGATTGAAGGTTATGAAACAGCTGATATTCATTAAAGCTATTCTTGAAATGTTGTATAGAGGACGTATTAGCTTTTAAACTAGCATCGTAGTGAAGCGTACCGGGATAAGATAGTATCACAAAAAAAAAAAAATAATAATTAATTATCCAACAACTATTTGGTCACCTTAATCATTTGTTATTCAGTCACATTTTATTTGTCTAAAAGTTTCAAACACAATTGATATTTATTGATGTGTTTAAAAATAACCCAAAAATTTAGGTAAATTTTCATTTGAATTTTACACGATATCTAAATGGCGTAAAATTGAGGGTTTATTAAATGACTAATGAATGAAAATTACGAATTTTATAAAAACAAGTCACGTAAATAACAATCAATTTAAATCGTATAACAAAAAATTACATTGAATCCATTTAAAATCATATTTAAAAAAGTGTTTAAAGTATTGAAATTATTACGAAAAAAAAGCAAATCGAATAGAACAAACATATTTTAATGACATTGATATTGAAGCGCCTGTTGTTGGCTTTTCATATTTTAATATTATTAAATATAAAAACAAAACGATTTAAATAAATTTTCGTTTTATTAATTTCATAAAATTAATTCTTCATTCGGTTTCCTTCCCCCTCCACTACAGTTGAGTGAAATGTTTTGGTGAAAAACAAAAAATAAAATTGCAAATTTGCATTGAAAAGTAATTTGTCAAAAGCATTGAAGACAACGATGCCACACCAAACAACAACCAAAGTAGCAACAACAGCAGTAGCAGCAAAAGCGACAACTGTTTACTGTTCAATTGTTTGAGAGTGTGTGCGCATAGAATGGGTGGTAGTAATGGGTGAATAAGTGTATTGTGAGGAAGTAAGTGGGTAACGGATATGCCGCCATTGACATGCTGTTGTCTGTTTTTTGCATTTTCTTTTTTTTATTTATTTTCTGTGCCATTTAAATTTAATTTTTACTCTTGTCATTGCAGTTTGTTCACTTTTGTTTCTCAGCCGTTTTTCCTTTTTTTTATTCTAGTAAAAATTTTTTAAAGTTTTTTTCTTTCGTTGTTCTTTGAAAACACAAATTTTTAGGCAACAAAATAATGGGTAAAAAATACAAGTAACTGCTGCGGTTAATGTCTTTTGAATGCAAATTCAATTTTATCGCACTTTTGTTTTTAATAAGATTTTTAAGTGAAATATATTGGTTGCTATAGTTTAGGTACATACAGCTCAAACGCTATAATATAAATATTGCCAATTCACTTTGTATACTTTTTGCTATAGCTTTTAGTCTTTGTTATTTGAATTCGTATAAATTCAAAGTGTCTTGACTTCAACAAACGTAAGGAATTTGTATAATTTCATACAAGTGACACGATAAAAACTTATTTAAAGAAACATTATTGAGGATTTAGGAAAGTTGTTTTTTCAAACTGGTGAAATAGAAGTATAACAAAATGAGTAGTAGGAGCTTAAGAAGTTTTAGTGGTGATAGAATAAAAAAGCATTGAAAATTTGTTGGATACATACAATTTGTGGTTTTGTCAAGAATTTGATTTGAATTCTTTTTCAGTTGTACTATATATATATATATATGGCCCATTAAAATCTATTTGTATATATGTATATAAAGTGATTTGAATGTATATACAATCAGTGAAAGTTATAGCTGTTTTAAGTTAAACATATTAAATGTTTTTGCAAACTAGAAGTTTATGTATTTAAAATATGTTATTTAAAAATTAAATTTATCACATTTTCAGTGTTTGATGGTATTAGTTGGACATATTTTAGGGTTTTCTAATAAAACTTAAAGAATTCTCATTATACTAAAAATATCGATTTTTTTAAATTTCGCGAAAAATGCGGATAGAATCTACGCTATTTCTCCATATATTATACGAAAATATGTTTTATTATAGTTTATTACAAAGAAATGCTAAATAATATTGTGATCATTTTTAAACTAAAGTGATTTTTTTTTTTGGTCCATGAAATTTTTATCTTTTGAAATTTTTTGATGCGCCTCTACATTTACGTTAAGCATTAGAAACTTCTACTACTCATGTCAATTATGTTCAATTTCGTGCTGTCCATGCGATGTGCCTTAGTAAAATATGTTTCGACAACTATCAACGACATTTTACTTAAATTTATGACCCCAATCAGTTATATTTACGTCGTCGCAAAACAACAGGTGGTACTTGATGGGAATAGTGTTGAATTTCATATAAATACGAGGGAAGTTCGAAAAGTCACGGACTTATTGATCCGCCTTCGTACATATATATATATATATATATGAGAATCGATCCACAATTTACCGTATCTACCATATAAACCCACTTCCAGGAATCTCCCTAAAGTGCATTAAATCATCTAGATGTTAGTATCAACACATTATTCATATTAATTTCTTGTGGTCCCATTGTTTTGCTGTTGCTTCTCATGCACATGCAATAATTTCTTTGTCTGTTTTAGTAAAAAAATTGTGTGTGATGCTTGTGGTTATATTAGACATATTGGTGTTTAGACATCATGTTAAAACATCGTTTTTTGAAATATTTGCATGGGCAACCATGTTTAAACACTAAACATTATATGTCTACATTTACTATTAACATGATGTTAATGTTAGGTGTAGACGGGTAGTTAAACATCAAACAAATTAACATTAACTTCAACGGTCTACATTTACCATTAACATAATTTTAGTGTTAATGTTAAATATTTTATGTTAGGTGAGGACCGCGAGTAAAAGAACTTAGGCAACCGTTTCTACACGCCCTTGTATATAAGTTACGATAGAGTTGTTAGGCTTAATATTATTTTGTTAACTTAAAAGTTGTTTACACCGTGCATAACTGTTGAATTTTATTCGTGTTTCACTATTATAGGTTTGGATTTAGGATAACATTTTTCGGCTATACGTTTCCGTTTTTGTCTAACTCAAGTGTATTCGAGCCAAATTAAATCGGCACTATCGACTTTATTCTGAAACGTAGGGTTTTTTGTTCATTCACAACTTTTTCACCCAAATTTCCAAGCTCTTCTTTTTATAGTTAAAAAAAACTTACATCTTATGTGATTTCCGTTTTGGCTTAATGAATCGATCTTCTCCTGTAGTTATTATACATATTCCACTCGAAACGTGTGGATATTACCACTATTGTCTATTTGACAAATTATTGATTTGGGAACACAAGAAATTTGCAAAAGCGCCGTTAGGATAATAATTTAAAAATTTTCATTTAAACTATGAATTGTATTCAATTCCACCCATCTTTTAGGGGAATTAATAACAAAAACCTTAGCCCTGAATAACCATAATATGGTTGTGGCAACGTTATTATAACAATGCAGTGACCATAATATTATAGAATATTTTAACAATATTGAAAAATTGTCTACAACCACATTTAAAAGAGGTCTTTTTTCAAAACTTCAAATATCTTTTAACATATGACTAAAAATTAATCAACTATTTAAATTATGATATTTAAATGCATTCTGTAATCAATAAACATTAAAAATTTTTTGAAAACTATAAAAATTCACTTTATGATTTATTGACTTGTCTGATTAAAGAACCACTACAACAAAAAGTAATAAATGACGAGATATTTAATTTCCTCTTTAAAATTCGAAAATCTTAGACAACAAAAACAAATAATCACACGTATCAACTTACAAAACACACACTCTTCCACTCATTTTTAAAAAGGTGTGAATTTACCACCACTTAAGGACTCATTTATGGATTTTGAACACAAAGGGAAAATAAAACGGTGAAATTATATTTCGGCAGATTTTAAACACACACGTACAAACACTCTCATGCACAAAAATATTATTTTAAATTGTGATAAATGAATTGAAGATGAATATAGATGAGAGTAAAACAAAAACCATAAGGGGGATGATAGTATTTATGTAAATCATTTACAGCCACACACACATTAAACATTTAACTCAATGTTTAAAAGAGCATAAAAAGTCAAATGGAAATAGAATAGAATAGTAATGGAAATAAAAACCTTAAACCTTGTTATAAATGATTGTTAAAGTGATTCTTGTTGTTACTCCTCACATGTAATGTGGTCGCTAAATGTATAAAAAAAGAGTGGTTTTGTTTATTTATTTAAATTTAGAAAAACAAACTAAGGATTGTTTTGGAATAAAAGGATGTATTTTTGTTTGTCGGTGTTAAACCTTTATAAAACGTAAAGACAAATAAAGATTTGCAACAAAAACTACTCATACGCTATAGCATATATTTGCATACAAACTCTTGGTATCTGGTAGACATCTGTATTTAACCCTTTAAAGGCAAATTTGTTAATAGCTGTTGTTGGCAAAATCGATTTATGGGAGAAAATATATATAAATACATATCGAGGTCTTATATTCAAAAAGGGCTATCTTCAAAACCCCAATTCAGGAAAGCATAAAAACTGTTTCTTTCCCTGATTTTTCAACATTTTGCAACTCAGTATTCTACAATTTATTAATAAAACGTCTAATAAACCTCACACATAAAAATAAATCCTTTAAGTCCATTATTAGCGCAGTTATGATTTTCCTTAATATATTAGGTATCAATGCGTGTTATAAAATGTTCAGATAGCCCTTTTTGTTTATCAAAAGTTAAAAGTGTAAAAGATAAAATTTTTGATAAAGATTAGACGACATATCAATTAAATAATCTTACAAATCAAAAGATAAAAAAGCAGGACCATCTTCAAATGTTACAACTGTAAAATAACATGTGTAGATACTCAAAAAAAAGAAACATGTGTTCAAAATTCAGATTATAAATATATAGTAAAAAAAATTTTTCATGCGAAAAAAAATTGCAAAATATTTTTTCCAAAAAAATTTTAAAGTGAATAAAATTATATTAAATTTCTTATCCTAACTCAATTGTTACTAAATAAAAAATTCAAAAACTCTGAAAATCAAATACAGACATGCAGATCATATATGTTTTGTAGAGAGTAAAAAAATGCAAAAAAATAATAAATAAATAAATAAAAATAATGTGTTAGAATTCATTTTTCTTTTCAAAAATGATACCACTGATAAAGTGCTCAAAAGTAAAACGTTTAATGTCAAAACAATTATTTTGAAAATATACTCGTATATATATACATATATAAGCCATAAATAATATATAAGCCATCGACATGTAAAAAGTAAAGTTCAAACTATATATTAATTAGAACCAGATCTCCGGGGATGGCTCCTACTATTTTATTGTATTGGTACTAGAAAAACAGGTGATGGGAGGGAGGAGAGAGGAAATAGCATTTGCGGACATTAGGATTGAATCTCTCTTAGTTGCAAGTGACAACAAAGTTTTTTGCGAAGAACTATTTTATATACCTAAATAACGAATTTTCCCTATAAAGTGTGGTGTGATCTACCTGCCAAGTTTGAGAACAAGCTCCCAATAATGATTTAACAGTGAAATACTACCCATATTGCTATAATGCTTCAATGAATCAATAGAGCTATATACCCCACTGTCACCTATAAGTACTTCCATTATATTCAATTTTGAGTGTTTCTTTCGACACATGCAGAATGAGTTCAGTCCAACGGACATCAGACTTCTGATTCCGTAATATTTATACCATCAATGAATACATCGTGTATCATGAAACCGTTCCGAATCGGTTTTCAATTTAGGAAATGCATTTATATTGGCCTTTTTTAAAGTTTATTCAAGAATCTGTTTATTAAATACTAATTTTTGCACTTTATTATAGAAAAATCGTAATCAACATATAATTATCTATTTGTAGACAGAAAATATATAAAAATCGGCTAAAAAATAGTAAAGTTATTACAAATTCCATCGACCATTAGTGTGTCTCACTTTTCAAATTTGATTAAGTTATCTTAAAAACTATCATCTGTACTTTAACGACAAATGTTGTTAATTAATGAGAGACGGATCCAGGCTTAATAACAAAAAAACATAAAATTGTAAAATTCACTTTTTCCACCTATTTGTGTTCAAATTAATCTAATAAAATATAAAGTAAGTTATTTTTATATTTTCCTTGACTAAGAACCATTTTTCTCGCCATTGAAATCATTATCCGATATCACTTTAAGTTAAGATAAAGGTGGACCATGCTATACTCTAGCAAACGCCTTAGAAAAAATTTAGAACCACCACTCTACTTTTGCCGAAACGGTAAGTGGAACGACAGCATATTTCCGCTAGCACATCTCCATTAGATCGACGTCTACGAAACCCATACTGTCGGTCACCTAATAAATTGTTAGACTCCAAATATTTAACAAGATAGTATTTCACAGTGATCTTCATGTATTTGGAAAGCGCCGGTCAAATAGCTATTGAACGGTGATTTTTAAAGTAGTTAGCCTCTAGATGTTTATAAATTGATATTACATTAGAAACCTTCCATCACGTAGGATATTCAATGTTATGACATGTAGTGCTGAAGAGGTTTGCTAACGTCGAACAACAAACGTCTTCAAGACCAGTGCCAGTATGTCATCCTGCCCAGGAGACTTGTTTATGTTCTCTGCTAAGACCTTTTTAACGGTTGGAGCTTGAAACAATATACTCGGCACAATTACTAATACTCTTTACGGTTCGGGTAGTGATCATTCGGACATTCTGTCATCTATGAATTACTTGCAAATTCTTAAGGTCATTGAATATTTGATTACCCTTTAAGAGGGTTAGAATTGAGGAACTAGCACTATCCTTTCTTCTTTTTACAAATACATTTTTTTTACCTAGTATTACAAGTATCTAAGAAACTTTAGAATAACAATATCATCTGCACTATTTTTGTATAAAAAAAAATATCTTGCCGAAGTTATGTACTCTTAATTGTCCGTTAATCAATAAAGGGTTAAATATGTAGTTTTCAAAGAGATTTTAATAGAAATTTATATTATAATCAAATGTCACTTTTTGGTGTTTGTTTTCTATGAAAATCTAAACAAACATACCTTATGTTTATCCAAAAAAAGAAAAGAAAAAAAAAACTTTTCCGGCTCACATACATTGATATATACAATAGTCATCATACCCTTAAACCACATACATACATACATACATACATACATACATATATACTTATACATGCATCTGTATGTTAAGGATGAGTGCGGAAATAATAAACTGATACAAGAAATAAAAAGTATCTCGTGGTAGACACGTGATGCAAAAGACCATAAATTTTTAACACAATTTTTAAGTGTTCAAAGTTTCAACACTTAGTTGAAACTGAAATTATACGAGATTTATACTCGTGAGAATGAGTTGCAGGATATGAATACAAATAATAAAAAAAAAACAAAACCGCCAAATTTTTAAGGTTGTTGAAAGATTAATTTGCCAACATACAATAGAAAAACATTTCTTCTAAAAAAAAAGTGATACCAGAAAATCTTAAATCAGATATTCATTATATTATACGATAAGTTCTGAAAGAGGGAAAAAGGAACAAGACGTGATAAATTTAATTAGAAATTTAAAAAAAAGTAAGTAGAAATATCGGAAATTAAAAGATACGATAACTTGTTTAAAAAGAGGTGTAAGTTTATTTGCTAAAGCAAAATCTTATTTAAACTCTATAAATAAATTTATCTAAATATTCAAAATAAAATTCCCCCAACTTTTAACAAAAAGAAGTGTCATGTATTTAACCGACAAAGCCAAACAATATTGATATGTCTGAGTATGTATGAGTAAACATATATACAATATGTGTGTATTCTTCCTGATTCTGCTGCTTTTTTCGTTGTTACAGTTTACAAAATACAAAATGCTGTAACAATGTCTCGTCAAATGCTGACATAAAGATAATCCATCATTTTGGACTTGACCTTTTTTCTTATTTTTATTTTTTTGTTTTGAACATCTAAAGCTTCCTCATGTGTATGTATTTAGTTTTATCTTATTTTCATATTGTATTTGCTGTTTTTACAGATTTAACCTTAAAAATACACATACTCTTACACTTCTACTCGCACATTGAAATACATTCATTCCACATACTTAAATGATGATATGACGATATTTTTAAAAATCGAAAACATCCATATATGTTGTGGATAAAGATGTTATTCTATTAATGAAGGTGTTGTTACTGAAGACAGTGAAATCTCAAAAGAATTGTAAAAAAATTAGATTTTTTACAAAAATTTCCATATAAATGAAATTGCAGACATGATCATATTTGAAAGTCAATACTGAATATATTTTATATAAAATTAAAATCGTATTTGTAAATTTATAATTCGATATTTCGCTGCAGGAGATAGTGAAACTATCTCCTTATATTTATATTTATATTTATATTTATATTTATATTTATATTTATATTTATATTTATATTTATATTTATATTTATATTTATATTTATATTTATATTTATATTTATATTTATATCATGAGTGGAAGTACTCGTATCTATTGATCAAACTGACAGTTTAATGTCATATATTTATTCTTGTGCAAAAATCATAAGAATCGATTACAAAAATTGAAGTTTAAAAAAAAAGATTAAAAATAAAATTTCAAAATGTAATTTGTCATTTCATTTCTAGAATATGTAACCGTTTACCAACATATTAATATGACTTTGTATTGAGTATTGAACCCATGTTGAAAAATCAAAACAATACATCAAATTGTCTTAATTCTTTATTTCAATATTACTGATTGATTCATATTAAAATTGAACAAAAATTGCAAAGAAATAATAAAACAACATATTGCATACTGACAACGAAGCGATTTGGCAAAATTACCCTCTGGTGTCTAGTTGTTTGCATTATTTAAAACAATAATTATGTCAAAAATGATTTTATTACTAGATGATCGATGAGTATTTTTTAGAGTTAATATATATTTTTTATAAATAAGGAAAAAATACTCAAAACAATTTAATGGCTTCAATATTGATATAAGATATATCAATACTTTTTAATACGTTATTGCCATTTTTTAAAATGGTTTATGAAATAAATAATAACAAACGAATAGAAAAAAATTGTCCCAACAATTCTTGTTATAAAAATGAATCCTTTTGGAATTAAGTTTTTATTAAGGATTGTTATATTCAATATTTAAATTCAAAAGAGAAACTTATTTTTATTTTTTTTTTTTTAATAAAATGTTTAATCTTTTTTAGAATTTAGATTTTAGTTACACTTTTGTTGTTTTATTTTTGTTTTCTATTTTATTTTTTGCTGAACTCTTAGTATACCTTAAACGTTTTTTACTAAGGCTCAATACCTTTCAAGTGGATGGGGTCCTTTTGTAAAAAATAATACACAGAAAAAAATTAAAACAAATCAATAGTTACGTTAAATTCTATTTTCTACAATACGAGAATTATTTTATATAAAAAGGCGAAAACAATAATCTTGCAAATATAATAAACACTTTATTTAAAATTGCTAAAACTCAACAATTTTCTTTTATAATAAATTTGCTATATTGATTAACAGATTAGTTATAGCAATCAATATTTAAATTTAACATATGAAACAATTAGTTTGCTGACAACTATCAGTTATATTTTTACAACACGTTCGTCTTGTTGATCAATTGTATTATTATATGTTAATTATTTCTTCCATTTTTTCCTAATTAGCAAGTAATTTTGAACCACACAGAATTAAAAAAAAAGCAAATATAAATGGGTTATATTTTATTTTTATTATTATGCATTTTAAAGCACGATAGTACCACAATTCTTGTAATTAACAATTCAAATAATACATTCATACATATATATGTATATATATATATATATATATATATATATATGAAAATAAATTTTTCAACTAAGTAAAATTTACAAAAGGAAATGGAAAAAATATAATTTTTTTGTTTTCAAAAATAGATGAATTTGTTTTCATAGTTTTCTAAAACTAATTCATAATTATGTCATAAATTTAAATAGTTAGTTCAATTATATTAAAATTACACTAAAAGACGTTTTGATGATTTTTTAAAAATGAAAAATTTTCGGAATATTATTTTGAAGTATTTTCCTGGATGGATATTGCGAATATTAATTTGACACAAATATTAATGATACACATAATTTTTTTCAGCAAATATGGTCCATATTTTTAATATATAGCTCATATTTTTTATTCTATTTTCTCCACATTTCCTTTAGTTAAGCAATAAAATCAAACAATTTCCCCTTATCTACACAAAACTACGAATTTTTTGTGCAACTAATAATATGACTTTATTGAATAACATGATATTTTTCCCAAAAATTTTTTATACAAAATAAAATGTTTTTTCTAGATATTTACATTTTACAATACGTATTGATAATTTGACGTGCTTTTTGAAAATTTTGGTTTATAATTCATATTTGATTTCAGAAATAAATTTCGGAGAAAATTCGTTAAAAAAGATTTTTCGAAGTTTTTCGCTAAAAACAAAATTTTTCTGTTTTCCGATTATGTAACTAAAAATCATTAAAAAATTAAACATTTTTCCAAGAAAATTTAAAATTTTTTTTATAACTTCAAAATTGTGGTTACGATGGTGAAAACCGTGTTTTTGTATAATTTTCCGGAAGCTGGAAGATTTCAATTTATATGGCTTTTATAAAAAAAATTTTTTTGTGGAAAACATATAAGACTTTTCGTCTGCACACCGGCAAAATATAATTAAAAATATTCAAAATTTCTTAATTTTATTTCATTTGAAAAAATATTAAAAATTTTTATATTTACGAAATTATGTTTAAACATTACACTCTATTATAAAATTACACTTTTTATATTCATCATCCCAGTTTAAGTTTGTCATTCCGCTTTTAACACATCGAAATATTCAGCTTAGATATCATAACGTATATGTATATTCTGGGTCCTCGTGAAATTATAAAGCGATCTAGCTATGTCCGTTCGTTTGTCTGTCCAAAGCAAATATGGCTCGGGACAGATCACCTTAGGAAGAGGAGAAAAATTTGGCTTTTCTTTTTAAAAATTTCGACTTTGATGTAAATTATTTTCGTTAAGACTAAACATAATTGCGGACAAAGTTTTAAATGTCATTTTATGTATAGTAAATCGAGATATCAATCTTCATTAAACAGTTTTAAACCATCAAAAGTTCTTCATACATCTCAATATATATATATATATATATATATATATATATACATATATATATATATATATATATATATATATATACATATATATATATACATATATATATACATATATGTATAAGATTTTTTAGAAAACATTATAATAAATTGATGCAACACGAAAAATAAACAAAAGAATAAGGGTATTTGGGAACCGAGAACGCGAAATTGGAAAAATTCAGCGTTACTGTTTGGCGACTTTAGTCACCAATAGCCCCCTTTTCAACCACCTGGCCATTTTGGTCCCTTTTTAAAATAGAACTAAAGTGTTGCCAGGAGGTGAGAAAAAAGACTAAATTGAACTTTAACAAGTAAGAATGTTATATTCGGCTTGGCCGAATCTATATACCCATCATCTGCAACTTTCTAAAATTTCATCTCATATCGGAGGTGCGTTGTAAAGTGGGCGGATCATGCCCTTTTTTTGTTTCCGAGTTTAAATTGATCCTTGAACTATTTGTACAAAATTTTGTTGACGTTTCAACTTATATTATATAAAATAAAAATGTTTGTCAAATATAAATAACCTCAATTTTTTCATGTGGATAAGAACACAAGAATACTTAAATGGATGATTCTGTAAAAACAAAATTAGTAAAAGCAAATAAAAAATTGTTTTCTTCTTTGTTGAAATACTAAAATTTTAGCCTTTTTAAGACAATTTTATGAACCTTGGAAGGCTAAAAAAGAGCTAGAAGCCAAAACTAATATTTTGAGGCTAAAAGCAAAATAAAAATGCTAGATAGTATAGTTGTTCATAAACATAAAACGCTGAACATTTTATGACCGAATTGGGAAAATTAAAAAATATATTTGATGAATATTTACATCCAATTTATATTTTTACGTTGGTTCTTAGCAGTTCCTCGGAGGAATGTCGTTTTTCTAAATTATCGCTAATAAAAAATAAATTGTTCAATAGACTTAGGGCTTGATTTAGCACAACAATATAATTGTTTGAAAATAAAATTTGTATAAAATTTACTCATTTTTTTGAACAATTTTTGAGTAGTTTTCATACAAATTTTACTTTTAAACAATTTTCTTGTTGTACTGAATAAGGCCCTTACGGTCAACGCTTGAGAATCCTTACTTTCAGTGGCAAATTTGTTAGATTTGAAAAACGGGAGTTTCTGTGAAGGACTCGTATAAAAGAAATGAAGCTTTAAATAAAAAAATCTGCAGTAATAAAATTGAATTTAGTATTGTTTCTTAAAATACAATATTTTTTTTTTTATTAAATAAACAAATTTTAAGGAGTTTTTTAGGTATTGAGCAGTTGATCCTTTTTTTCAAAAAATCTCTTTTTCTGGATACCTTTTAAAAATTCTCAACAGTGACGTTGTCTGCTAGTACTTACTTTTTATTGTCCATGATAAATCTTTCATAATTTTTTATCTCAATAATTTTCCCCTTCTCATTCGCCTAAATTCCTATCTCGAATTTTTTAATACTTTATTTTAAACTTTTCAGACAAAAGATTCAGATTAATTCTCTTTTTGACTATCTTCCATAGATGTGGTGATTTTCCTAACTAATTCGTAATATTTTAATTTTCGTAATATTTAATTTCCATGCTGAGAATAATGGCAAATGTAAATAAGTTAGCGATACTAGTTTCTTTCACATATAATAATGTTTGTAAACCTTAAAATATGTTATAAATTTTTAGTACATAATAATAACTTAGTGTCATTTTTATGGACATTACCATTCATTATTAGTTCCAATTTATAATATGCATATATATATATATATATATATATATATATATATATATATATAATAGAAAGAAATTGACCCATCTTATCAATCTATTCTGATTGTTACATTAGTTAGTTCGAAACAAATCGTAAATAAAAATTATTCCAATTCGGGAAGAGAAAACAAAATATTCCTTTACATTCACAAAACTTCATACAAGAGATTGATCGTAAATTAAATAAATATTAAAATGTCTACCTTATATTTATGGCATACTCGAATATGTTTTATTGATGCATGAACGGAAGATGTGAATTTTTTTTAGTGCTTATCAGTAACAAGTGTCCTTACATTTGTATAATAACATTAGGGAATTTATTTTAAATATTCGTTTATATTAAACTAAATTCTAATGTCTAAGAACGAAAGAGATAGTAATATTATTAAGCAAAAGATAAAACCTAAAGTCTTCTGAATGTATGATAAATTACATAAATCCCGGCAATATACATCAAGCATTATTAAATATTATTATAATAAATTATTGTTTAAATATTTTGAAAGTGATGAAAATTTTACATATTTCCCTTACTTAAATACTTAATTTATTTAATCATTAAATTATTCAAATTAAAAACAAATACTTGTATTTGACAAAAATTCCTAAAATTACCTTTTCAAATCTTACAGAAAATTTAACTAAAAATTGTTTTTGTATTTATTTAATAATTTATAATTCTCGCTCCATTCCTTAAATGTAAAATAATAATTGTAATTTTTCTCAGCAAATATTTGGCATAAAATGATGACTGCAATTAAAATATTTGTATGAAAAAAATAAAAAACAGGAACAAATTATTAAAAAAAAATATTTTTGCTTTTTTCAAACAAAAATTATACAATTTGCAGGTAACGATAATAACAAACAACAAGTGATATTCATATTAAAATTTTACCTTGAACTATGAAATTTAATTTATTAAGCTGAACAGTAGGCTAATTTGTTAATATTTGTGTTGTTTTTGAATACAACTTCAAAGCAATATATTTTAAATTCAATAGAGTTTTTCATTTAATCTATAAGAAATTTGCTATAAAAGCTACATATATTTGCAAAAATTAATTAAACATATTTGATATTTTTTACAAATACTGTGCCAATGATTGTATCAGTTTACAAATAATAAATAATTAAGCAATTTGTTTAATATATTTTGATAATGTAGTGTTTCTTCTCCACTGCTCACTGTACTATGATGCCCAAATGAGTATAAGAATGCACTTTAGATGTTTATTTTTTAATACTATTATTATTTCAAATAAAAAATTGTTGAATTATTAAAAATAATGGCTGCTATGAAATGTGATACGAGTACGTCGCACAAACGCACCATTACAAACACAATGCGATAATAATAATTTAATGAGATGACATTATTATGGCTACTTTTAAAATTTTATTTATTCAGTTTTTTTTTTCTTTCTCATAATGATTTGCAATTGTTAATATTGTTTGGAAAAAATCTTATGACTGTAATAATATTTAATACTAAACAAGTATGGTTGCTATTTTTTCTAAAACATTAAAACTTTAATTCATTCAAATGTTTACAAATTATGCGTATTTATGGACTTAAATAAACTGTTTCGCACATTTCATTATTTTTATGTATTTCTTTTTCGCTCATTATTTTCTCCTAAGCCAGAAACATAAAAAATAAATCGCGTACAAATTGAATATAATTTCAGTTTTGATTTTATTCTTTCTTGCATTTTATTTTTACGATTATTATGTAAAACGTTTTACTTAAACCTCAAATACTTACAACCCACCTCTTCAGTGCTGTAAATCTATATAGTTTCACTTGCAAGCCCAGTGACTTGGCATCTCATCTCATAATCCCAACTGAGTGAATGTCAAAATTGTTGCCACCCTAAAATTGTTGTTCACTTAAATTCAAGTCCGCTTAATAATATATAATTCAGTTGTCACAAAATACTGGCCATCCAGTCAGCAACAATCGCAGCAACCGCAATAATGACTGCTAAAAATGTGCTCTAAAGCAACTACAAAGTGGATAAAATATTTAACCGTTATTTAAATAGTACAGTACAGCAGTATTTGTTTTTCTTATTTAACCATTCTCGTTTTTTTTTTTCTTATTCCATTTTCGTATTTTTTAATCATTTTCCATTCCAATTTTATTTAAACGCGTAACGGAAAAGTAAGTAAGCTGTACAAAAAAAAAAAAAAATCCCACAATAACCACGAAATATGTAAGTATTTATCGTCGCGGTTTTAACGCTATGTGATCCATGGCTATTAAATGTGGTTTTTGTGGTTTATTTAGCGCACCCCATCTTCCACCGTCCATTGCTGCTTGCCATCCATTTAAATAATTTTACAATAATGAAGTAGTACTTGGTAAAGTAAATTTAAATGTTAATTTATACTGTTTTTCTTTTTCTTTTATTTGTTAAAAACTCTATTTTCGAAGGGTGACCGACCCCAACGGCGTAAAGTTATGTTATATTTTCTTTTATTCAAAAGAGAGGCTGTATGTTTCTTAGTTTTTTATTTTTTAAATTAATCCTGTACAAATATTTTCTTTATTAGTGCTTTTGTTGTTGTATTTTCATTGTCATTGCTTTTAGTTAAATGAGTACCATTAAATTTAATCGATTATTATTATTATTATTTTTTTATTTTTCTCTTTCTATTAATTTTATACACACAGTAAAAACATTATCCCTGATAAATATACATAAATACATACATACATACATACATACATACATATACACATACATACATACAAACACATTTATTTAAATGCACTTGCTGACTTTAAAAATTAATTATAAGAGTTTTAAAAATTGTCAATTAAATACGAATGCTAAAGTTAAAAAAATACAATTTTTATTTTTTAAGTAAAGTGTCTGGTAGAAGTTCGGCAATTTCAAGACCCCTTTTAAGCTAGACGAGAAAATATAGTTGTAGTTTTATCGCCTCAAAATTTATGAGTAACTTTTGGATTAATTTCGATTAAATCTAAAATTTTCAACAGGGATATAAGAAGGTATATTTGATAGCGGTATTTTAGTCAGAAAATATATCAATACTTTTCCAAATATGTAATATTTAATTACTAGATTATAATCTAATAATAATACGGTAATTACCGAATAAAGAACAAAATTTTCTAAACTTTTCGTGCCCACTTGGTACAACTCATCCAAGAGTGCGGCGATTGAGGAACACCGACAAACGCAAAAAGTAGAGTTCGACCAAACATTCGATTTCGGTCTCAGATTAAGCCAAAAATACAATTTGAATTCAATATTTTTAAATTATTAACTTAAAAAACAATTGTTTTTTAAGTTAAAAAAAAAACAAGTAAAAAAGATATATTCGGTAAATTCCGTTCATACGATAACTTGTATGATCTTGTAAGGAACAATTCTTCATAATTTTAATAGTATGATTTATATTTAAAATAAACTTATTTTTGAAATAAATAGGTAACTTTTGTGCAACTTATGTGAAAATTATTAAAAATATTTGGACAAAAAATGTTACTACATATACACATTAAAAAATTTTTGTTGGTTCCAGAGTAGGCCGTATATTAGTTTTGGTTCGGGTTCGGTCTCTAGTAACAAGTATTAAATTAAATTTCATCCACTTAATTAACATTTAAAGGCTATATGTAATACTGTGTACTTTTCAAAGAAAGTTTGGAACGCAAGTGTAACGAACATTAGGTGTCCCGACACATAACGATTTCAGATTGACATAGAGAAACACCGCTGCATGGAAGATAATTCCAATTTGGATAATAAAAGAGGATTTATGAAAACCTTTAATGGCTACAGGAGGTGTCTTTAATATAAATTTTTTATTGACTTTTTCTGAAATTTTTATAAAATAATTAATTAATTATATTCTTATGAGAATTTACTTAAAAGTATTACAACAATTAGCATCTAAATAATTAAATAACGAAATTACTAATACCACAGTACTCGTATTAAGAAAAAGTTGTCCAAAAAAACCTTGTGCATACTTAAACATTTTAATTAAAAAAGAGTCTTAGTGATTGTTTAGCAAATTTCTTATTATTTCATATGTAGACGTTCTGCATTTTTCATTAAATCACAGAGTTCCCTTGCAAATGTATTAAACATTTTATACTTAAAGTTTCTATGCAGTAGCTCAGTAGAATATCTGGAGTGTAGGTTATGAATTATTTTCAGATTTTTATTTTGTGTTATCTGTAATTTTCTCGTGTAAGTTTTAGCAGCTTTATTAAAAGAGACTTGACATCCGTAGGTCAAAATTGGTCGAATACACTTTTTGTAAATAAGGATTTTGCTTGTACAGCCGTAGTTGATTGCTTTATCACAAATATACTGTATGTGTTGTTTAAATTATAGTTTCCTTTATCTAAGATAGTTCCTAGATATTTGATACTATCCTGCAGAGGAATAAAAACTCGCCTAGAATATAAATGTTTTGTAGGAATATAATAGCTTGTGTTTTACTAACATTAACTTTTATCCTCCATTTATCAAAGTATTTATGGGTATATTTTAAACTATTTTCAATTTTTTTTTTTTTTTTTTTTTTTTTTTTTTTGATTATTGCGCTTGACAACTTACCACAGCAGTAATAAAAGTACTGTCGTCAACGTAAATAGCTACTTCTTGATTCTTGCAAATAGTAAAATCTAAAATATATATTGAATAAAGAGTAGGCGATAATACCGATCCTTGCGGCAAACCTGCAGGGATTTGTCTATAGATACAACAAATGAGCAATGATCTAAAGAACTCTTTATTATCTTTTGCAGGTACGTTGGATAATTAAAGGAATTTGCTCTTAGTCTAAAAACCAGGCCTTCATGCCAAATTGAATCGAAGACTTTTTCAATGTCAAGAAAAATAACTCCAAGGGTCTTAGAATTTCTTTTGTTTGATTCAATAAAATTAACGAATCTTTTTAGTTGATGTACTATAAAGTGGTCCTTTCGGAGTCCAAACTGTTGAGGGTTAATAATATTATTTTGGTTGGAAAAGTCTAAAATTCTCTTATTAATTATTTTTTCAAATACTTTATCCAATAGACTTAGTATCCTTTTCTGGCTTAGGAATTGGGAATCGTTGGAAAATAGCCTTCTATTAAACAAGAGTTGAAAAGTTTACATAGAGTTTCAAAAAAGCAATCGAGCATCCTTTTACTATTAATGTTATCTTAACCGGGGGCTTTATTATTTTTCAATAAAAATATAAACGATTTAACTTCACCTAAATTGGTAAGCTCTATGTTAGATCTGTCAAAAATTGTATTGTTAAGATCATGAATGAATCTTGAGACAGCTGTGTCCATAGGTGAAAAATAATTTAAAGTAATGGTGTGAGAATTACCAAATACTATCTATTGAATTAGCCTTTTCATTGCCAGTTTTTAAAACTTCACCGTTTACATGAAGATCAGTAAAAGGCATTTTGTTTCCTTTAAGGGCTTTTTTACTTTCCAAAATTTTTTTGAGCCCGAGGGCAAATTTAAAATAAATTTTGACCAGGATTCCTTTGGGTCTTTATACGGTGAAAATCAATAAATTTCAAAATACTTTTCAATTAATTTTTATAATTAAAATCCCTATCTATATCTTTGAAATTTGCCTTTGCATTTATTTCTCTGATTAATTAACATTTTACTAATATTAGAGATTTCTCGTAGCCAAGAATTTGTATAACCTACAGATTTTTTATTAAACGCTTCTTTAACTATAGATATTAATTTATTAACATAAAATTCTCTTTAATATACCTCTGCACTGGATTCTCTCTATAGTTCTGCCATACTAATTACCCGCTGGACAGGAAATTTCAATATCTTTTAGATAATGAATACATGTTGACTCCAAAATAGAAAGTATCAACGTTCCCAGCTCAAATGAGAATCTACATCATTTTAAGTAACTGGATTTTTTTATATTTATGTCAAAGAAATAATATGCTAATTTAGTATCGTTAGAAAAATCTTTATTGGGTGCATAACTAAAAATTCGAATTATATCCAAACATGTTCGAAATTGTGTAATTTTTCGTAAAAAAAAAAATACGTATTTGAATTTTTTACATAGAAATATTTAACGAAAAAAATACCAAAATAATATAATACGAAATATGTGCATTTAAAACCAGCGTTACCGTTTAGCGACTTTAGTCGCAAATTGCCCTTTTTGAGATGAACGCGGGATAATCCACATCGATTACCTTCAAAAGGGAGAAAAAAATAAACGGCGAACATTATGCCAACTTATTACACCAATTTAATGAGGATTTAAAAAGAAAACAACCACATATTGTCAAGAAAAAAGTTCTTTTTCATCAAGATAATACACGGGTGCACACGTATGCAGTCTCAATGGCAAAAATCTATGAATTGGGCTACGAGTTTGTACCTTATCCACCATATTCTGCGGATTTAGCCTCTATTGACTACTTCCTATTTCCAAACCTAAAGAAATGGTTCGGTGGAAAGAGATTCAGCTTCAACGATGAAATTATTGACCAAACAAATGCCTATTTTAAGGACCTCGAAAAATCTGCTCAAAATTAACCAGTACTTGATGGGAATAGTGTTGCGAGGGAAGTTCGAAAAGTCAGGACTTATTGATCAGCCCTCGTAAAATGAAATTAAGTAGTTTAAGATATCCCAACCCATTATATGTTAATTCCAACGAAGAAATTAATTATCTTGAAATTGTTTCACAATATAGTGAAGTAAAACAAGACTACGAAGAATTTATAAATAAACAGAAACTGTTAAAAACTAAAGCTAATGATAAGGTGTATGAATAACTATTTAAATCATCAAATGCCAAATCTTTTTGGACCGGATTGGGAAAATTAACAAATAGATTTGATGAATATTTATATTCTAATTTATATTTTTACTTTGGCTCATAACAGTTCCTTGGCGCAATGCAGTTTTTCTAAATTATCACTAATGAAAAGTAACAGACTTAAGGTCAACGTGCTTTGTAAGACTGGAGTCTGAGTGAAGGCAGCGTACAAAAGTACAGTAGTTTAATTAATAAAAAGAGAATTTTATGTTAACTATTTCTATGAATAAATCTTAATTTTTTCAATAATAAAAATTAATTTAAATAAATTATTTTGTTATTAGTAGAATTGAATTTTTCATAAAATACAATCTTTTTTGTTTGAGTTTTTCAAATAAATTAATTTTGAGGAGTTTTTTTAGGTATTGAAGTTGGCCCCTTTTTGGCGACTTTATTTTTTGAAATACCCTTTTTTAAAAAACTCTCAACGGTAAGGCTAATTAGAACCACTATATCTACTAAGACTGGATCAGATAGTATTTGATCCAATGTACTTACTATGACAATGGTATTCAGCTTCCTCGGGACGTTAATAAAGTTTTCACTAACAGAACAAGAACATGGGGAATAGTCGGATGTGTTATCTGTTCCTTACAACTGAATTTAAAATTGTCCCTTAGGCTACCAAAATGTAGTAGTGTTGTTCAGGCTTCAGGGATATTGAATAAAAATATTCGAATACTTACTAATGTTTATATATTACATCGAGGATTTCTTATGAATGCCGATTGTCTCTAGAGTAGAGACACTTGTCGGCTACTTTTTTATGGATTATTAAATGTGGATATATTAATAGGAGCAGCAGATTGGATTACCTGAAACACGCTGTCTCCAGTCTAGATCAAGACAATAAAAATTTAACAAGCCATTGGCCATTTAGTTTTTGTAAAAGTTAAAATAACGAAGAAGAAGAGAATCACCTTATCTATCATTATTCGGCATATGAAGGCCTATAACATACAATGTTTGGTCAACAGAAACTCACGGACAAGACTTCTATCTAAAGGCTCATCAAGATCACCAAATTGTTGACTTTGGTGGCTGCCAATTGAACACAAAACTAAACGGGTCTTCGACAACCGACAATTCTTTGATTCTCATAATCAATGTACACTTTAGAGATTTCTTTATACTACAGAGCGGTTTAATAGGAACCGGCAACTATAAGAATACATAAACATTGGTGTTTTATTTTCAACATAACGAGAATCACAAAGATTCTGACAGCAATCCCTTTTTAGAGGACTATTAACAAACTGGGTCTAAAATACTGTACGTCTCCCAGATTTTTCTCAAATTTTGTCATAAAAAACTCAATAGCTGTTGTAAGTTAGAACCTTTTTTAAAGCTTTTAAAAAAGTGTTTCTATTAAATTTAACTCTATTCCATTTAAATATTTTTTTTATTTCTTTACAAACAGAAAACACCTTCAGCCTTTTTGTTTTTTTTTTTTATTTAAATAAATTTACAAATTCCCATTTATTTTGATAATTTTTAAAAATTAACAAAAATAATTGTTCAAGTTTATAATGTTTTTAAATAATGACAAATTGCTTTGCAGATAAGCCGTTCTTTCTACAAATAACAAAATTAACTTTCAAGTCGAAGAAAAAAAAAACACAGCAAAACTAATGAAAATATGTAGAAAAAAAGAACGGAACATATAATGCAGACCGTTTCTTTGACTTCGTTCTCTTTCTTAGCCAGAACTAATTGTAACAGATTCTTTTCTTTTCTTATTTTATTTTATATTTATGTTATGGATTTTTTGTTTATATTTTCACTAGCATTGAATGGGCTCAACTGCAATCATGACGTGAAAAAAATTGAAAAATTATGAAGAAAATAAGGTTAAGATAACCCTTAAACCCATAAAATCGTTGTTTTTTTTTTCTTCCACATCCTTGTAATAATTCTTTTAAATTATTTTTATTCATATAAAAGTAGAATAGACTCTTGTGTGTGTGTGTGTGTGTGCAAGACTATAGCGTATGCCAATTAAAACAAACATTTTGCTTCTCAGTTTTCTCTTTATTCCTTGCGGAGTTTAATCTTCCTAGGAAATTGGAAAAATATTGTCTACAAAAGTTTTTGGACTTACATTTTCTTAAATACTGTTATCGTCATAATAGAGTCATCATAACAATTAAGTAATTGTGGGTTGAATAAAAACCACAAATAGAAGAAATACTACAGTCTACTTTGTATAGGAGTTAAATAAGTGAATGAATGAGTGGAAAAAAAGGTCTGAAACATATTTTTACTGCTTGAAATTTTTGTAAACACTTAATTTTTATCATTTTTGTTGGCAAAAAAAAAAAAAAAAAAAACCAAGGACAATAAATTTTTATCACTTCTCATAATTTTTTTTTGTGGTTAAAATTGAGATAAAATGGTTCATCAAATGTTTAATCTACATCTTTATTTAAGAAACTTTTGATTGTAGGTTTTGTATTTCTTTTTTTTTATAAAATGGAAATTTCTTTTTAATTTTCACTACTAAGAACTAAATTTGTCGTAAAAATTAATTTATTAATTTCACTCATAAGTTTATATCTGTAATTAAAAAAAAAAAAAAAAAACATTATCACCTCAAATGTAAGCAATCTTAATTAAAAATATTTCCATAGTATTTTTTATTTATGTAGATTTATTCAAATGGTAACCAATAAAAACTCTTTGCAAGGGATTTTCTGACATTAAGGACAAAAATCCAGTTTAATTGGACTTAAACTTCACATTCTGTTAGTAGACAAGGCCGTAAACATTTCCATTAAAAATAGGCGGATAGAATCACTGACACTCTTATACTAAAAACAGTATTTTTTTTCGGACATATTTTTATATATTTTATTAAGAAATTAATACTTTAAACTTAGGTGTTGCGGGATATAATCACAACAATCTTGATGTACTATTTGCGTAACAAATCTTTAGACTATACTTTAAAATTTTGAAATATTGCTTAACAAATTGCTAATAGGAGGTACCGCTTATTTTTTCTAATATATTAAAAGATTGCAAAAAGTCGCAGCCAGTATTCCCAAATAAAATTTTATGGATGTTCTTTTATATACCAATTGTATTTTTAAATTGAAACTCGATGGAACTTTTTAGTTATAGTCCACTAAAAGTAGAATTTCCAAAAAAATATACCTTTTTTAATATTGGGATTTCTTTCAAATTAAAAAAAAAAATAATTTCAATACCGCGCAAGGGCTTCCAAAAAAGAACTTTTTTACCACTTCAAAAGTAGAACTAAGTGCATATTTGGCATTTCTTTTGGAAGTTAATAAAAATTACTTCCACAAAAGTGAAAATAAATGTATTTTTAGTATGAAAAAAGAGAATAATTTCAAAGAAAAGTGAAAATTTCACAAATTGTAAAGTATTTTTATTATCTTTTAACAAAACTAAAATCATGCTTTTATTAAAAAAAATTTATAAATATATTTTTAAGAGAAGTACTTCAAAAGCAATGAACGAGAAGCATAAGAGAAGAACATCCTACCAATGACAACCATGGGTTGAAAAAGAACTTCTACAGCTCTTTTTCAGCACTAATCCTAATTCCTTCCAATGAAAACACAATGTTAAAATTATGACTTTTTCAGTTCTATTTTGCTGGGTATGACTCATTACCCTAAAAATATAATAAAATAACTTTGATAAATTTATTAATACATACCAAAGAAAATCATATCAATATTTACAGCATTTACTGAGATATATGCAGCTCCACAAAAATTTTAAATAAAACTAAAATATTTTTAAAAGTAGCAATTTTTTAAATTCCATAATTCGTGCTACAGACACTTTCTAAGTATTTTTTCCATAATATTTAATATGCTTACTAGTAAAGTCGAAAAAAAAATTACTAAAATTAATAAGATTTTATTTTCGAATTTTTGTCCCTCTAATTTGGATAAATGCGACACTGTGCGATGTCGCAGATGGATGGTTACGTTTGATTTAGCTAGACAAATTTACTTATCGTAGTTTGAAAATATTTTTGATTTGAATGAAAATAGATGTAAAACGGGTGTGAATAAATAATTAATTTGGTTTTTGTGATCGGATAATTTTTTTTTAGAATTCATATATAATAAGAAGAAAATCTGCAAACCACATTAAGTTGTTGTGTTTTTTTTTTCAGGGACCGGATTTAATTACTAAAAAATTTTTTGTTCAAAAAATTATAAAAATCCATCATAAATATTTTATTTCCATCAATAGTTTAATTTTTTCATTTTCATCATAATAAAAAATATAAATATCAATATGACAAATATCAATATTATCACAGAATGAAAAAATTCTAAACAATCAACAATGTCATTAAAGAACAAAAATATTGAAAACATATTCATAAAATACATACAAAATTCAAATAAATAAATACTTTTTGAAACACAAACAAAAGTACGAATAAAAAACAAATCGTTTGACAGTTTTCCAGTACTGATATTATTTTTAAAGATATTTATTTTTTTCATCATGATGGATATTTATATTAAAAACTAAAAATCTCTCACATATTTTTTTCAACAAATGAAAAAACATTTTGAAAAGTAAAGATATTTATATTGATTTAAGAATACAAATGAAAAGTTTTCGGATACTTAAGGCTATAAATACCTTGTCCAAAGGAAAAAAATATTAATTTGAGTTTCAAATATATGCTGAATTAATTTCAAAACTTTTAATATTTTTTAAATCAACTTTTAGAAAACAATGAAAGAGATATAGTCAGCGAATCTAAAAATAAATAAAATTAAATTATGTGAAAACAAAATATTTACATTGAATGCAAAAAAAAAAAAAATATAACTTGTCATTGAAAAATTCTTGCAAGTTGAAACTTTTAGCAATGCTTTCAGTCTTATTATTGTGTTTGTTATTTTCATATTTTTTTTATTTTTTTCTAACAAAGAAAAAATTTTTTTGTTGAATGAATTCATGTGTAAAAGGTTAAAATTGCTGTAAACGTGCAAATGACTCATCATAAATAAAAATTAATAAAAATGCAAAAAATGAAGTCAGGAGTAACAAAACCACCATGCCATACCACAACCCATCATCTTTTTACCCAGCCATGCCTTAGCCACAGTATTGAAATCATTCATAGTAGTACTTTTAAATCTTTAGCAGTTATAGTGAGGCAGCAAAGGGGAGAATAAATATTAAAAACAAAATCAACCTTCATTGAGAAAAAGTACCAAACATCAACATCGCACATAAATACTAGAATTATGATAAATGATTTGTTATATTCCAACATTTGAACAACAACCAAAATCATCATAAACTGCAGGGGGTAAGTTTCATTGTTGTCTTTATGTGTTTTTATTCCTTGAAAAGGACTTTCTCTCTTTAGATATACTTTGTTTTTTTTTTCTTCATAACCGTTTTTATAAAAAGGGAGGTTGATTTGAATTTTTCGAATAGATTTTTTTGGTTGAAAGAAAAAACATATTAAGAGCAACATATGGTAAGTGGGTGGATGAGGCAGATGGCGCTTAGTTTCGGTTCTTTTTCAGTATATAAGAGTTCAATAAAATTAAACGACATCAAATAATTATTTATTGTCATATTTTGGTTAAAATTTATTTAATACAGGCCCAACACATTAATTAATTTAACAATGTAGCTTAATTTTATGAAAAACTTTTTATAACGAAAAAAAATATATATATATATTTTTTTAATATCGAGATAGCATTTTTACGCCTTAAAGTTAGTAAAAAGAAAATATTTGGTCTTTTAGTATGATGTTTTTTCCAGCAGTATACGAAAAATCTTATAAGAATTTGTGCGAATGTTTATGCAGCAAATACGCACTTTTGATTTTAATATTTATAATCTAAAATGTTTGTTGGGAAAGATTTAACAACTTTACAAATCTTCTCAGTTTTTTCTAAAATGTTGATAAAGATTTAAAAAAAGTTTTATTTGATTTTATTTGCTCGGTAATTGTGTATGTCTTATGTAAAACATAGGGACAAATTAAACACACATTTTCATGTAATAAACACATAATCTAAATATTTAGATAATTGTTTTCATGTGAATTTTATTGTTCAAAACAACACATTCAATAGTAATAATTTAGCGTATTTTTTAAGCTGAGTGTGGGCTTTATAATTAATAGATAAATGCAAATTACGACCAATTTGTTAATGTAATAAATTGAAAACTTACATAAATATTTGTAAATACTTAAATAAGTGGAATTACTCATAAATTACTAAATTGTTCCTTTGTTACAGAGACAAAGGAAGACGAACTAAAACAAACCATAGATATTGAATAAGCCCAGTTTGTATTAAAGAAATATTCTTAATGAAGTTATCCTTTCATAAACTGGGTCAAGGGATAAAACGGTCCTTTTTTCATGTTTTTTTTTTCAAGGAATCAATGTGGAACTTTGGTGTCACATTAAATATATTATAGACGCGCTTAAAATGATATGATATAAATTTCCGGATATTTTCTAATATATAAAAAAATAGGCTTTAAGATTTGCTTCATATTTCAAATTAAGTGAGCTATGATGACAAATATTAAATTAACAGTCGTTTTGAAAAATATTTAAATAATTTTATAAACTATTACTTATTAAAAAATGGAATGCATTTGGAAATTCGAGATTTTATACTCAGCCATCGATATATTCTTAAGCTTTATGAAATTATGAATTGATTCCTCTATGTTCGTCTGTATGTGGAAAACATTTTCTAACCCAAATAAAACGAAATTCAGCCATATTTTTTGTTGCTTATCTAAACTTAATTGATTCAGTAGAAAAATGTTGTAGAATAAAACTGGATTCATATCTAAAAAATTGTGTTTTCTTTCCTACATGTTACTATTTCCGTTTGACTCTTCAATTTACATTAAAATACAAAGACGAAACGAAGTTAAAACTATTCTAAAATCTGACGTATTTTTCGAAGATATTTTGATCAATCAAAAATTTTAAGTTATAGAAATTTTTCATTCTCTGATAACAATGCGAGTGCTAATAAAAGTACAAAAATCATTTGATCCTTTAGTAAAAAGATATTTATGTCTATTCCACTTTATTTGATTTCATTTGCTATTGTCATTTATAAAATATAAGCTACGAGTAATAATTCGTAGTTTTGGGCAATAATGAGTTAAGCGTGCACTTGAACAAGACTTTTTTATTTATTGATTTTTTTCTTTTTAAACATAAGATTTTTTACTAATTGAATAAGTCTTCAATTAGTGAAGAAACTGTTTCGAAATTTGTGAAAATTTTAAAGTGATGTCCTTAAGAAGATCTACAGTTCATATTCGATTTTTTTTCGTGTGAAAATAAAGATGTCATTTTGTAGCAGCGTGTAATTAATTAAATTTATAAGCATAGCTCAAATTGGGTTTTGCACTTAAAGCAGTTTATATGAGAATTTAAAGATCTCATATAGTAAATCTGCGTACCCAGTAGGGCTATAACCAAATTTTGGCCCTAGCGCCACGCAATGGCGAATGTTGTGTTATTTCCAAAAAAAATTTAGGATCATTTTGGAATAAAAACATCACCCACGCAGATGATTTTTTTAAATCTCTAAAAAAGTACATTCATTTTAAATAAAAATTTTAAATATTTTATTAATAAAGTAAAATAGTAAAGTGAAAAATATTGTTTAATTATTAAAAAACATTAAGTAAAAAATTAACGTGCACGTTGTTTTGCATAATAGATAAATATCCTGTTCTACTTTAATACCACATTGTACGCATATATTGCTTCGCAGTTGCATTAGGGTTATTGAAGCTTCTTTAACCCAGTGTCTTTTAAAACATGCATGCCCATTCTTAAATTGTGTTAAGGATTGTTCCAAAGCTGCAAAATTTTCTTTAATAAAAAAAAAAAAAAAAAAAAAATTCAAAAAATATTTTAAATTAGGTACTACTAAAAAACTGCTCGGTCCAATATTTTTTATAAAGTTCATATCTGAAAGTCATTCAAAAATGTAAAAATTCCATATAAATGTTAATTTCCGATTTATATTTTAAACACGTAAGTTTTGTAGAAGTATAAATATTGTTTTCAAATTTCGTAAAAATCATACACATACATATTTAGAAGGGTATATTTCCCTTGATATTTCCCTTTATAAATAAATTTATAAATAATTTCAAGGGTATAAGAGAATAATATTTTTTAAAGTTAGAGAAAAGATTAGGAAATGAAGAACTGAGTACGCTGTATTACTACATTTCAACCTTAGTTTCAGATATACATACATATTTATATGGTTTCATTTAAATACAATAGAAGAAGTCTAAATTTGCAAACACGTTGTTACCAAATTCAAATATTTTGGTTTTATTTAGTTTTTAAAATAAATATCTTATTTCCGTATTCCTTAAAGACTTAAATTGTAAACATAAATATGCCTTAAAGTATGTTAAACACCTTAAATCCACTTGTAATAGTACTCCTGCACAAATATTCGTAAAAGTGTGTAAATGTGAATAAATGTGTAAATAACAAATTTATTTGTGAAGGGTCAATAATACATTCGAGCATTTACAGCTTAAAGGCAATATGAAAAATTGAGATTTATTTAGTGTGTAAACTCTTAATATGAATTGTATTTTGTCGATTATACCCACTCAAAATATAGACAGCCAGCAGCCGCCCTGCTGTGATGACTGAAGTTGCCGCTGCTGCTGACTAAACAAATACACATACATATTTTATATGAAATAGAAGTATCTGAATGAATGAATTAGTTCGTTCAGTTACTTGGAGGACAGGTTACAAATGATGTTGTTTGGTTAAATAGATGAATGTTGGAACTTGTAATCCATATAAAGTTGTAACCGTTTAACATTCTCCAATATAATACACACCGATACTACTCGTATTTTGGTGGCATTTAACAGTTTAATTTGTTAATAGTGTCAAATAAAATCTATGGGTTACCAAAGATTTATGATTTTTTTTCTAAATGCTTTGCTTTGAGATAATCACAACTAAAGTGGTATGAATATTACCTACACGCTATTGGAGAAACCCCTTATTTGTTTATTTTTTACATTAAATCTTCTGTTAAGTGTTATTGTTGTTTTTTATTGGTTTAGATGATTTCCCCATATGAGATGCTATGAATTTGGTTTAATAAATTTATATGTTTTGTGTACATTTATCTTCAGCTTGTTGAACATTTTGTAAATTGGCCTCTTGTTCGTTCGTATCCTGCATATTAATGTTGGCAAAATGTTTGGTTATGGTATTGTTCCTACTTATTTTACTTGAATAGCGGATGTTGTACCATTCGCCAATATGGTCATATTAAGCGTAGGAATATCCTGTTGCTTTTGGGGATATATTGAGATTGTACAATGTACATATATGTTGTCTATATATTAGGGTTCGCCCCAAAAAACTTATACACTAAATATATTTTTTTAATAAAATTAGTATGGAAAAATATTGTTAGTTCTTTCATATCCATCAATTGAAAATTGAATTGGAAAACTACTACATGTTTTTGCAATCTAATATTGAAAAATTTTTAAGACCTCAATATATGTATGGTTCGCAGGAATATGCGATTAATCTCTTAATCGAGTATTCTGAATAATAAAATTTCAGATTAATCAATTATTCGATTAATTCAACAATATGATTAATTATTTTTATTTTATTTATGATTAATCGGTTTATTCTGTTTTCAGATTATTCAAATTATGATTAATCAATTAATTAGAATTTTAAATAACTAAAATCTTGAATAATTGAAAAATTTTAAATTTATTTGACTTTATTTTTTAATTTTTAGTTTTCTTTATATTTACACAATTTCAAAAATTATATGATGTAATATCGTTACAAAAAAAAAAAAAAAAAAAAAAAAAAAAATAAACAATTTTTAGCAGTTTTTGTTTCATTTGTTTAATTGTAACAAAGTCTTTCTCAAACGTACCATGAAATAATTCCCAAATTCATAAATCCCAATGAAATGAAAGAACTCGCAATGAAATATAACTTCCAATGAAATTAGTCCAAAGAAAAATGAAAAAACTCACAAATCAAAAAAATTAAATAACTTCCAAAAGAGATAAATGAAATAATTCAAAATATTTGTAAATTTTATTACAATAACAAAATAAGTGCCCAACTTAATGAAATAACTGAAAATGAAATAAGTTTCAAAAATAAAAAACATCAGAAGAAAATCCTTTTTTCATTAGTGAAGCCAGTGGTATTTAAAATTAATAGACGAGAAATCCTTTTATCAGGGTCCAATAAAAATGAAAAAAGTGCCAACGAAATTAAATAATGCCTAATTGTAAAATAATTTGAAGAAGAAGTTATTTGATTTGGGAGTTATTTCGTTTTGAAATAACATCTTAAACATCTTAAAGAGTATTATTTTCGCATCTTAAACCTTGCGAAATATAATTTGTGCCATTTTAGATGCAAAACTTTACATAGCTTTTAGTTTTGATCATACATTTAAAAAAAATAAATAATAATAATAATAATAATAATAATAATAACAATAATAATAATAATAAAACCGCAGTTAAAATGCGTCTTTGTTTTCCCCTTTACCTCTGCGCTAAAATCAATATAAGATGAAAGATAGGTGTCTTCTGTATTAGATTTTTAAAATTGTATTTGCGGATATCTACGGAGATAGCCAGGGTATAACTAATCATCGCCTCTGCGCGGGACATACGAACGGACACAATTTGTCATCAAAATGTTTTAAAATAACATGGAAAACATTGACATACATGATTCATCTCTGATTTTTCAATTGACATCTGAGTTATTAATAAAAATGACTTGGTACCTACGCATATTCTGTACTAAATATTTAATTTTTTAATTAAAATGGAATTACTTGAATAAAACTTATTTATATTAAAATGTAATACTTAACACAATGTTTTCATTAATATCTCCTATTAATTCAATACGAAGAAAATTTGTATCAAGCCAGAGCAGATAATACTAAATAATACATAATTTACAGCAGATTATTATACAATTATATAGTGGTCATTCTTAAATCAATTAAAGTATTAACAATTATTCTTAAAGTCAACGAACTTAAATGATCCTATCTCAATTCCTCTAAATTTTATATATTTTTAATATAATGTAAACTTATATAATCAAATATAGTTATAGTTTGCCAAATAATTTGCAAATGGATTTAATTAATATTAATTAATATTACAAAAAATATTCTTAGGATTATTGGGGCAAAATTTTGTTCATTTATTACACTGGTCGGTAAATAAACATTTTTTGTCCTCCTTCAAAAAAATAAATAAATAAATAAATAAATAAATAAAAATGAATAAATAAATATGTATATATATACGGGTTGTCCGATTTAGGCAATTAAAATACTAAAAGTTGTAAACGAAAACTATTTCTAAGTCACCTTAATATTATTTTTTTATTTGCCCAACAGTTTCTTAGTTATACAGAAATTAATGTCGAAAAAAAAAACAATTTTTTCATGCCAAATTAAAGAATAGGTTAAAATAAATTAAGCAAATTCGGAAGAAACAAGTGAATTGATTTCATATACACTGCCTGACACTTGAATAAGGAATCACATTTTTTTAATTTTAATAAAGTATATCTCCTAAACTAAAGTTCAGAAAAAAATAATTTTTTGCGCAATCAAATTTCAAAGTGTTGGCTTTAGTTTCCTGAAGAAATAAAAAATATACATATTTTGTTATAATAAAATTAAGCATTTATTTAAAGACATGTATTTCTGTGGTACTATTTCGTGTGTCACTTGAATAAGGAATTCTTTTAATATTAATCAGGAAGGCTATGATTTCAGTTTCTACAGAATTTTTAATTTTATAGTTTTTAAATAGTGTTTATTCAAAATGGGGCGTGGTAAGGCTTTTAATACTCTTAAATACTTAAAACTCTGATAAAGAAAAAATTCTGATTTTGAAATCTCAGGGTCAGAATCCGGTCCAAATAGCCAAAAACATTAATAGAGGAAAGACAGTTGTGTACATCATTCAAATAACGTGGAAAGATATGGAAAACACATGAAAGAGCGGAAGAAAATGGCAGAAACTCCAAAAGAAAGACGAAAAATTCTTAGAATTGCTTCAAATTCTGCCATGTCGGTATCAAAAATATGTGAAAAAAGTGGAGTCAATGCAAGTCTAAGAACAGTGCAGTTGTGTACAACATTCAAATAACGTGAAAAGATATGGGAAAACATGAAAGGGAGGAAGAAAATGGTAGAAACTCCAAAAGAAAGACGCAAAATTCTTAGAATTGCATCAAATTCTGCCATGTCGGTATCAAAAATATGTGAAAAAAAGTGGAGTCAATGCAAGTCTAAGAACAGTGCACCGTATTTTAAAGTCGTGCCCATACATAGTACGACGAAAACTGCAAAAAAAACACCACTTAATGAAAACGCCAAATCACAACGTCTACAATTTGCCAAAAATACAATGACATGGTCCTACAAATGGTTTAAAGTTGTATTTTCCGATGAAAAAAGTTTAATATTTATGGTCCCGATGGGTATAATGTCTGCAACGACTTAAAAAAACATTCTGGGGAAGGCATTTCCAAAATTTAATGATTTCTTTGGACCCATACCGCCAGAGCAGTAAACCAATGGATTAATCAACAAGGTTTTCAACTTTTGGATTGGCCTCCATATTCACCAGACCTGAATCCTATGGAAAATGTCTGGGGTTGGCTTGCAAGAAAAGTTTATGAAGTAGAAAAACAATTTGAGACGATAGAATCCTTAAAGGATGCAATAACGGAAGCTTGAAGTTCAATTTCGCTAAATTACTTAGAGTCATTATACAAGTCGTTGAAAAATCGAGTTTATTTCTAAAAGTAGTGGCAGAACTCATTATTAATTGGATGCTAGAAGATAATAAATTTCATTTTCATAACCTAAAATTTTAAAATAAATTACAGTTTTCTTAGTTTTAAAATATTCGATACCACTAAATAGTAGTAGTTACAATTAAAAAATATTTTTATTATGAATATTTAAATATTAACCATATTTTTAGCTACAATAATCAATATTATTCGGCAACATTGTTGAATGCGATGCTTCATAAAATAGTGTTTATTTATTTTTTTTTTAATTTTTTTTAAAAATTTAAAAAAAAGAAAGAATTTTATAAGAAATTTTGAAATAAAAATAAATATTTCTTTTTATGATTTATATATAGGTAAGTACATTTTACTTAATAAAATGTGCATCAATTATACTTATATTTAGCTTTATCTTTAGGTAATGTGTGATTATTCCTTTTCCTTGCACGTTACAATATTTGCCTCCAGAAGTTAGATACCTGGAATAATGTAATTTACATAGACTTTCCGTTAGCTGTTTCCATACTATGAGTAATAATGTCAAGCAACTTATTACTTGCTATATTTTAAAACAACTCTTTCAATACTTTAATTGTTTTCAGGTTAAACAACAAATTACCGTCATTACTCAACCAATGCTACTGTAATAAACGTTAAATCGCTTTCCAAATCAGAATTAAAAAATGTGTTTACAAAGGTATTATTATAGATTCGTTATGACGTCCTTTGCTTGCAGTTTGAAAGCTTTGCTCATGTTTGTAAGGATATTTAAGTCATTCTTTGTAGATGGGGAATTTTGTAATCTATAAATATTGTAATAGCACCAAAGTACGTACGATGCATAAGAACAGAAATATATGCAAAACTATTTTTTTGCAAACTTTAGCCACGAATGTCTTGTGTAGCTTATAATATTTCTTGGAACGTCTTAGTGTATATTTTTTTATGTTTATATGTAGTGGTAAATATAAACGTTTTTAAATTTATATTTTGTACTTGTTTTGAGGTAGCCTAATATATATACATAAATTAAGAAGTTATAATAAACGAACTAATTTTTTCAATTAATTTATGTGGTTGTGGCAACCGAATTTTAGGATAGTACTTGTATCCGACCTAATTCGATAATCAAAAAATTCGGTTGCCACAACGAAATTCTCTGTGCATATAATCTAACTATTCGGATTTTTTGCCGTCCGTTATTAAAGATTAATAAGTTACAGTATATAAACAGAAAAGGACAAAAATTTCCCACTGTGGCTTGTGGGGAGACATTTGCCCCATTAAATTTTCTTTAGGAAACATTAAAGTGAAATTTTATTCATGTTTCAAAGTCAAATTAACATAATATTTCAACGAAATATATATTTATATTATTATCTAGAATTTTCCAAGAAACCAGAAGATATTTAAAAAATTTTTGGACCCAAATTGTGTCAAAATTCTTTGAAATTTTATTGAGATCTTATAAAATAACTAAGAAATCTAAAATTTTAGGTCATTTAGTTTTGCACTTACAATTTACATCTTTTAGACTCGGGAGAAAAGATTTAGAAAATATATATGTTTTATAACTATCTAGTGAAAAGTAATGTAGTGATATAAAATGAAACCAAAAGTTGACGATTTTTTAAATTTCGAAGTTTTTTGTAATAGAAAATTTCCTCACTTAAGTGAAATTATAGTTGGAAAACAGAATTTAAAAGGCGGTGTGATTTTCTACAGTTTGAGGTATATGACGTGGATATCAGAAAACCAGACATGGGATAGCATCATCACTAACTTTCATATAATAAGAGTAAATATTAGTAAAATGTATGTTTTTCGTGATTTTATTAAAATGTCGCGTGAACAAAATTCCTTAATAAATAATGTCGCGTAAACAGAATTCCTTAACATATTTCAAAATGTTTCAAAATTTTGTTTCGCATTTGTTTTTAATATAAGGAAATTGTCTTGATACCTAAAATAATAAGTTCCATATAAATTACGGTAATATTGATGTCGAATATAAGTTTTTTATTTGCTAAGTACTAAACTCCAGTGGGCGTTAAAATATAAAAAATATTTGTGAATATTTGTAAACTCAAAAAGAATCCTTACCTTTTTTGTGTTTTATTTCGAATTACAAAAAAAAAAAAAAATAAATAAATAAATAAATAAAAATTAAGTTTGATATAAATTTTATCAGTAAATAATATACATGTTTTAAATTTTTGCGAATATTCACTTTTCAAAAAAAAAAAAAAAAATTAAAATCGTGCTTTTTGTAAGTAATACTATCACGAGTAATAAGGTTTAAATGATCATATTTTTTAAACCAGTACCAATATAAATATAACTTTTCAGGCAAAATGTTACAAAATATGTCTATTATTATTAGAATTTTTTGATACTTTTAACCAATAAAAATTGTATCTATTTACAAAATCGTGCAAGCAATTAAATTACATTTTTTTTCTTTCGATATGTGCCGATACCACTCTAGAACTTCTATCAAATTACGTTTATTTTGGTTTCGATAAAGCAAAACCTATATTTTTTTAAAGTTTTAATTTTAAACCTCCACAACTTTTGAGGGCATTGATAAAAGTGATTAACGTGAATATTATAATAATATTGGTTAATAAACCGACAAATCGAGGTTGATATTAGAAGAACAAAAACTATTAAAATATTTTTACTTCTGATATCGAAAAACTTATTCTTGAAAAAATAAAACATCGTAGACGATGGCAATAAACCATATCACCTGCTGCAAAGCAAGAAACTAAAAAGAGCCCTTCAAGTAGAAGAGGATCGCCAAATTGGAAATTACATTAAAGGCTTAACAGATAATAAACTCACTAATTTTTTCCTATGTATGGCAGTAAAACATATTAAACTACCATTTGAGCTAAGTTTTTCAATCAAATCCCCAAACAAATGATTTTGTACAAGTAGAGACACCAGACACTACACTAAATGATGAGGACATAGTTGTTGTTAGCTCAACAATAATCGTACTCTCTATTATGTTCAAATCGGTCTGGAAACTAGGAGTCTTTCCTAGAATTTGGAAAGATTCTCAGATTAAAATGATACCAAAGCCCTAAACATATTTGACTACACCGTCTTCCTATAGACCTATTAGCCTACTTCCTTGTTTGTCGAACCTTTTCGAGAAAGTATTCCAAAAGAAAATTATGCCGTTATTGAAAGATAAGGAAATCTTTTGAATTAAAGAAGCATTGTTCAGCTATTTTTTTTAGTTGTCGCACAAGCATTTGATAAAGTATGACACACCCATATTTGTGCACCCACAAATTGCTAGACCGTATATTCAGAGTAAGGTATAATGAGTTTGTGGCAGAAGAATTTAGGATAAAAGCAGGTGTTTCACAGGGAAGCTTTCTATTTAATTTCTATTTAATTTATACTTCCGACTTGCCTATATGCGATGAACTGACTATATATTTGCTGATGATGCAGCAATACTCAGTTCCCATAAAAATCCACAAGTAGCAAATAGACATCTAGATATTTATCTCCGACTTGTGAAGACATGGTTAAAAAAACGGGCTTATAAGCATAATCAGTTCAGATCATGTCACATAACTTGGTATTCATTTAGTTAAGCGACATTCTTGGCGTCGTCATATAGAATCTAGCTTCTAGCCTTCACTAGTTAATGAACAGCCAATCAAAGCTTAGCCTTGACAATAAAGTCATCCCACGAGTATATAAAATTGTATTAAAAACAATTTGGACATATGACATCCAATTATGGGGAACGGCCAGTCCCAATCAAAAATTCTTATGCACCATGGTACATAAGAAAAGAAAATATCCATATAGACTTAGAGGTGCCACTAATTAAAGACGAGTACAGGAAATTCCGAGAAAAATACATCCTTAAACTACAGAGTGATACCAACCCACTGGCAATACTTTTTGCTGAAATACAAACGGACTGAAGGCTTCGTAGAGCTGACATACCACCCCGCTGAATGTGAGGTCATTTAACCAATTAGGCTCTCGTTAGAAAGTAACTAGCTTTAGTTTTAGTTTTAAGATTTAAATACTTGTTGTGAGGCCTATAAAAGGTAAATTCAATAAATAAATAAAAAGTTAAAAAAAACTTAAAATTTTCAACATTTTTGAAATTGCTCATATACATATCTAGGGCCTATATTCAAAACCCTCTATATCGAAAAACACAACTATTTATTTCTCTTATTTTTCAGGTATTTAAAATATTCAATGTGAATAAATAAAATAATTATATAGAGGATTTTGCGTCGTAAAAACATACATTTAATTACCATTTAATGTACACACAGAAAAAAGATTGGTTGGAAACAGTTACCATTGCAAAAATATATTAAGCTTCATCAAACTTTATTTATTATTATTAAAAATTTATAATATTAACATTATTAATATGCTTAGAATTATTAAAACATTATTATAATTTGATGGGGGCTTAAACACTTGTTAAATTAGTTGACAGAATCGATTTGTACTTTATTCAAATTTATTTAGACAATTCAGCAAAAAACAAATCATACACTGCCTGCCACTTGAATAAGGAATCACATTTTTTTAACTTTAATAAGTTATCTCCTAAAATAAAGTTCAGAAAAAAATACTTTTTTGCGCAACCAAATTTCAAAGTGTTGGCTTTAGTTTCCTAAAGAAATAAAAAAAATACATATTTTGTTATACTAAAATTATGCATTTATTTAAAGACATGCGTTTCTGTGGTACTATTTCGTGTGTCACTTGAATAAGGAATTCTTTTAATATTAATCAGGAACGCTATGATTTGAATTTCTTTCAATATAAACGGCCAGAGAATTTTTAATTTGATAGTTTTTAAATAGTTTTTATTCAAAAAGGGACGTGGTAAGGCTCTTAATAACTATGAAAAAGAAAAAATTCTGATTTTGAAATCTAAAAATGGTGGCAGTACTCATTACTAATTGAATGCTAGAAGATAATAACTTTCATTTTTATAACCTAAAATTTTAAAATAAAATACAGTTTGCTTAGTTTTAAAATATTCCTTATTCAAGTGACACACGAAAAAGTACCACAGAAATATATGTCTTTAAATAAATGCATAATTTTAGTATAACAAAATATGTATATGCTCAAAAAATTATTTTTTTATGAACTTTAGGTTAGGAAATATACTTAATTAAAGTTAAAAAAATATGATTCCTTATTCAAGTGGCAAGCAGTGTATTTGTTTACTTATGTTTCTATCCCATATGCTGGTGTTTAAAACCGCAAAATTCGGTTGTGAGGTAAGAAAGCAAAATTAGGTATTCTCAACCTTTGTGAAATTCTTAAAAAATAATAAATTAAATACACAAAATTTAAATTAAAACTTTTGAATATTAAAAGATGTTGATTTGCAGATTTCCATAAATAGGTTTGCATGTTCCATATTTTTGTAAATTTATTCCACTGCATTAAAATAAAGCATTGTGAGCATACTCAATACTGTTCAAACCAGCAAAAAAAAAGAGACACAGTAACAGTTCGAATAATTTGCTTTAAGTAATCGTCAGATCCACTCAAGATCCCTTAGAAATTCGGAAACCGAAACGGCAAAAAACAATAAAGATGAGGATATTGAGAAATATATAAATTTAAATTGTACATTTAGTTGTGTGATTTTGCAAACTGAGTTTTTGTTCAACATATTAAATATTTTATTGTATTTTGTGTGTCTATTCATATAAATGTGTATGTTTTCAATAAAAGAGTTTTTAAAAATGACAGATTATACAAATTTTAATTGATAGTAGTCACTCTTTATTTACAAATGAGCGGTTACGGAATCGAATTATGTAACTGACAAAATTCGATTGGCAATAAATTCGGTTGCCACAACGAATCTATTTTCTAAGTGTATGATTTTTTAAATTTTTAAGTTAGTTAGTAATTTCAAAAGCAACATAATTAAAATAGCCTACATTATTTTGAGGTAGGAGCAGGATGAATGGTACCTCCCAAGCAAAGAAACTAATTATCGCATATCTAAAGTACTATTACAACGAAAGTCTTAATATTTTGTGGTAATAACTTAATCATTAACTTCGACTATTGCGACAAAAATAGGAAGGGTATGCATATTTATCGCTTAAATAAAGAACTATTAGAGCAAAAGTTTTAAAATGGTCTGAAAATAATTTTCTTAGCACCCATACAGGGTAAATCCTTATTGTCGCGTATCTAAGGAACTATTACAGAGAAAGTTTGGAGATTTTGTCGGAATAATTTACTTGTCAAGTTACTTTGCAATGAAAATAGATTCAAAATTAATTTTATTATTGTACGAGTTTATCTGAAGAACTATTCGACCGATTTAAATTTTCATATTCAGCATGTACAAATTAATCATAAATGATATATGTTATATTTATATTATCTAAAACTAAAATAATTACTTAGAGAGATAAAGGTTTTTGCACTCGAAAATAAGAATAAATTTATTTTGTATTATTTTTTACTAGAAATTTTCATTTAATTGAGGGTTTTGAATATAGGTCCTCGATATAATATATTTTTTTATGTAAAGCATATATTAAATTATTTAAAAAAAAATTAAATACCCAAGGTTATCAATTTTGGAAGGACTTCTGCTACTCGAAAACGCCTTAGCTCTACTCATATAAAATTTTATACAGATATCTTTAATGTTTCACAAGATACAGATTTATTGCCACAAACAAGTTTTGGAACAAGTTTGTGAAATGTTAAATAAATTTAGTAAAATTTGTGTAATTCTAGATAAATTTTTTATTTACAAAACAGCTGAAAATTAACAAGCTCTTGGCTAACATTTATACTTACATTCAGACATTCACTCAGTTACAACACATGTATGATAATCCATACAGACTATCCATATTTGAGTAAATAAGTATGTATAGTTACAGTCAAATACAAAAGTAAAAATATTAAGGGGGATGGCACCACAAATAGTGATTAATTGATTTTACCTTTAGTAGAATACGGAAAAAGCAAAAAAAAAAATAAAAAACAAAAAAAAAAACACATGCAGACTAGTTTGAAAAGGTGTACTAAATGTTTAGAAAAAAAATTAAAGCATAAAATGAACTAGCCTACAAATTTGCACAAGAAAAATAAAAAAATATAAAAATAAATACAACAGGCCTAACAAAATTCCAGTTTAGGCCAAAAAAGCAAAAAAAATTAACATGTGTTGCTCAAATATATTTTTTTATTCCTTTTGAACATTTTTGTTTTCACAATTATATTCATACGAAAGAAACAAGAAAAACGAGCCAGAAATTGTTACCGTAGGATATAAAAATGAAATAAATGATACAAACTACTGGCTGTCATTTTATGTGATTATACAGAGCCAGCCGTGCTTATGCAAGGAAAAGGAAATACTGGCTTTGAGCAATTTTTAAACTTTGAAGCCATTGCAAGACAAATAGTTAAAATATTGTTGAATATAAATGTCAGTCCAATTGCGTATGTATAACTGTCATTGCAACAGTGCAACTAACAGACTATCTGTCCGTCCGTCTAGCTGTCAGTCAGTTGGTTCTTTACGAAAAGGTAAAAAGGACTTGAATTAAAATTGTAGAAATATTTTGACAAATGAACCTAAATAACAGGTTGCACTTTAATAAAATATTTTCTTTATGGTTCTTTTTCTGTTCTTTTGCTTTGTATTCTTTTTCTTTCATGTCGGTTTCTTTGGTCCGTTTTGCATTGAAGATCTAAAAGTCTTCGTTTTTTGGTGAAAAAAAAAAAAAACAAAAATCATTTCATTGAAGAGTTAATGTTTTACGAGTAAAAGAAAAAGAACCAATTTAGGGTATTTTTCTAAAACAATACAAAAATAATAAAAATAAAAAAACACCAACTAGATAACCTTGATAACTAATTTATTATAAAAATTTCATATAATACATACATACATACACACAAGTATATTTGCCTTTAGCCAAATAAACATTTTATTATGTTTTTCTAGATTTGGAGGGTTTAACTAACAAATTGACTTCGACATGTTTCCATCAAACCGATGATTTTTATTTTAAATGATCTTGTAGATGCGAGTATAGACATGCATTTTTCACTTATTTTGAGTATTTTCAAAAGAAAAGATATAAAACACAAATCAAATATTATGCATATAAAGTGATATCATACTAAGGCGATATGCACAGTGGTTCAATAAGGATTTTTTTTATTAAAAATGGTACATAACTTTAGCTATAATAAATAGGATTCAAATAAACAGTTTTATAATTGCTTTCAAATTTGGTGCCAATTGACTGCTTTTCCATGAATTAGATTTTTCTATGTCCACTATAATTCAAACTTTTTCTCTGTCAATCTTTTTTGTTTCACGCAAATCAATCCTGTTGTACAGAAATTCTATTTTAATCATATTTGTCAATCGACCACACTGTGCACAAGAGTAAAATCGTATGTATGTATTTATTTATGTATGTATGATGTCCAACTTTGATGGTTGTTGATTGGTCTCTCCTTATGAAAATTATTACAAATGATCACAAATAACAGATCTTAACCGCTTCGTACACACACTATTCCCAAATATACCACAAATAATGTTGTTGATATTCTTTTATTTTTTCATTTTCGAACTTTTTGATGAATGTCTTTCATGGTCCATCAAAAGAAACCGAATTTTGAGAGCACACCAACACTTATGAATTGATTAACAACAGCATTCTTGATTTTATTTCACATACGGATGTACTCAAGTAAATACTGTGTGTATTCAATCAAATTGAGTTTCAAATTACAAAAGCAACAAAAATGTTATAGAAAAAGATCCGGCGCCGTCTGATTAGGTGCATCATTTGGTAAACTTAACTTAATTCTACCTCTTTGTGTGTCTATCTTTCTTTTGTTTTGTTTTAGTGGCAAATTGCACTGATTTCTTTGATTAATGACAGTTTTGCATTTAGTATGTATTTGATATTTGATTTTGAATTTAACAAACACTTTAACAACGCTTTAGTAACCAAGTAAAAATAATTGTAAACACTTACCTTGATTATTGTTATTATTACTTTTACGTGATGTTTTCTTTTCCTTCATCCAAGGATATTCTGGCACCGAATCCATGCCATCTGGTGTCTGTGGTGGACCACCAACACCTACCGGATATCCGCCAACTACAGGTGTAACACCACCTCCGCCGCCACCACCAGGTACCAAACCGCCACCCATCATTTTAGGACTTTCGGGACTTAAATGATTCAAAAACTCCGCCATTGATGGCTGCGAATTAATGAAGCCCCCCTCACTAGCGGTCATCCAGTAGGGTGTTTCGTTGGCATTAACTCGTTTATCACAGTTTGGTCCCATTTTATTTATAAGCATTGCAGTGGCTGTGGCAGCCGTTACATTTGTTGTGCCCTGTTGCACCTGCTGTGGCGTAGCTGTCACTCCGGGCACAACAGTTTGACCTGTTTGCACTTGTAGTGCATTTAGTGGTGATTCTGATTTGATTTGTGCCCCCATTTGGCTTTCTAATGTTGTGCAGACTTCTTGCATTTTTTGAAATTAGGTTACTACTTTGTAAAATTCTAATATTTTTTCTATGTTTATTTTTTTCTACAAAGTCTTTTATTAGGCACACACATCCATATGGCTTTAAGCTAAATTAAAAAGAATTATCTATGGTTTATTTTTATTATTATATTTTTTTCTGCACACAATTATTCACATATTTCTTGAAAACTGTTCAGTAATAACTGAGACATTGCAGTTAAATTGGTACTTATTTTTTGCGGATTTACATTTATCTGAAATGAAAAAGTAAATAATTGAAATAAGTCAGCGAATAGTAAAGTTGAAAAACAAAAAAAAAAAAAAAAATACAAAAAGATTTTCTATTCGAATTTGCTAACATTACACATTAGGACGGATACTTTTTTTCCAAAGCATACAGGATATTCGGATTCTATATTAAGTGCCGAGCAAACCGTACGACCTTTACTTTAGAAATTTTATTTTCATCTTGAGAGTCTTTATGCAATATTTTAAAACAATTCTAAAATCTGGTTTCAAAATTAAAGAAGAAAGATCATAACGTTTGTTTGTACGTATAATTTAAACCATCAATAATGTAAAACCATCATATTATTTGCAGGAAAAATAAAACCAAAACGTTCTATTTACAGTGACTTAAAATTGTTCACAAAAATGTGAAGTCATAGGCTTTGGGTTTTCAAAATCAATTTATTACTATTTAACGTTATTATTTATTCGATTTAAATTTATTATATACCTACTGATGGAATAAATAAGTAAAAAGAATTAAACAAAATTTAGCTTTCTTGACAAAGTGGGGAAAAATGGAGTAAATCTTTTGTAAACGCTTTTAAAAAACTACGCACTTAGGTTATTTTTCATTTTCTGAAAAGTATTTTCAGAAAATAAAGCTGAAGTTTTATTAGTATATTATAATTTAATTTTAATAATGTTCACAAAAAATCTACTAAATTTTTTTAAATTCTGTCAGGAAAGCTATATTTCGTTTAATTCTTATTTAATTTAATTTATCACTGTCTAGAAAATTTAACTCTAAAATAATAAATAAATATAGATTTCCTGACAAGATTTAAACAAATAGAATAGATTTTTTTGTGAACATTATTAAAATTAAATTATAATATATTAATAAAGCTTCGACTTGAATTTTTTTTTTTGTTGTTTATTAAAGCAAAACAATTAACATAAAATAGTTGGGGTAAACATAATTTAGTTTAAAAACAATCATTTATATTTATAATATTTTATAGTTATAGAAATATTATATTTGAATGGTTATGATAGTACGTTTTTGGTAAAAACATAATATGTTTTAGTCAACGATATTTAAATATTTAATTGGTATTACCATAATATAATAAAACTTAAACATAAGCATTATTATCATGCACAGAGTATTTTTGAAATCAACTATAATTTGTTTCCGACTGTTTCTGAGAGCATAATATTGTTGTCGTAACAATACTGAAACCATGTTCTTTCATTGCTTTCTTTATACCCATAAATTTTTCATTTATATAAAGAAATCCAAATTCTATAAACTGATTTTGTCACTAATGTAGTTTATTTCAAGAAAGGCCAAAAATTGTTTTAAGTATACACATACTTCTTTTCATGCTCCCAAAGATTTGTAGCACCACTGCAGCATAAGTCGACATTTATACTCTACACCACCATAGATGTTTGGGTAATATGCGTTTCTGCTGATGGTTGTAACGCATAAAAAATCTTTGGATCCCATCTTAAAGAACACCGTTTGACTTAGAATAACTCTCGGAGTCAATTTAACGATGTCCGTCCGTCTGGTCGGCTGGCTGTCTCTTCATTTAAACCAGGACTGGACGAATTGAGAACACACTTTATACATACATATGTTTTTTAATTCTTTCCTTTAAGAGAATAAATTGGTGCGTTTGCACTGTAAGAAATTCTTGTTATTTTCTTACAATTGAAAACGTGCATGTGTGATTGAAAAATTAAAATCGAATATATTAATAAATAAAATCGTTTGTGTTTATGTAAACATAAAAAATAAAGAACATAAAAAAACTATTCATCTTATGTTCACAACCATTAGTTTTTTATTTGTTTTTTGAAAAACACAAAAAGTTTAAACATCACCGTTTAAACTTTTTGTCATTTTATTGTGTTTTTTCTATTGACCTGTTTTTCGTTTGCAAAAATATTTTCACAAATTTATGATTTAAATAAAAATTTCACACACAAACACTTTCTAATTCAAAAAATAAAATTTTTAAGCAAATAAAATTTATGAACAAATATAAATTTCATTAATAATTTTAAATTTTTGTTTTCAAACTGTTTGACAATTTTTATAAATTCTTTTTTCAACAAATTTCTGTGAACTAAAAATACTAAAAATTTCTTCCCTATAATTTAGTAAAATTATAGTAACACACAAAAAACATACCATTTTTGTGTGTTAAATAATTAAAAAATTCGAATCGAGATGTTTCTGAGCTTTGAAATATATGAAAAAACAAATCAGGAAACCTCTACATGTAAACATAGTATTGTAATATTAAAAAAAATAATAACAAAATAAAATAAATAAAATAAAATAAAATAAAATAAAATAAAAAAATGAATAAATAAATACATATTTATTCAAAATAAAATCTATTTATAGATGAAAAATTTACAAAACAAAAGTTTGAAGCTTGTTTGTTTTTTTATGAACTGAAACAAATAAATAAATAAACATACGCAAATACATCGTTTCTTCGCCATTTTATAGAAACTGACACAATAGACAACATGCGATTTTTTTAATACGAAGACCGTCAAAAACGGTTTTTTTGTTAAAAAAAATTTTTAAAAATTAGCGTTCAAACAGTTTTATTTCGATTTTCTTACATTACAATTCGGCTTTATCATACTATCATAGCAAAGATCATAACATGATCGAAATTTATCATAGTATGCTTTAAAATTATCTTATTATGATCAAACCTTATTTTTTATTAATTACACGGGTCAACATTAAAAAAATATAGTGAAAAATATGTGCAGATATTGTAGGTATAGTCATTCTAATCACCAGAAACGTTCCGGTTTTTTTCCATCACGTTACACTTTCAATTCATTTACGACCAACGATAATATGCTTCTCTGAGGAGTTTTAAGGTTATATACTTTTCTATGCAATAGTTACAGCAAACTAGTCATTCATGTTCTATAGACAAGAAATGGTGCTAAAAGAAATGTAGTACAAGTCAAGTCTCCAACTTGCCATCCATAGCCCTAGAAGTTCTTTAAGTTGTTAAAATCAAAAAGTTTTTAATTAACCCCATAAAACCATGGAAGAATGAGGGATAAGTAGTGGATATAGAGGAAAAATTTGTATTTGATATAACTAAGAAATGACCTTAGATCTCAACAAGTAAGAATGTTATATTCGGCTTTGCCAAGTCTGTTATTCCCACCATCTAAAACTTTTTGTGCCAACCTAATTTAAAATTTCACTTCATATTTGGGTGGTGGGTCAGCGGGTATATCACGCCAATTTTGGATTTTCGAGTTTACATTGACCCTTGAACTATTTGTACTAAATTTCGTACGAAATTATGAACCGTAGTTACGGCGGACGATGAGTTTTCTAGTATTTGGCTCACAACTTTTTGGTTTCGGTTAAGATTTTGCCAATTTTCAACACCAAACAATCCTTATATAAGAGAAACATTTGAGGTGATCCAGCCTATCGTGCTGTCAACAGACACACAAATAGAGGGACATATCGAGATTGTCTTACGATTTTACGAAGAATGTTTCGATATATTACAAATGACAAACTCAATAAATGGTAAAATTATTATCATCGCATCAAACGTTTGAAAGAATTAAAATCCAAATTTGAATAACAAAGTCAACAAAGAAATGAAAGAAAATTTTCACTAATAATCCCCTTTTCGGTTCATTAGAGATATAACTTTTTTCTACAAAAAATTTACAAGATACTACGTTATGAACAATACTGTATTGATATCAGAAATGATTTTTTGATTATATATATATATATATATATATATATATATATATATATATATTTGAATTGCGGAATAAAATCTATAATCATTTGGCAAAATTACATAGCATAGGTGTGTAGGCCATAGACATAGTATTTTATGGTTAATATATTGGGTTTTTTTATTACCAGATGGGGTTGATGACCATATATATTGTATTAAACGAACACGCATTTGAAAGGTGTCATTTTAGGTTACATTTTTCGTTTAGACAATTTTTTGATTCGTTGCTCTTGTACAAAAAAAAAAAAAAAAGAAAAAAGCTGCAAAAAAAATGTCGAAAAATTTTTAAAGTGTACGGTGAGAATGCTGTGAGTGAACCCAGGAGTGGTATGCCCGATTACCGAGGATGCACTAAACACCAACCACGTGACATTTTGTAATCATTTGAAAAACTTTGGCTACTCAAAGACGCACGATGTTTGGGTGCCATTTTTTACGTCAAAGGCCAGCAACCCTTCACAAATGACTTCTAAGCCTGGTTTTATGACAAACAAGGTTGTGTTGAGAGTTTGGTTGGATTAGAAGTGAATTATCCATTATAAAAGGATCAATTCTGAATTTTATAGTTTATAACTTGTCCATATGAACGAAGCAATCAAGAAAGAGCGACCAGAATTGGCCAACATAAAAGGTGTTCTATTGACATGTTGCGTTCCGTCAATGCCAGGCCACACACATCATTAATAATCCGCCAAAAATGTATTTCATTTGGCTGGAAAGTTTTGATGCACCCACCATATAGCCCGAAACTTGCATCATCTTACTACCATTACCGAATCAAATGGTAGTAAGATGATGCAATCTCTCTTGATGGTAAAAAATTGACCAACTGAAGAGCCTATAAATTATAGAAGTTCTACTGTGAAGGAATTAAGAAGCTACCTGAATAATGGTAAAAGAACATAGATAATAACGAATATATACTTGATTAAAATTAATTTTCAATAAAGAACATTTTAGTTCAACAATTTGACTTGTTATTATAATTTTAAAGTTAATATTAACCGACTAATTAAAAAGTGTTTTTATTAAACAAATAAAAACATTTATATTATGGAACACTTAAATTTGTCTGCACTTTTACGTATATTTATTATACTTTGGCATATTTCTGTGCAAATTAAGAAATTTTTTCTTAGTTTTTCAACCGCATATTTTAATTCTTTCGTGTATATTTAAACTTACCCTGATCATTACTTATTTGGAATATATGTATATAAAAGGTTTTTTCACATTTAAAAAGTCATTTAAGCTACGAAAAATTTAGGGAGCTAACTAATATTTAGTGCAGGATCTAATCGCCAAATATAGATGATATTAAATAAAAAGTATATTTTTATCTCATTCCACAATAAACTTAAAAAATCAACTTTAATCTGAAGTAGTAGTAGTAAATAATTTAAATAATTTTGTAAAAAAAGTTTTCTTTATGATGTTTTAATTTGTCTACTAGGGTATTCATTCGAATAGTGTTTATTCGATTAATCGACAAATTAAAATCAAATAACTGTTCGATTAAAATCTATAATTTCGATTAAAAATGTATTCGATTAAATTATGCCGATCATTTGAATAATTCGAGTAAAACTAAATATTTGAAAAATTTGCATTAAACTGGTTTTAAAAATGTTTCAATTTAATATCTAAAGGTCTTATTATGTCGCCAAGTGACACCACAATTTGGAATTGTATTAAAAGAAATATTCAGTAAAAAGAAATACAACGAGTAAATAAAGTTGTACGTCGTTTTTTAATTTTGGTTTGTAGGAAATAAAAAAGATACATCCTTTTATGTTAAATTTTTCGTAAAATATAAATTGGAAGATTTTGAACTTGATTTGGAAAAACATATTGTTGGTTCTATATACGTATGATAGTGCAACCGATATGTGTATGGAGATGATATACCAGTAGAGTCACAGTCTAGTTTAAAATATATGATGGCTTGAATGAAACTTGTGATGAAGAAGAGAAAGAGAAGTAGTAAACTTTACTTTGTGTTCAGAATCGCTGAACTTCTTTACCGAAAATAATTCAGATTTTTTTTTTAATTTCATAATAAATGTGACTTATTAGATTAAAAATTTCGGAATAAATGTGACCTATTAGATTTTAATCTAATTGTGTTACGGACAATGGTATCGTATCCGAACATTAAGATATATTTATTTAACTATCAAAGAATTAAATTAATTTAGAGAATCAATGGATTTATAAAAGCACAAGTGAAAAATGGACTCAAGTTTTAATTACATATTATTTTTCAAAGACTATTTTTGAAGAACAATTTTAACGATTTATTGTAAATTAAGAGATCTTAATTTTATTTTTGATGCTTTAAACTACTTTTATGTTTTATTGAAGTTAATTGATACATTGTTGTTGTTTTCTTTTTTAATAAAACACTAAAACAACACAGAATGCTTGTTTTAATTTTTAATAAGCATTAAAAAACGGGCAAAAATTTAAAAATATAAATTACTCGAATTACTCGAGAAATTTAAAAGCTTTACTCGATTATTCGATTAATTTAAAAATAGCATTTTCGAGTTATTTGATTAAAAAAAGTTGAGTAAATTGTATGCCCTAGAGTTTAATAATAGATTGCGATAACAAAAAAATTAAAGGAAAATGCTACAAAAAGTTTGTTTTGGTAAAGACAAGAGGTATGTAAAACCATATTACACCGAAAGGGAGAGATATCTTTTTACACTTTGCACTAAATATGCTCCCAATTTGTAAGACTTTATTTTATTTTTTTTTAAGAGAAAATTGCTTCACCTCATTTCAAACAATAATAAAAAGGTGTTTCTTTATTAAAACATTAAAAATTTAATTTTAAATTTCAAATAACAATATTTTACGTTTATAACCTGCACTGCCGTAGGTGGTTACGATGGTGTTCTAACAGGCCTGAAAACATACCATTCGATTCAGGATCACAGTCCGTCTGGCATAAAAGTAAATTAGTAAGCATTAATTTAAGTATCAATTTTAATGCATAGCGATCCTACATGGAATCTGCTTTCGAAAATCAATTTTACCGATTTTACTGGTTTAAAGTCATGTTTAAATGTAAAGAATAAATGTCATCATGTAAATTTTATAGAAATATAGATCAGAGTTCCAAATTTTACCTTGATTACAGGTTCCAAATCAGACCCTCTCCGAAAATAATTTAGTCTCACATACATAAGGTGTAGGTATGGCCGGACTTGACCAACTATAACTTTTTTATTTCATTCGTTTTTGATCTTTATAAAACATTTAAGCAGTGCTCCAACAATATGATTTTCGTTGAAAAAATTCAAAAACCTTTTAAGAAAAAAATTAACTTATATCCGTAACCGTTTACGTTTTAATTTATAATTACTTCAAATGTAATCTGGTCTTGTTATGGTTCTAAATTTATGTGTGTACATAAATATGTGTAATAATAATAATAAGAATAATAATAATAATAATAATAATAATAATAATAATAACAAACTATCTAACTATTATCACAAAATTGTTTTGTTTCCACATTTGAGAGTCGTTATTATATTAGAATTATTTTTAACACATCGAAATTTTATTTAACTTACAATCTTTAGTTAAATTCAGCAATATAATCCATCAATCTTGGAGTCGAAAAACAGTAGATTCAAATTCACTTTATTTAACAGACACCTTTATTTATTATGTTTTAATAAATTTATTTAAATTTTTATTATTATTATTCTTAAAACACATGCAATATTAAATTTTATTTTATTCTTTTAATTTAACACATTAAGCAGAATTTATTTATTATAGTTAATTATTATTGTAAATAATAGCAAAACTATTACTGTAAATAGCTAATAATTATATTATTATATTATATTTTTTTATGAAAATTTCTTAATTCTTCTTTTTTAGTTTTATTTTTAGTGTAAATGGAGATCAAGCTAGGGTACAACTACACAAAAACAACGTAACGCGACACATTAGAATGGAGTTTCTGATGTTTACTCAAGCGCGACAATTTGAAATGGTTGAGCCCACAATGGCACCCATGGCGACGACGACAAGTATAAGCGCCAAAACAATAAGGCAACAAAACACCAACAACAACCGTTTTCAAATTCTACACACAACAGTGCGTATGAAGGTTGCCTGCTGTTCAACAAGACAAGACTTCAATATACAAAGAATATGTTAGTGCGTACGTGTGTATGAAATCAATATGTCTCCGAGTCTAGTTTGTAGAGTTTTAAAGCCAACTACAAAACTACAAAATACTTTCATACAAACACGAAACTCTAGTACGAATGAGTCTAGAAGAGATCACTTGTTCTTTTCTGCTTCACTCACACAATTCCGTTACATACTTGTTTTATTGCTCTTGCTGTTGTTGTTGTGGTTATCGGCGTTGCAATTTCTTGTTTGTTCTTCACTCTTTCTGGCTAATTGTAAGTGTGTTTGTATTTATATGTGTGAGGGGGATTTTCAATGAAACCGGTTCATAATACACAAAAAGAATTATGGTGGACGTTTGTTGTTTTAATTCAAATTTGTTGTTTTTTTACACTTTTATTGTTGTTCTCATTGCTGCATTTCTTCGATAAGAGAAACAATTCAAATTGTTGTTTTATTGTTGTAAAACTTTTTTGATTATTTTTTTTATATTATTATTTACTTCCATCAATTTTGCAAAGAACTTTTTAATATTAATTTTATGGTTCCAATTCTGTTATTTATGAAATATATATATATGTATGTACATATATATTTTTAAATTTTTGTTAAATTGTTTTAAATTGTATTTTACAAAAATTTCGTAAATTTTTACTACACAATTTTCTTATTTTCTTTAGCAACTAACCACACAACTCATTATTACCAATCTAAGCAATTGTACCGAATGTACTGAATTGTGTAAACAACAAAAATTTTGCTGCAGCAGTAAGCAACAGCCCTCAAAATAACTTGGCAACACAATAACAACAAAACACTACAAAATAATAGAGAGGAGTGGCTTTTTTGACAATAGCCATCCATCACAAATGCCACAGATGTATTTGTTTGTGTGTAAAACGATGGACATGCGTACTTTAGAGTCCATAAAATACATATCAATGGTAAAGGTGGAGTTTCTTTATTTTATTTTCATTTACTTTCACACATAAATATTTAACACATACACACACAAACAGATACCAAGTTAACTCTCCACTTTTATGATTGGCTGAGAACTGTATAATAAACAAGTAGTTGTGTGTAGTTTTGTAGCTCTTACTGTAATTTGTATTTGTTGGTTTGTTGGTTACATTCAGATTTATGCTGGTATAGGTATTTATTTCAGTTTTCTTTTGATGTGTTGGTATTTTTAAAACTTTTTAACTTGTGAGTTTTTTTTCTATTTGGTTTCGTTTGTATTTTTTATATTTGCTATTTGGTTTATTTTACTTTTATTCATTATACTTATTTGTTAATTTCGCTTTTTTATTTTTCTTGTTTGTTATTTCATTATTTTTGCTTATTTTTAATTTCTTTCACATATACATAAATTAAATTTTGTTATTTTTTGACGTTTTGTTATAGCTTGTATTCTTATAGTTGGCTGTTAAGTTTTGTACCCTACTGCTAACAATAGTGATCTTATATTAACTTCATTAAAAATATTATTAAAAATCACTCGGAAAACGGCATAGGGTATATAAGAGGCTTTCTTGAGGACATCATAATTCAGTCTGTAAATTTTTCTTTACCCTAAAAATTGTCTTTATATTTTTGAATTGCTTTGGGAAATAGAAGAACCGTATTTATGCTTTTCAGAGCAATAGTACAAAGATTTTGTCGAGGTTCACACTAGCCGAAATGCCGCAGCGACAGCCAACAACAGCAAGTATCAATTGTTTATAAAAAAATTTATAAAAAATAAATAAATAAATAAAATAAAAGTAAAAATAAAAAATAAGTATATTAATAATAACGCTTACGGTTATTTTTCGAATTTACACCAAGAGAAATATTAATCGCATTTACATACAAAGCGATACCATTCATGGCAAATTTTGCGAATATTGAAATTCACAGGGTATGGAGTTAGAGAGCATAAAAAACAATTACAAAACTAAAAAATTAACTAAAAAAATTTATGATTTTTTATGTTATCTCTACAAAACATAAAAAAGTAACTTATTTTGATGAAAACGGGTTTTTGCATCAGTATAACATGGGATATGACATGGTACCCTGTGTTTTTTTTTTTTTTTTTTTTTTTTTTTTAAAAAAATAAAAAAATTGAAGTTAACACCAGTATAATATATATAAAATTTTTAATTGCTTTGCCTATTTATATTTATTCATATATAAATTAAGTGAGAATTGCAATAAAGTTTGTAAACAAACATTAAAATCAAAATATATTTCAAAACAAACAAGTTATGAATTTTTCCACTGAGCTTGGGAAAAGGATAAGTATTATGTTTATTTGAAATATTTAATTGTCATGGTTTAGGAACAAGGAAAAATACTGAAAATATTTAACAGTTCTAGAAGTAATGATATTTTTCATATTAATAAAATTATTTTTGTGGTAAATACATTTAAAAACATATAATTTTTGCAGTCAACTATATTAAAATTTTTATTGAGTGACAAAATTTAAACAAAAACATTGTTACCATGAACACAGAGTTATTAAAATTCAAGAAAATTAACAATGAGAATATAATATTGTTGTAGTGATGATGCTGTAACCATGTTTTTCACTGTGTGTATTTTTTCTATTTTGGGTATTTAAAAGTTGTAATCGAATGGTATCAAAGTCGAGCCTGATAATTGTCAATGTCACCAAAACCATGGTGGATTTTGAATCGTAATTTTTCCCTCAGTGTACAACAACAAGTTTGGATACCTTTACATGCCCCACATTGTTAAATTAAAACAAAACGTAGACGACTACGGAAAATAAATAACAATTTTATTTATTTTTATTTCTTTTTACTTTAAAAATATGGTAATAATTTATGAAAGAATAAAAATAAAATATAAATAAAATTCATTTTTTACCAAGCCGCATTTCCATACAATTTGTATGAAAATTGCCGGACCGGGCTTGTAAAGCTGTTAACAAAAAGTTATAATATAAATAATTAAAAAAGAATTAAACAAAATTTAATTTCCAAGACAAAATTTTTGTGAACTGGTTGTTTTCTGTAAAGTTACTCGTATTTCACTATTTATTGTGAGAATTTTTAGCTTTGTTGACAAGTTTAACTCCTCGCAGCATACTATAATTAAATTTTATATAATAACATTTGGATTTCTGGATTTATCGTTATTGTTATCTTTTTTAATATATTCAAACATTTTTATGATTGGGTTGAGGTCCGGTAAAATTGCAATGTCTAATCTAAGCATTTACTTTTTGGACCTCTATTGTTTTGTGGTATTCCGTATATTAAGAGATTTGATATAATAACTTTTTCACAAAGTGAGATCCTGCATTTAAGTTTCACCTAAAACTTTATTTAATTAAATTGTAATATATTTACATTAAAAATAAAATAAAAATTATATTATTGTGATTTGCCTATATAAAATCTTGTAACCATTTTCTCATCAATCCACATAGTTTTTGTGTAACATTAAAGTACGCTCTTCGCCACTTATTCTGAAAATTTTGACAGTTTTGTGCTATTTATTTAATCTTCTTTTATGATCTTTTCATCAGCGCCCAATATCTCTCAGTTTGGCGGATCACCGGGCAATTTTAAGGATTTATGTCTCTAGGAACAAAGTTTATAATACTTTCAATGTACAATTCATTAGCGTCTTTTGTATAATGAGTGGTGGCTAAATTTGACCAAAATAGCACAGAGCCATTGTAATATTGAATAAAAGTTTTCGTAAACTTCTCTGAACAAATTTTGACATAAATTTTGGTGATTATTAGACCTCTAACAACCATCTCTTTGCGTCTCAGATAGTACAACTTCTTTTAGACACACAATGAACTGTCTAATGGAAAAAAGTCCATAAATTTATTTTTAAATATAATTACGAAATTTACATCAAATTATAGCTAAGACTTTCAGCATTTAAGATATGTCTAGTTTTTATTGTGCAATTAGTCTTCATAAAATAGAACGACTCTAAAGTCGAAACATTTTTCAAGCATTTTTATAATTTTAGTCAATAAAAACTAGTTTGTAAAAAATTCGCAACAATTCGGTTTGGCCACTTTTACTAATTAGATGTATTAATATTAAAAATACCTCAAGGAAAAATATTACAAATAAAAATATAAAATGTTTACATTTATTTATTATTGTGTAACTGTGGCTAAAATATCAAAAATTTTGTAAAATATTTTCTACATTTATGGACCAGCACAAAAAGGCACATTGGAAAACAAGCTAAGTCTGAATGGTGTTCAATATTCTGAAATGGTTTCTATACAACCAATATTAAATTATATGTGTTTTCTATGCCTATTTTTGAACTAGTTTGTTTTAAAAATTGTCCATATTACGGCTTCTGTATTAATTATTTCAAGTTTTTCGACTTGCCTATTGAAAATATTACATTTAAACGGTATTACAGATGAATAATTGTAAGAAATGTATTCCTAAGATACTTTCGGATATCTTTTCAAAAACCAAACAAAACAATCAAGAGCAGTCCTGATCTTGTTAGGACAAATAGCAAAAAAAAAAAAAAAAAAAAAATACAAATGAAAATCAAATTTCGCCCAATCCTGTAGGAGCAGTTCCTTGAAACATAACAAAGCACAACAACATGATACTGTGGTTTATGTAACCAGTAATTTCGCATTAAAACCTGATTGCTTATATTGTTTTTTAATGATTTAATTATTCAGAAAACTAACACATTAGTAAATTTTTGTAATACATATCTACAATGATTTTTACAGAAATAAATAATAAAAATATAATAATAAGTGGTGGTTAAATAAAATAAATTCCAAATAAGTATGAATAGAGAACGAAAAAATTAAACGAATAAAATTGAATTAAAAAATTTTTATTATATATTCCAAAGAATACATTATATTAAAAGAATACTATGGCAACACTGATTAAGAAAAAAAAGTAAGAAAAGAAAGAATACAAAGAAATGAAACTTGCTCAATTTCCTACACCTATTTTTTCACTAGCACACAGTATTTTTTGTTATTTTTTTCCCTCACATTTATTACATTTTAATTCCCGTAACACGAATATTTTCCACAAACCGAAAATATATATATTATATATATGTATATATATATATATATATATTTTTTTTTTTTTTGTATATTTTTGACACTCATTTTTCTTATTAAAAATAAAAGAAAATTTAAAATAATTTTAAATTATTTCCATATTCATCAACGAAAAGCCAAAAAAATGTAATTGTATTTATATTTGAGGATGTAATCCGCATCAAAAGATAAAAATTTATAACAAGCTGCGAGTTTTTGAATACTATTTTCAGCAACTATGTGAGCTTATGATGTGTGGTAAAAGTGGTTTCAGCATATAATTGACATTTGATTAACACAATCCTAAAGTCTGGTTTTTTCGACAACAGAATTAGATTTTTTGACAAGCCTTCCCTTCTTTGTATTCTTTGGTAAATAAATAATATTTCTTTGTGTGTTGCAATAGATATATGTATTCTTATAATACTTAAAATTTAAAAGTGGGTGATTTGGGTAATTTGTTCATCCAATATAGGAAAAATATTAAGACTTTGTTAAAGTTTTAATTCCCTTTATAAATAGACGGTCAATGTGCATATATATACAAAATTTCATTGTTATATCTAGTTTCCTTCTATTTTTTCCAACTTTAATATGGGTTCATTTCACTGTGAGATAGCTTAATTTCCCAAAAAATTGATAATTTTTGAGGAATTTATTTTTTTATGCATATTTTACGCAGACCCCATCTCTGTTCAGACACATAATCTACACAACTGGATTTATTGAGTTCGTATTTTTCAAGTATTTTACACAAAATTATTTTTCGATTTTTTTTTTCATGTACCGACGACATTTTAAAGTTAAAAACTATAAAAGTGTTTTACACTTACAAGTTTTGAAAAAAAAAATGGCATTTGTTTTGTACCGATTTGCCTTATGGTTGCCAAATAATATTAGTTTTAAACAGGCCTTAATTATCACCTGAGCAGTGCAATTTGGTTAAATGGTTAATGAAATAAAATGGACACAATGACTCGAGTTTAGAATTTCACGTGTATTTCTTTTCCCGGGAAATGGGAATGAAAAATTCAATTTTCCGAGAAATGCGGGAATTCTCGGGAAATTGAACTTTTTATATTTAAAAACTTAAATTAGAAGAGAAAAAGCACTAATTTCTTATAAGCAATATTAAACAACATTATAAATCATAATTATTTAACAAAACATAAAATACTTAAAAAAAATTTTAAATATTTCATGAAAATAAAACACGTACCTACTGTAAGTTATATTAAAATGTATATATCTCAGTATGTCAATAGATTCGTATAATCTTATTTTTAATAATGTAGAAAAAGCACATTATTGATGCATATGAAAATCAAATGTTTTTGAGTAATTTAAAATATCACTTTTGTATCGAATTTTGGACAAATCCTAATATTTAGTAATACCATCTAAAAATGCCTTTAATAAGTAGTGTGCGTATTAATAATGTAAATTTTTCATTGAGACATTAACAACAGTAATATTTTTCCTACAGGATTTCAAAAATACATATTAAATTAATATTAAATTTCCCATTTTCCCGGTAAAATTAAAAAAATTCCCGGGAATTCCCGACGACATTTTGCCGGAATTCCCAAACCCCAAACTCTAGATGTAACCCTTATGTTCAAATTACATCTCATAGTTAATGAGATATGAAGTACGTCCTTAAAATTGCTAAAATTCAAGATGAAATTTTAGAAATCCTTTGTACATTAGAGTATTCCAAAAAACCGATCAGCGATTGAAATCATTAGTCCAATACAGGGACAGTTGAATTCGATCTTCAAAAGTACTCCAGTGATTGATTTAGTATAATTATTAAGTTTTTCAGTCTTAATAAATTTATATACAAATTGTTTTGAAATAAAAGTTCTTCAGACCATTTTTCAAGAATCAGACAAAAACTTATTTTAAAAAAATTTCAATTTAGTTATTAATCAGAAATTCAAAATTCTTTTAATTATTTTCTATTAGTGCCAATATATTAAAATTTCATAATATGTTCACTAGAAATTTAATTATTAAATACACAATTGTTAATTAATATAAAATATAGTGTGAGATCTTAGCATTCTAGGTAATCAAAGGTCCTTATTTTTGTAATAAAAAATGTTAGAATCATGAAATTTGGCACGATATATTCTCGACATATTCTGAACAAATTATCAAAATCGGAGAACTGCCACAACCATTTTTCATATAAACCAACCAATAAATTAATTTAAAAATGGAGTTGTTGCTAACATTTTAAAATCACAATTTTAAAATAATTATATTTTAAATTTTCTAATGCTATTATTTGGCTTAAAATAATATCCTTTTCAAAAGGATCGTTACAAATACTATCCATTAAAAAACTTTGTACTCCGTTTTTATCCATGATGTCAAATTTTCTCTCAAAAGTACTTCATATATAAAACATTTTAAAACATTTGTGAAGATTATATCGAACCAATATGGATGTAAAATGAAACTTTGAAGTCTTTTTGAAAAGAAGTTTATACACAGAGAAAAAAGATTCATTGCGGCAACCGAATATTTTGCCAATTGAATTTTGTCAGTTCTAAGTACTAAATCGAATTCGATTGCAAGTATTGTTCGGTTGCTGAATTTATGGTACACAAACTGATTAAGAAAAGATATTTAGTCAGAGTGATAGAAAGTATTAGTTCCTATTCCAAAACGATTTTTATGTTTGTTTTTAATTTATTTATAATTATAACGAAACATACAAAATTAACCATACAAATTAACCAATTACATATTTAGAGTTCAAGAACTTTTTATTGTACAAGTTGGGGACATAATGTAGGTTGAGATCTGGAGAACAAACAGTTGGTTCTAAATGTTAAGAAAAATGTATATTTTACATAATTGGTATACAAATTTTTACTATTATACTATTTATCATTTTGTGTACATTATGCTTCGAATTTATCTTCATATACGTGTTTATTTGAATATCCATGCAGTTCATAGTTCGCTTTTCTAAATTTCTCAAGATGAAATGGTATAAAAGTTCTAATTAGGACAAAAATTTATGATTTAAAAATTTCTTTAAAATTTTGTTTCAAGATTGAAAAATGTTGATGCTTTCACTAAGGAAATTTAAATGATCTTAACAATGATATAATACATTCAATACCTTCATATCTTTCGATTGTATCAATATTTAATTTTTCCATTTAGATATTTGCTTTACATATTTTAAGTTATTATTGTATTTTTAATCTACTTTATTCATATATATTTTTTTTTAATGCCAAATTTTTGTGGAATTTTTTTCCAGACCAATGCCTTTTTCTGTAATAAATAAATTTTTCGATTGTTACCAAAAATATTTGAAATTCAAACATAAATTGCTGAATTTAATTCGATTGTTATTTTCAACTTAGTTCAGTAAGTTTTAGTAACGACACAAACCTATTGAAGCAACATTTTTTCAATTCCAAGATCCTTAATTCAATCCCAGTAATATATTTAAAAAGCTGAACAAATAAAAACTTTCAAGGTTATCATTATTTCATAAATATAATAAAATTTCACTTTATATTATTTAATAACTTATATTATTAATAACAAACACCGTTTTCCAACAAATATTTTTTCTGTGTCTAGTTTCATGCATAAATATATTTTTTCATATGTGAAACATTTTTTAAGAAATTGTTGCACAGTGTTAGTATAATTATTTTTTAATATACTTGGAAACTATTTATGAATGTATGATAAAAATTATGATACAAATTCTTCATGCTTGCAAAAATAGAAAATATGTAAAATCAAAAAATCACAACAAAAATTTGGAAATGGGACTCCCAACATTGTTTGAGATGGGAGAGATATTATTTTCAATAACAAATTTTGATAAACCAGATTAATTGATTTGTTTTTAAAGTTTTTATTGATCCCATATAAATAGTTTGGTTTTAACTTGTACTACTATTTCCGGAAATTAACTAAATAACTCTCATACAAATATTAAACATTTGTTTGCGTGTTATACATATGTAAGTTGACACATGATCAATAATTGCTTTGTGAAAAGTAAGGGATCAGGTTCGAGCATTGATTGATTGCTGATTTGGGAAGACTACCTATCAATTATTACAACAGTACTAATCAAATAAAGGGATTCTGTAAGACTTTTTACTTTTCGTCCAACAAAAAATGGACTAATGTTAATAAACCAGACAGTTTTTTGTTATAGAAAACATAAAAACTAAAATCTCAAATACGTAGAGTATTATTTAGTCGACTTGGACCTACCTTATTTCACTAACTTGTTTTTCTATGCAGTTTCGTCTATCAATTCTTTAACTTCTGCTTTTACACATTTCGTATTTTTTTTTTTTTTTTGTTTGTTACCACTTCAACCACTGTTGCTTTTGCTGATGTTAATTTTTTATTGCTGCTACGACCGATGCCAAGTTGGAACGTCTATCATTATGTCAATCTTGGTGGTATTGTCGTTGCGTTTTTTTTTTTGTCTTCATCGCTCATTTTCTTAGTCTCTGTTTGCTTTACGTCTTGAGGTATGAATTCATGGTTTTTTATGCATTATATTTTATAACTTCCGTTGCACTGTTTTGTATTCTTTTTTTAAGCGCTTTTCTTTTAAGTGCGAGCATCTCATATTGCTAGAGGTGCAACCCACCTCGCTACTGTTTCGTTGTTGGGATCGTCATATGAGTTAGTGAAAACATTTATTTTTTCATATACATACATACATACATATATACATACATACAAACATATATATATTTCTTTACATTTACTTTGTCAATAAATTGACACATTTCCAGCATAAAATGAGTGGCATAAAAATATGTAGAAATGAATGGTTTCTTTTAAAACTTTCATTTGTTTTTTTTTATCTCGTTGCGTTGTTATAAATGCAATCGATTTTTAATTTAAAGGTTTATTCGTTATATATAACATTTTTCAAGCTTAAAATACATAATCGCTCGTTCATATTTACTGTAGTACTTCATGAAAAATTCCATTGAAGTAAAAAAATAATATAGACTTAAAAACAAGTAAGAAACATATAGCGGTCAAGTCCGATTATATAATACCCTACACCATTGTGTATGCACCCAGGGATACCAATCAGTATTAATAGTGTATCAGACACATATGTGTTAAATTTGAAAACTACGTTTTAAAATTACCGATTTTGCAACGTCATTTTTCCCTCAGTGTTTGCATTAAAATTTGGGAAGGAGCCAATTGTGGACCGATAGATGTATTAAGTGTAAAATAAAGAATATGTACGTATACAGAATGTTATGTTGATTATAATACTTATATTCAAATAAATTACACTTTAAAGTAATTTCCGAATATGGACCTTATATGTGAGTGATGGTCAATAATGGTACAATCCTTATAAAATTTGTCAATGTAGTTTCTACTTTTGTAAAAATTATTTATGTCAAATATTAACTTAATACTACAATTTTTATGTTATTTATGCGCGTTAAAATGATTTTCGGAGGAGGGGTTTATATGGGAGCTATGGTTAATTATGGACGGAACAAAACTTTTTTGAGCCAAATTTCATCACAATATTCCATCATTATATTTATCCAATAGGATTGCACAAATGTAATGATGCAATCAAAGGTAAAATTTTAAGTTATTTAATTTTATAAAAAGGAAGATGGTATATTTTAAAAAACTGTATGTTGACTTCAAATAATTAAGAAAACTGAGCAGTGTGAAGGTGCTTCAAAGGGAAATATTTCTGTACTTCATCCCTTTAAAAATTGGACACAAAAATAATGATTTTTTAATAGAATGTAATAAATTTAAACCAATTTTTAAAGGATTGTGGATCAATGAACATATGAATTAAAGTTTTTAAAAAATCAGGTGCTTATTCTTGCTTCTTCATCTTTTTTCTAATATTAATTCTTAATATTAGTAGTATGAAAATTTCGGCCAAATATGCATAATCTGTAAAATTATTCTCTGATATAGGATTAATTGTAGTATAATTTAATTTTGATACCAAATTATGATTGGTGGTATTAAAATGGGCTATAGGGTTAAGTATCGGATCATTCTTTACCCTACAGCCCATTTTCTTATTTCTATTTAATAATATTAATAATATTTAATAATTTTATTGACTAATGAAAAACATTTTTATAGCACTTTCTAAACTAGTAATTTCAAAATTGAGAAAATATCACACTCTGCCCCTATTAGGCACAAAATATCCTCATTCTTACCCCCTCAAAATGTCCGAATAGTCGAAAAATTAAGAAATACCAAGTTTTGAACTGAATAAAACAATTTAAGGTAGTTCAAAGCGATCAAAATCTTGAAAATTATTATTTTTTAAATTTTTTCCTTTTGTTCGATTACAAATAATTTATTTCAATTAAAATGTTCTCGACTTATATTTCGTTAAATTCCTAAGTTTTTTACCTTTAACATCAAGATAATTTAACAACCAATAACGAGATAATTATTAAAAACTGACCATATATGGAACCAAATATAACTCAATCAAATAAGTCCTCAACTAGAAATTGAGGATGAGAAACGAAACTTGGCATATAGTTTCGTCTTAACGTTTTATATATCCTGTAAGTAATTTTATGATCCATAATTGTTGTAATATCATCAAAATACTTAAATGAGTTATATGCAAAAAGAAAAAATATCTTGGCTACTTTTGACCCTGAATATCTCGAGCAGATCACAAGTGATTATCGAAAAATATTGACAAATACATAGACGAAACTACCCAGCAAAAAATTTTTGGATTTTGGTAATGACTACTACTTACTAGGCTCATTACCTGGTAATAAGTAGTCATTATTTTCCTCATTTCTTTGAGTAGTGAAATAACTAGTTACCAGTAAATAACAAGTTTATATAGTTCTACAATGGCTCAGTTCGCAGAAGGTTTTCAGTTCAACCCCATATTTTTTTAGGAAATTATTTGAATTTGAATGGCATAGTGAGTAAGACAGTAGTCTTTAAAATATGAAAGAAAGTTTCTGCCTTTTTGTTTTTTTTTAGCAATTTTGTAGTTTAGTAGTGTTTGATTAACTCCTTATTTGAGTGCTTAAAATAAGTACTTTAGTAATGGGTACCCATGAATTTGTGGACATCACCATATAAAGGTAATAAAGTAAGTAGAGTTTTTACTGGATACAAACTGAGTTTCTTTCGTCAAAACATAATAATTTTCAAATAAAAGCGTAAATACCAAAAAAAAAAATAAAACTTACAAATTTATCCACACAAAATAAAAAAGTTTTTCAAAGTATTTACGATACAGGATTCATTGAGCTATAATACTAAAGGTACTAAAATTATCTTTAATATGGAATACATCATCGATATTAAAATGTTCCATATCTCACTATTTATAGTTCGCGGATAAATATTTCAAAAGTGGTATCTTCTAAATTTTTAAAAAAATTTACTTAATGGCAGAAATGTTTTCTTTACACTGGGCAAATTGTATGCAGGGACTGGTAATAGTTAATGAATTATTGCAAAAAATATCACAATAAATACAAAATATTTATTATTATTATTTTTTTTCATAATCAAACAGAAAATCGCTAATTGGTTCCTCAAATCATCCAAATTTAATGAAGTTTAGTAAGAATATATATATGTTACAACGTTTATTAAGATCCATAGTTAAAGGTAATAAAATTACATTTAAAATGATACCTAAAGCTTGTAAAATTTGAATGGTAGATACTTCGCGGTTGCGTATCTCAAAAAATGGTATTTTTATATAGATTAGAATCTAAATATAACTTAGCACGAAGGTTTGAAAATCATTACTGGTCAATGCAACAATGGAATAATTTGCGACTCAAAAAACTGTTTTGGGGCACGCGGAAGTAACATTAACGCATTATTTGGCTGGAGAATCCAATTTCGGAATGAAATTCATCGCAAAACTTATGAACTCACCTATGATATTTATGAAGTCCTGTGAATTAATATTGCTAGGTATAACACATATATCCTACTTCTCTCTATAGCTAAATTCGGCTTATATTATGAACGATACTCTAACTATAATTGCGGTAGAAGCAATGATGAACACTTGTTTATGATGATCATTTGGAACATAGGAATTTTATTCATCTCTCATGCACGTGAACTCATATTGTTGTTGAAGTTTTAAAGCCAAATTTTTTTATTAATCATATAATCATTTTTATACCGTTGTATAAGTTATGGATTTGCCATACTTGAGTCATAATTTTGATCTAAAATCTTTTTTATTATTTATTGCTCGATTCCAGTTAAAAAAAGGAAAAAAATCATAATTTTTCCTTTATTTTTCTGTAACTCACTTTGTTTTTGTTCGCAAACTTCGAAATATGTCAGTAAGCCCCGCTACCAGCAGTTGGTTATGGGTTACTGCTCTTAGAAGCATAGCTATTTTTCAAATTTTTTTAAAATTTACTATAGCATTATATGCCTTTTATGCAGACACAGTTTTACAAACTTTTATATAAACAATAAGTCATATTTTAATTATTCCAGGTTCAGTATCTGGAGATATTTTTGGCTATACAATAAAATAAAATTACTTTTTTTATGATCAGTATTGCCAGTTTAGCCCTTTTAAGGCTAAATCTATTCTTTTTATTTTGCTTTTAGCCTCAAAATTTTTCTTTCAGCTTGTAGTTTTTTTTAGCCTTTCTGATTCTTAAAATTACCTCAAAAAGGCTAAAATGTTATTTCAACAACGAAGAAAATAATTTCGTATTTGCTATTACTATCTTTATTTTACAAAATCATCATTTATTCGCATAAAAAATCAAGATTATTTATATTTAACAAAAATTTTCGCCTGCGGCGCTTTTTCTACATTTCAAAAAAAAAAAAAAAAAAGAACTAATTTTATGGACTTACTAAATCGATTGCTATAATTATTATTATTTTTTATTATAATTTGTTTGGTATAGAAACTATTTATGAATATAAATTTTAAAATATTCTTATAAAAGTGAAAAATTACAATTTGGAAATTCTTAATCATAAAAGAAATTATAGCTAAAAAGTTACAACAAAATATTTCAAATCATTTCTCATATGAAATATAACCCGAATTTGTATGGGCATTTTTTGGGCGAACCGTCCTATGTTTTATTTATAAATTTATTATATTATAGTAATTCCATTTTAAATTTAATAAATGTTCACCCTTAGACATGTTACAGATGTGGACAATTGTGGACTGATACTTTACTAAGTGTAAAATAAAATATACGAATACATAATATTTCGTTTATAATATTTATATGAATTTATGCACTTTAGGGTGACTCCCAAAAGTGGGCTTATATAGGAGCTATGGTAAATTATGATGCAATCCTCATAAAATTTGTCACTCTGATTTCTACTTATACAAAACTTATTTGTGTCGAATACAAACTTGATGCTAACATGTGTATGTGATTTATGCACGTTAAAGTGATTTTCGGAAGAATTTTTTATATGGGAGCTATGGTGGTGTGGAGTATAATAAAGAGATATTTTTTGGGTAAATTTTTTTTCTAAAAATTGTCCTTAGAGACGTATATTTAAAAAACTCTATCTTTGATTTCTTTTTTATATTTTTTGGTAGGAAGTCTTATCGGCACACTTACTGCAGAGAAAATTTCTGAGTGGTCAACATTTTTTAAATTAAAAATGGTACTACTTAATATTTTCAGAGTTATCAAAAACTAATGAGAACGGGAAAAATATGTCTTTAAATTAAAATCAAAATTCAACTTTTTCTAGTCTTATTTTTGGCGGTTATTTTGCCTTTTCTGACCCTTTTTAAAGTTCAATTTAGCCTATTTTTTTCTCACCCTCAACAACACTGTTTATGATCTAAACGATTTAACTTAAATGTAATCTTAATTTTAATTGATTAAACAGTTCAAACAGTGAATTCAATAGCAGTCCGTTAAGTAAAAAAATCCACTTGGCATCTAAATATTTTCTGTTAAAATATAAATGATATGCCTATTATAACGGTACTACGGATAAAATACCAAAAGGAATCTAAAATTTTGCAAATAGGAACTTTATATAAAAATTAAAAAACAAAAGATTAAATCGGCAATTTTTGCAAATAAGTTGTATATTTAGATATCAATGACTTTATGAAAAATATAATAAATTCATTTAAAATCGTTGTAATAATCGAATTAAAGAAAGTCTTCGAAGTTTATTTATAGTTTTTTTTTTTTTTTTTGGCAAATTTATAGTTCCCGTGACATCTATTTCCTTAAATAAGTATTTATTTGCCACAGGAATTGACTTAATCTATTATGGACCTGTGATACCAAAATATTTCTTTTGTTACTAAATGGTTTAATGGATACATATATCAATAGTACTAAATAAAACAATTCTAAGGATGCTCTAAAATCTAAATTAAATAAACTTTAATAAAATAGTATTTAAAAAAATTCGTAAAAAATTTTACTAAAATCCTCTTTTCACGAGAATTAAATGGGCAATTTTTTAGAAAATATAACATTGCTAACTCAAACAATAATATATTTAAAAATTTCATCCTGATTCACTTAATTTTAAATTTCCAGTTGAAATTTCTCTCACAGTCACTTCTGACATTTTTTGCTCTTCCCATATAAAAATCATGACACCTTATGATATTTTCATATATTTTTTTATAATTCTTTAAGTCAACAGTACTGAAAAAATTATGACTTATCTTTAAGCTATCTAAAAATTAATTTCAACAAGAACCCGCTGTATGTTATTAAATGTCGGTGACACTTTTTTACTTGTTAGTCATTGATATATTTAAAAAATGCTAAAAAGAAAATTTTGATAAAAATTTTGTGATCCTAGTAGCTATCAATTTCGAAATTAGCCCATAATTCCATAGTACCACCAGAGTCATTATTAAGACATCTTATGATTTTGGTCAAAATGTTACTCGTTTTAATCAATTTTAGAAGATGTGAAATATCATTAAATCGCCCGATCTAATTTGTCATCACCTAATGACTTGTACTTCAAGAATCACTTGTGAAATTAACATTGACATAATTTCCAGCAGGATTAATTTATTATGCATTTCAAATATTTTATATTTGCTATTAAACCAAACTTCAAATAATTTCTTTGCGAAATACTTACTTAAAATAAAGGATCTAAAAAATAAATAAATCGAAAGATGTAATTTAAATTGTAGATTATAATATTTTTTTTGTGTGTTAAAAATTTTCCATTGCAGAAAAATCACAAGTTTTAGCAATTTCGAAAAACTAAAGGTAGAAATCGAAAAATGGCTTTTTATAGAACAACGGTCCAAATGAGGGTCCACGGGTTTCGGGGGGTCCCGAAATCCTTTTTTGTTTGAACATTAAATTTAAAAGAGTTCTTTAAATAACAGAATATTTTCGAATTTTAGAGCATGTATTTCGTTTTTTATTGCATATTTAATGCCCATACACTTTTTTAGATCATATTTATGGTTTCTCTGCTCATTAGTTTTCTAATTTTATTTTTCTCCTTCACAGCCAAGCGCTTTGAAAAAATTCTTGATAAAGCAAAGTTCTATGCTAAGAGGTGACTTGAAAGAATTCTGTGAGCTTACAAGTGGTGAAAAGGAGACATTTTATTTTTCACTGCAAATGATGCCGAACGGTATTGGTTACATCAAGAACTATACATTATCTTTCTTTTGAGAATCGTTTTTTACTTTTGTGATAGAGCTGCTCTCAAATCGACTTATTTTTTTTTTTTTAATAAATTTAAGTCACGAATGAAATCATTTAAATCTAGGAATTTGGCATCAGTTTGCAAATTTAGTAAAAACGCTTGATAGTATAGACCTGGGAATACAGTTTATATATTTTTTACATGGTTTGGAACAAACCTTAACCTTAAGAATAGGCAGCAATGAACCTTTAAGTGACGGTAACATCCAAAGGTCGTTATTACAGCGTTTTGCACCAAAACGCGAAAACTTAAAAACCAAATTACATTAAATTTTTCAAATCCTTTCTTAAACATGATGATGTTATCTCAAATTTATAATAATTTTATATTAAATATTTTACTATTTTCATAAATTTAGCCTGGTAATAGCATTTGATATTACATTGAAGAAATATTTTTTTTTTTAATTTTCTCTTCCTAGTATTAATATACATTTAAGAATAAATTTTTTTTTTTTCAAATGCATCCCAACTTGAATTCAAACTGAAAATTTAACTTGGAAACTTTTTTACATATTTGAGAAACACATTCAAATTTTCATGCACTCCAATAATCTGTTGTCCTCCATAGCGATGTTAGCTTTCAGTTTCGCAATATTTCCAGAAAGGTTTTATGGAATTATTTAAACGAAAGATACTGTTTTTTAAGCTACACGAATCCGCAATAAATTAAAAAAATAAGAATATTTAAATTTTAATACTTTTCATAATTTGTTAACTTTTAATTAACTAATTAAAATCATTTATTAAAAAAATAAATAAATATATAAATAAATAAAAATTTCGAGTATGTTTTTGTAAAAATTGTGTTATGCGTAGAAAATTTTGGAATTTTATTTTATTGCAAAGATTCCATATATTCATAGTATGCTAAAAAAAAATCAAATCTTTGAGATAGCATATTCAACGAAAAATGCATTTAAAGAATGCAATTGCGTTAAAATTAATTTTTACTTTTGAAACTTTTGTACTTTTTCACAGGGATATTTCCAAAAATTAAAAAAGCGAAATAAAGTACCAAGCTTTCACAATTTTGCGAAACTGGAAACTGAAATAGACAAATGGTTTAATAGAGTTTTTATACATAAAAATGAAAGTTGAAAGACATCAGCTATAAAAATACAATTTTTTGGGAATTATCGACATAATTTTTATTTACATAAATACATTTAAACAGATTTTGCTTTATATTTCCATATGTATGTTCATAGAAAGCTTCTATGATAGAAAATTACCGATCCACATGTGATAAGTATATTTATAATTAATATTAATTCCTTTGGGGAAAATTTTTATGTTACGATTATATGACAAGGTTTATTGTTTTTTAATCGGAATATAAAATTCAAAAAACTTTATTGGAAACAAACTTTTGTTTTCTCATCGATTTTATAAATTATTATGATCTATATAGATAGTAACAATTGAATTTACATAAATGAGCCCTGAAATATTTAATATGAAAAATTCTTAACTCATATATTATGTGACCTATTGTATGTTATTATTTCAAATAAACAATGCGACTTATCGTCGTCATAAAGAAACCAAGTGACTTCATATGAAATTCAAAGCCTCTAACCTTAACAGGTTAATCAACAGCCAATAAAAGCTAAGCCTTGATAAACAGTAAAAACTGTATTAAAAATAATTTCGACAATTTTATAGCATATTTATTGAAAATTTTCTATAAAAAAAAATTTATCGAAAATTTAATATAATAAGAAAATCTTTATAAAAATAAAATTAAACAAATTTTGTTTAGAGACAAATTTAACGAATATTGCTAATGAAAATAAAATTAAATCAAAATTTCTTATAAAATGGAAACTAACCTAAAATAATATAATATAATATAATATAATATAATATAATATAATATAATATAATATAATATAAATTAATATAATATAATATAATATAATATAATATAATATAATATAATATAATATAATATAATATAATATAATATAATATAATATAATATAATATAATATAATAAAATATAATATAATATAATATAATATAATATAATATAATATAATATAATATAATATAATATAATATAATATAATATAATATAATACAATATAATATAATATAATATAATATAATAATATAATATAATATAATATAATATAATATAATATAATATAATATAATATAATATAATATAATATAATATAATATAATATAATATAATATAATATAATATAATATA